>JAUTXW010005149.1:0-99792 GCA_030620095.1 Kuschelorhynchus macadamiae | reverse complement strand
TATATATATATATATATATATATATGTATACCACACACCACGCGAAAGAATAAAGAGTCACCCGTCAAAAAAAAGAATACTCAATCACAATAGAAAATTACCGCAATTATGACAATTTCGGAATTCTCATTAAGAAGAAACAAAACGTCCATATTATAAATTGTTGCAAAGGAAAACAATGTATTGTTCTTAAATTTAAATTTGTTTTTATTACATTATTTTCACTGAGACCGAGACGTTGTCTTTTGCAATAATTGTGTGCAAGGATAAAAGGGTGTTAAGGTGATTTAGGCTTAGGCAACACTGTGGTCAATGTCAAGCCTCATAGCCACTCGCATAGCTAGAAAAATATATAGAAACGACGACTCAGTAAAAACAAACGATTAAAAAAAACAAAAAAAACTTTTTCCCGTTTTTACCGTTATTTTCTTTGACTTTCGACTGTATATTTTGTTATGTCATCTTTGTACCATATAGAGTAAATTTTAATACAAAATTGTACTACATAAAATATACTTCAAATACAAATTTCAAATGTGTCTGTGGAGGAGCTTCCCTTTTCCCTCCACCTGGCCCTCGCTAGTACTCATAGTACTGCGCGCTGATCTAATTTCTGGCAGACGAAAACGACACCTTGAATCCAATTGAAGCGAAAAAGCGGTCGTGAGAAGGTGGTATTTTTCCTACTAGATCAAAAACTGCACTGCAGCAGCACCTTTCCCATTGCTGTGAAAAGTGAGGCCCAGGGAAAATCTTTTCATCATGGGATTTCCGAGGCGAGAGAATAATCGTTCTAAGGACAAGGGAGATAAAGGTTTCACAACTCGTTCCCAGAATGAAACCCAAAAGAAACAACTGCATGTAAAACCAAAAACGGCAATAAAATTGAATATCTCGTTCATACAAACATTTCTATATCAGTGCAAAAATACTCTGTTCTATAGCAGGGACTATAAAATAAAAATGTCGAAACAGATCTGTAGTAAAACTTCACTTGATATTTGTATTAATTCTAACTGTAAGACATTATAAAAAAGTTAGATTTTATTATTCTTACCATGATGAATATCCATATCAATATAGAGAATTTTGTCGAACGTTTTGGACATGACTTGAATAGCAATTACAATGTCGTTTACATAGCAAAACCCAGAAGCTGTATCCCTAAAAAAGTCTTGATATGTGCTATGTTTCTTTACAAATAAACCCTAAAGAAAACTATAAAAAGACAATAACACCTAAGTTCTACTTTGTATATTACATTATAACAGTTACCAGAGCCGTTTATAGGGTTGGGGGCTTTTGCTCCAAGCACTGTTTCAGCCGCATGGCCTTACTAGGGACGCAATAGCGTGATTTTTTTTCGCTTGTTTTCACTAGAGATGTCATGGCGAGATTACTTTTTTAGTCACCATATCTATATTAGAAGCACCATTTTTTATATATCGCCCCTATTGCGAATTACTAGAGAAACGACCCTGGTAACGATTTGAGTTAAGCAAGCTAAGTGGCAATATTATTATTATATTATAAAGTTATAGAAGTAACTTTCAGCTCGTTATTAAATAGAAATGTATGCACATGGCCATTTTTGTATTTTTTGTTATCTACCTAAAATGTGTGTGTTTGAATCATGCCCAAACATACAATGGTATTTCTATATTACCGGATTAACAAATACCCGACTGAATACGTATACATAAGTAAAATTGAAAACAATTTGATATTTTGAAAATATTTACCGTATTTTATAAAAAATTATTGGATGAAGAATACACAAAAACAATCTAAACTCAAATCTTGACACTCTCGCACTGGAAATCATGTTTTATGACATGTCATTCTCATGATATCCCCTCTCCGACTATCATACTAAATTGGATTGCCGCAGTGTAGAACCCTGCCTGAGGGTGAAAAATGTTTTCATTCAGAGTTTATTTCTTTTGGTAACGATTCACGTGACAATTTGATACTTAAACGGTTAGAGTGTTGGATGTCACTCTGAAAGATGCGGTTCGAACTTCCTGTGTTTTTTTATCAATATATGTGTTGTATGTAAGTAATCGTGTTTTAGTTTTCGTTATCCCATGTTAGACTTCTTTTTTTTGATCTGATGTAAAAAAGATCATCCAACTAAATTTTTGTGTCCATATTACTGTGATATTTGACGTAATTAACTTGCACTGATTACAACACAACTCTTAATTAAAATGTTCTGGCGGTAAGTTATTGCGTCAACCGCTTGCAAAAATGGATTTGACTGACGACCACAGCATGGGTTTTAAATAGAGTTTTTAAAAAGATTAGTGTTTATGTAAGTTTAATTGTTTTTTACTTTTCAGTTCAATAGTTTATAAATAAAAGGATGGACACCGTAATATTATATTTCCATCGGGTCTATTTATGTATACCAAATCTCAGTCGATTCCGATAACGGGGACTGTTTTGTAGTTTTTAGCATAATTTTTTACGCACCCTACATGCATGATTGGCCACCATAATACTGTTTTTTACGTTTAATTTATTTTGTACTTTTTAGCACTTTTTTATCCACCATGTATAAGACATTCACGACTGGACACCATAATACTGTATTGTCAGCGGGATTACGTATGTAAACCAAATTTTACTCAATTCCAATAACTTCAAAAATTGCTTGCCAGATTTGACCTAAACATACATACTAACTAACTCACATACAAGTGAAGTTAAATAAAAGCTTTAAAAAAAACATCGCCAGACGGCGATAGAACATACAACTTCTACAGTGGAAGCCAAATGCGCTACCAACAAGCTAAACAGCTCACAGCTGAAAACAAACAAACCTTGTTTAATTCCGATATTTTAGAAAAGACTAATACAGAGGGTGCCACAATAGGTTGCGTGGTGTGGCCGTCAGTGAAATTAATTCTCGCGATCGGCTCGTGATTTGACGTCCGCGTCGCATCAATAGAATGCCATATCGCTAGATCCAGCGGTCGGGCAGTTTGGGCCGGATCTGATCATTTGAATGTTGTAAAAACCTACATACAATCTTATAGGGTTTTAGGCTCACTTTTATAAAATGCTCTTAAACCTCATTAATCTTGAGAATAATTCCAGAATTAAACCCAAGAAGTTTCCATAATTGTAGTTAAATTTATATTCTTTACATTTTTTCATGGCAATTTCAACTGAGTAATAAGCTTTCTAAATTTTTGCAATAATATTAAATTAGTATCATTCGAGTCCAGGCACGAAATGTTTCGTGTGTTCGTTTATGAATACACATGGTTTTGCGAAGATTGCAAATAATGTAGCAAATATGATTTTATACGTTTTTCACCACAGTAGTTCCCATTTAGTTTTTATTGAAAATGATAGTTTTTATAGAGGAACATAGTGCTTGGATGTTTTTTTTACTAGAAGACGTACTGGGCGAGGCCTGCGGGGTAACAACAGCATCTCTAAACATGGCATCTTTGATTTTGTTTAATATTTAATCCTCGAGAAATAAAACAAATGAGCTATTTATATTTTTAATGGAAAACAATTATCCCAAATGTTTGCTTCTGACGGAGCATTGGCTTAAGGCTGGAGAATCTATTAGTGTTCAAGACTACTGAGTAATACATATTTATTATAGAGAATTATATTGCCATGGGGGTATATTGATATTATTGAGGGCGCAGACATTGGAAGCATGTTCTTTTGTTGATGTTGATAAATATAATTATATTATTGCCATGGGGAGTTGGACCTCTCATTCGTATATAATAAATCATTAAATTTCTTTATAATATGTATTTACAGATCATTACAATGATATGTAAATTCTTAGAAAAAATTGAACTCCTTTTGAACTCTTTGCCGATCTCATCGAAAGTAATATTGGCTGGAGATCTTAACATATATTTAAATGATAAAAATTCCAATTTAATTCCTTTAATCTTCAGATAAACAATTCAGAATTCCCTAGCATTACTCCATTTTCCGCTACAATAAACATATGTTCGAACGAGAAGGGTACCTTTAATTTATAATGTATCACCTTTCATGATTATATTAATGACCCTTTTATCAGATGTTACTAACGAAAGTCGTTTGTTGTTGTTTAAACCTGACTTCATAACTTTAAGTCCCTTCTAGTTCGTAATTTGAACAGAGCTTTGCCTCAGAGAATTAAGACTGGGAATAAAAAAAAACTTGGGGTATGAAGGGAATTCGTGAATTAGTAAAAAATCTCAGATTTTATGTCTACTTAGAAAACATGGTTTTGATGATTTTATTAACAATGTTAATAAAGATAGGAACCTCTACAGGTGCACTATAAAATTAGCAAAAGAACTGTATTATAAGAAAAAAAAAACTACATGATTCCTATAATACATTAAGAAAATTGTATTATAATAACTGATTTGCACTTGGCTGCCTTAAGTTTACCGACCAGATTAATGAGAGCAAACTGTCATTTTTCGGAATAATGCTGGATGACAGATTAAGGTTTGCTGAGCACATCAATAACTTAAATGTGAGGCTAGCTTTGCAATGAGGATAGTGTCCAGTGAGCTTGGTTGGTCTTCTGCAAGACTAGTTTATTTCTCTCTGGTCGACTCATAACTTTATAAAAATCCTATAAACTATAATTTATTTTATTTTTTTAGGTTTTTAATGTACTTGTTATTATTACTATTATTTCCTTTCATAAAATTATTTACATAATCCTTTATTATTGTCCTTCATAAAAAGGTTTCCAATAAATCGAATTTACTGAATATTTAACCATTTTATTTGTTTTGCCAAATAAGATCCGCACTAAAAATTTACCAGTCTATCTTTGTTTCACACTTGATTTTTGTGCAAAATTGCGTGTCAATTGGATAAGTAGTTTGGCACTGAATTTTTTATTATTACAACACACCCTCTTACAAGGGAAGTAAAATTTAAGAGCAGGCAAAAAATAAAAAAACTGATAAAATCATAAACATTATTCATATTCATGAATATTAAAAAACATATTATTAAATTTCAATCTTGGGTTTAATCAGCATCCTATCTAGCGATAGGACAGATATGAGGAAAAATCTCACTATCGGGTAAAGAGGAGATTATAAAAAAGTAGTCCTCAAGTAACTATTTAATTGCCTTTAGAAAATGTAATAAGCTCAGAAGACATTTTACATTTTTTTTATAGAGCACAAAAGCAATATTGGAGGATATTGAAAAATCTGTTGATAAATTGCTTGTTAAATGATCGCTGTTTAAAATTGTAGGTCAGTAAATTAAGTTCTGGAGTATAAAAATGTTTTTGAGAAAACTCTCTTTTTTTGTCATTATTACAAAACTAAATGTTTGATGACAAGGGAAGCTTAAATGTTCGCAACGCTGACTGGTGCCGCTTAATGTAATATGTAAGTTTTACCTGCAATAGCTGGGATATTACTACTTGAACGATTATTATTTCAATAACAAAATAAAAATATTAGGAAATAACAAAGTATAAATTACAAATTGTGTGACTTTAGATTCAGTTGCTTATTATAATTTTTGATAAAACTGGAATAACCTGATACTATTTTCATTTTTCAAGGTTAGAAAAATACCATCCATCGAGATTTATAAATAAGAAAAAATTGGTCTTTTTTGTTTGTATCTCCAAATATGATCCTGGAATTTTAAATGCTTTTAGAAATTAACTTTGATTCAAGTTATTTACTCATTTCTAGATAAGAGCTTACATTCTTTCTTATATTCATAACAATCAAATCTCGGCCTTTGCTTTGTTATTATATAAATCCATAATTTGATTCAGGTAGTACGGAGGTACCATTGCATCAATTTTAAGTTAGACTCAAATACTCATCACAATGATCTTATCTCTCAGATTAAAAGTTTTTGATACACAGTGAGTTTCACTGAAAATATTTGTTAGCAAAATTGGCGAAAAAAGCCAATACACACTTTTATTCAGCATCCTTTGACTATTCAAAACAGACATATTAAAATCAATGCTGATTCTCCCATTATCTTTGAATTTACGTTCTTGTTGGGAAAATCGCTTTTAAGCATACATTTCAAGTATACTAACGCACCCGCTCTATAATCAATGTTATTTTCGAAACAATTACTACAAATTTTCTGCCCAGTCACATCAACCCCAAGCAGGCATATGGTTGAACACTACAATTTTAAATAGAAATGATGGTCAAGTAGTAGCACGTTTTAAAGCATATAAAAGAATACTCTTCTCAAATACATAGACTTTACTAAATTTGGTTTACCTATTATTTAATAAATTAATAAAACAATTGCTAACTCACCATAGGTATTAATTTGTTAAACGAAATTGACCACAACCAGTTAATTAAAAATACTTAAAATTATGTTATTAGTTGTGGCACTCATTTAAAATTCGTTGTTGTAACACGTCCAATGTACCGGCCTGAGTACTATAAATTTTAGGATTCATATGTTCTCACAGAAAGCAATCCAGTGGTGACAAACCTATTGATCGAATGAGCCATTCTTTCTACCAATTCAACAAACAGAAACCATCTGAAATCTATCGAGGTTTCTACGTAGCTCAATGGACAGAGTTGCCATTCCAGGGCGCAAACCTCCAGACCTAATTAAATTCATTTATAGGTTGGTTTTAGGCTATTACCCAGCAATTCTATTTGTCTCTTTAAAGCAAATAAAAAAAGCAGATCTAAATTGGGCTACTGGTAATACCGAGCCAAATATTGTATATTGCATTTTTATATTACCATTAATCGGCGACACCAGTGACTGGACAGTGAATTTGGACCTACCTTTTTGACACAATATAATCTATACTAATATGGTAGCTGTGAACTCCTACCGTGATTAACACCTTAGTGGTTGTGGTGTTCCAGCACGTGTTCTTTATATAAAATAACTTCAGTCCTTGTAATATTTTCAGAAGTTGAATAAACCATATTTTTAAGTTAAAACCAAAAAGTTCGAACAAAAATAAGACAAAAGGTACATTTTTGTTAAATTTACAAAAATGTGTACTTCTCTGTACTCAGCATAACCAACTTAAGAATTCTTTGATGCTTTTATTTCGATTATTAAAGTTTACAATACAAATTAATATATTAATCAAACCAGAAGAGATTCAAAATTATAAGGTTTTTTAGACAAAGATTAACAACTATATCTTACAAGTTTCCAGCAAGATTTCTCGGTATCAATAAACCAAATTTAACAAACTAAGTGGAGGAGGAGGAAAAGAGAATTTAAAACGAAGCACTACTTCCACTGAAAATTGTGGGGCTCAACCTTACGCCCACTATGGGGTTTATGTGCTGGGGTAGAAAAAATGTGCGAATGGTAATCCTTTTCGAAAATACAATTGAATAGTCAAAGTCAAAGTCAAAATATGCTTTATTATCACAAGAACAAATAAAATTCCTATTGACAAAGCTTTAAATTAACCTAATGATCCAAAATAATAATATGTTTTATATAAATATGGATGAAAAACACGATTACTAAGTAAATGAAAACAGTTAATGTAAGTCTATAACAACAAACAAAAAAAAACATATCTGAGATGCACTAACAATAAAGAAATATAAATATATATATATATATATATATATATATATATATATATATATATATATATACAAATACACATACATACACACATACATACATGTATACATATACACACATACATATACATATATACATACACATATACAATAAAAACAGATCATTTCCCTTCTCAAAAAAGTCAGTACAAACAAATAAGGATCAATGCATGTCATAATGAGCTGGAACAGTATTCGTCAATATAATAAGCTTGTTCTGTCAGTAGTTTTTTAAATTTTTTTAAAAATATTATTGGGGATTGGAGACCCTTTAAACTCACTGGCAAGTGAGAGATGAATCTTTGGGCCATCATAAATAACTGATTTTTTTATAAGAGTGCTTGATGGAATTGAAAGTGGCAAGTTATGCAAGTTATATGTGGTATGCTGCGATTTGTACTTTTTGGAATAATGAATTTTTCAAAACTGTAAATTTAAATTGTTTCAATTTAAAAAATAATCAGACTTGAGTATAAGTGGATTTTATTTTATTTTATTTATTTTTCAATGGGCTAGCGCCCAATTACAATAATTAATATAAAATGTAAAGTAATAAAATAAACATGCAATGTTTCATTTCTACCTATATAATAATAGAACACCAATAACAGCTTAATATACACTTATAGTAAATACAAATACAAATCCATAAACATGGAGTATAAGTAATGAAATCTAAAAAAGTGCATATTGAATTTTTTTTGTCAATTTTGTTAATAAATATTCTTGCTGAAATTCACTGTGAACAGTTATATGGCCGAAGTTAGGTATGTTATTCAATAAGCAAAATATATATACCTCTGTGCATGATGCCATCCTCCAAACCAGTTTAATACCATATGACATTTTTTAGCAGCTAACAACTTAGCAGCCGATAAAGATCCCCCAGCAACACATACTGAAAAATCGAAAATGTTTTTTAATATTGGACAATCATATCCTAAACCATACTCCAAATGATCTTCTAAAAAAAAAAAGATAAATATAATAAATCACAATTTCACTTTCCTTTGTATAGTATCAGTTTTGCTATATTTGTATTGGAGCTACATTATATAAATGCATCAAATTAAGGTGGGAACGATTAACAGACGCATAAAGAAGCAGCATATGTAAAACAACATTTATATTTATGATTAATTGTCATATCGGTGGTGTTCAACTTCTATAGATTTTCGTATGTGTAAATGAGATTTTCGTATATGTAAACGATAACTTGTAAGTAATATATGGGTTAGTTTCAGTATCGAGAGGGATGCAACTACCGCTATGCATGCACCATTTTCTATTTAATTGAAAGGAATGATTTTTTGATAGAATACAACTGTGTTGATGAAAATAAACTTTTAGCTGAATTTGAATTAGGTGTATATTTTTCTAAAAATTACAATCTTATTATTATGTCTACAGTGTCGTTGGTATGTGTGTAAGTTTTAGGATTTCTAAAAATTTATAGGAGTAAAGAAAAACTAATTTCACAGGATTGATCATAAAGTCATAACAAAACAAAGTTGCATATTTTTAAATGGAACAACCTATATATTATATATCAATGGTCAAATGGTAACTTTATCTAATTATAAATATACTACATTTAATATCTTTAAAGACACCTAAGAAATTTAAGAAAAACTGTTCCATAGCAGGTAATGTATTCCCATTAGGGCCATTTACATGGATCTTTTTCTTGACGGTTTTAGCGCCTATGACCAATGAAAAATCTCCAGAACTCTTCGAACAAATTGAAAGCTAGAAAGTAGTAAAGTGAGTGGTCTGTAAGTTTAAGCATGTACACTTGCATTTACACAGCCACTCCTCTTTGGTTATCATTGGCATTTGTTTTCTGGTGTAAATGTGTAATTTTTGTCATTTTTTGACTGATATTTTTCTTATGGTTCTATTCTTACTGCATGAAAAAACTATATAATGCAGCACAATCTGTTGGATGCCTTTTAGTTTTACAATGAAAACATGCTCTTCTTTTTAAGATATATACCACTATGTGGTAGAACATTGTCCTTTTTTCTCTAACATGCTGCCTCTTATGGCATGGTTTCATTAAATTCCTCAGCTGTCTTTAAATATACAGATATTAATTTACAATCAGCAAGAATATATGGACATATATAGAGAGTATTATATTTTGAAAAATGAAATTTTGTTTTGCTGCGACTTCATGACCAATTCTGTATCAGTTTTTCTTTAAGTTTTCAAATTCCTCTAAAACTGTTTTATTTAATGTTTTTTGCTAGCTCTTTTACTTTTGGAAATTGACCGTTATAGAATTAACCAATGTGGTCAATGTCTTCACACATAGTTTTCCGTTTAATTTATTTATGCACGTTGAAAGTACTATAAGAATTACTTTTTCATCATTATTAATTGATTCCATTTGCTCAATACGGGTACTATTTTCGGTTGCGTTTAGAGTGCTGATTTATCAGATCATGAAGCTGTTTTTCTACATTTTCTACTTAAAACCAAAAAAATTAAATTAAATTATGGAAGACTTACTCATGACCAGATTCTCAAAATCTTCAACAATGTTGTGAAAGAATAGCAACTTTTTAGATTTGGATAATCAATTAAACTTGTTTGGCTTTTATGTTACTAATGCTACTAAGTCTGCATTCACTTTATTTTCAAAAAATCACAAGAAAAATAAAAAAACAACGAATTGAATACCAATGAATACTTAATCTCTACAAGAGCCAACTGACACACAGACCAATTATATTGTTGCAAAATCCTATTTTAAATCAGTCATTGAGATCAAAGATCAAAAACGCAAATCCCTGATTTATTTGAATTGAATTGTAGTTTTCAGCACGGGCAATTTTCTCTTTTAAAATTAGTTGTGCGTTATTTACAAATGCATAAAGGGGGAGATATAAATACACTCTATTCTAACTAAAGGCCTTTGACATTTACTTTGCACTGCTGTTAAAAAAAAAAATTTGAAAAACAGTATTTAGTTATGACAATTTGGTTTTTAGAGTAGTCAATGCACATCTAGTGTTATATTCCCACTTATGAACATTTATCAAGTTAAGAAAGAGGGTTGAAAGTCTGCTGCACCATTTTCAAAACTGACAAAAAACTTTCTCTGCATCAATCACATAATATTGTTACAGAAACTAGTGATCTATGATTTCCTGAGACTTCAGATTTCTTGGATCAGGTCATATTTATCTGGTTGTCAATAAGTGTTGTTGATCTGTGAGAATCAGTACTTCGACAACCACTTCTGTTTCTTTTGTATATAAATGTCCTCACCTTTCTCAATATTTCTGACACCTGTTTGCTGACAGCAAATCAATTCTATGGTACGCTGAGACCACCAATATATTGAGGCCTAGAATAAATACAGATCTATCTCTTATTATTCATAATTATTTCTATGAGATTTCTATTACTGTTTCTAAAGCAAATAAATGTTTTCTCAATACTATAATTGTGAACAGTCCATATTTATAGCCAGACCCATTGTTTTAACAGCCCAGATACATGCACATATGAAAAAAGGACAAAAATAACATTTAGACCAGAAGGATCTGTTTTCAAACTCAGGTAGTACTTAATGTTGAATATGAACTTCTTATGTTTGAGCGAATATATTTACCTTCTACATCATCCAAATTGGAATCAAATGAATTTAAAGATTGAAGAAAATCAACATAGGCAGATGAGTGGAATGATTTCAGATCTTCCTCAGTTGCATCTTCGCTTTGAACTACCACAACATTTTGTTGGGTCAATAGTTTATAGCTCTCAATTAAGTCTTGCACTACAGATGCCTAAAATACATAACAGCAAATTCTCTTTCAGATAATTTTGAATTAAGTGATATTTCATGAAAATCTAAAATTTAGACAAACCCTATTTAGCATAGAAGGTAATTTATTACAGTGATTTAATAAATTTTCATTAAATATGTACACAACTTTTCCCTTTAACATATTGAATTCCGTTTTATTTTAATTAATTTTTGTTAATTATTAACAATTTTTTAAAAATAAAATAGTAAGGTTAAAAAGAGTTTTTGACTCCATTCGCCAGATTGCTCTTCGTCCAGGGCTTAGTCAGGGTTGGGGCGACCCTCTCAGATGAATTGCACCATATTCCGGTTTAGAGGCGTTACCGATGAGATGTCCGGATGGCGAGCTCTAAGCTCTCAAAATACCCCGATTCTTAAAAATATTTCCATTTCTTAAATGCATCTGGCATTCACTAAGTGCTCCTTGAGAGTACTACTGGTATCACGTGTTGACATTTCTTTCAAGCTATCCCCTCACCCCTCCTACTCACGCCTCATAGCGATCATTACGATAATATTCTATGTAGATCTAAGCAGACGAACAGTATAGAATTCAGGAAGAACTAGGCCTCATCACACGTTCACAGCGTCTGCTCCCTTTCCAGCGAGGTCGTTAGCTTCCACACTGAGCAGTTAAGTCTCCCGCCTCCTCCAGAAAGAAAACAGCAATAACGAATATTAGGAACCACTTATGTTAAAAACACAGAGCTCTGAATTCCACAAGGCGAATCGGTAGACTAGTGGGCAATAGAGGGTATTGGTTGGTGTCAGTGTTGCCAAATGCCAGACCTTAATAAGCTATTATTGAATGAAGTTATCAGATTGGCCTAAAAATTATTAGAGATTCAAGTAATTTGTTTTATATGGCAATAAAATGGTCGTTCAGCAGGGCTAAATAGTGATCTACGGTTTCGAGATATCATTCAACGGTAATTTTTTACTACAGCTTTTTCTCGGCGATTTTCAAGATTCGTGAACATGTTGGTAGATTTAGGGTCGCTGATCACGAATCCGAAGTACGATCGTTTCGGTAATGTTTGATTTCAGAGTTATTATTTTTTAAAGTCAAATTTTACTTTTTAACGAATTTCTCTTCTTTCTTTAGAAAATGTTTTTAATTTTTTAGCATAAATTTGATGGAAGTGATATTAAAATGTTTAATTATTAAAAATTATCTATTTAATTACAGTTTTATGACAATAATAGAGCAGAAAAATACTGTTTTAAAATCTATGGTTTTTACATTATGTCAACCGTAAGTTTTTTTTGAGGTTGGTGCTATTAAAAATGACGTAATTTGAATTTGAAAATGTCAGTTTTAAACAAATGAAAATTCGGAACAGCTTTTATTTTTCACATTGTAATTGCATTACGAATCCGAAGTCAAATTTCTCAAAACTCACAAAATTGCCGTATTTCAAATTTTTTGAACTAGTAATTTTCTTTCATGTTGGCATCTTCACGTAACGATAAACCATCGCGATACAACTACAAAGAGATACGTTAATTTATGCAATTTAATTATGGGCACTTTTGTCTACATACATAGGTGCATCGGTCCCAGCAGGAGTGCGAACGCACTAGGTGGGTTGGTACCGGGTTAGCACCAGGTTAGACGCTGGAAGAATCATCGTTGAAGTAGTAACAGAAAAGGCGAACAACAGCGAAGTGCTTCACTGGCAGAAGTCTAACATTCGGCATCGGCCACGTTAGCACTAGTTTAGGTGCCGTAGGCATCACCGTTAAAGCTCTAACAGAAAAGGCGGACAAAAGCGAAGTGCATCACTGGCGGAAGTCTAACATTCGGCATAAAATAATAAATAACGCAACTTTGTACCAACATTAAAAAAGAAAACCTGCTGCTGAAGTAGTGTAAAAGATTTAAAAGTTAGGTTTTTATTTATTTTTTAATCAAAAAAAACGCTATGAAATAGACATCTTCTAATAATTCCACAGTTTAATATTACTTCCATCCAATTTATGCTAAAAGGACGGATATTTTGTAAAGAAAGAAGGGAAATACGTTAAAAAGTGGAATTTGGGATTTTGAAGAAGAATAACTAGGAAACGAAATATTGGCGAATCGATTTGACTTCGGATTCGTGATTAGCAATCCAAAATCTACTAATGTGTCAAAAAATTACGAAAATCGGCGAAAAGGAGCTGTGGTAAAAAATTACTCTAATGGTAAATTGCTAATTTTTCATTTTTATGAATACAATAATATACACATAATTATTAGCGTGCCGTACTTAATATATAGAATTTCACGTCATTTTTATTTGTAAACAGGTATACTTGGGAGTTCAAATTTACTCACATTTGGAATATAAATAAGAAAATAAGTTCTGAAAAAAATTAACCAGATCTATAAACGAATTTATCCAGCAGATTGGATGCTGCGCGTCGCAGACTGGCAACTCTGGGAGTTGTGTTACGCGAAAATCTCTCGATGGATCCCAACTATACTGAGGACAATACAAAGTTGAAATCCATTTAGGGAGTCTTTTATTTTACATATACTCTATTCAGGGTATAATCTCTCTTCGATGTAACTTAAAAAATTAGTAGGTGCATACCAAATGAAATGGCTATTACAAAACCGTTATCTGTTTTAATTTCCACAATATAAGATAGGCAAAATGGAAACAGAACAGGTATATAGTTTCCTCTAAAAATCGTTTTTTATAAAACATTCGAGAAACTAGTAATAGTAGTGATGTTAGTATAACCTCATTTGGTTCAATCGAATTAATATCTCTCGCACCGGACGCACATCCACACGGGTCACTCCGTTTGCCGAGTCTATCCTTTGAAAACCCTTGTTTTAATATAGGTACGTTTACGCACGCCACTGCGACACATTACCTGACCTTGCGAGGGGCTGCTGACCATGTACACCCTTAATACTACTTCATATTGAAATATGAGCCATTACAAAACTCTTGCAGTTTTTTGTCACGAGCTCTCCGTCTATTACGTGAAGGACCCAAAGAAGGAAGGAGATGAGTGTCTTATTTTATAGTAATGTAAAACATCGGAAGGAGGAGATGAGTGTCTTATTTTATAGTAATGTAAAACATCGTCGTACAATATACTAGACTATACCTTGTTTTCTAAATCCGGGTGTCTCTGAGCTACAACTCTATTAGCGCACATAGGAGACCTAAAGAAAGAGCCTGCCTGTGTGACAATATTTTGGTAGATATTCGCAAAAACAAAATTCTTGCAACTTTGTTTTGTTTCAATTTTCTTCGCACTCACAGGGAATCTAGCAATATAAAATTTAGTAGTTTGAAAAAGTTCCTAATTTTTCTGAGGTTTGGGTTCGAAGTGTTAATCATCAGTAATTGAAATTTTGCTTTTGTATAATAAATTATGTAAAAAAACTTAAATATTTCCAGAGCATTGAAGGCGGGGTCCAGACCTCCATACACACATTCCTGGCTACGCCCATGGACATTCCCTAGGCTACGTGCCTGGCAGTAGTATTTTTTTAACGGAAAATCCAATTTTTATTACATACTTGAAATTTGCGTGAAAATCTAAGCATACTTCATGTAGCGTGTCATATATGTAAGTTCTCGAGACATTGACAATTAAAAATTGGTAATTTGAGTCCTCGAGAGGTTGTAAAATCTAAATAGTTCGACTTAGCCTGAAACGAATTTCACATTTCTATATTCGTATTTGGGAATATTTATTTCTAGATCAATTACTAGATTAAGAAAAAGTAATTTTTTTCTGCCTTTCAAAAAAAAAACTTGGACAAAGGACAAAAATGTCATGCTACGTCCTCACGTGCGGATATTACAGAAAAGCGGAAATATTTTAAATCTTTGATTGGCCTTTAAATATAAATATGACCCTTGTAAATATTATTAAAATAAATATAAATTTTATAATCTATTTCGATGTCTTAAATTGAGAAAATTGTAGATCAAAGTGCAATGATTTATTCAAATTTTACGGTAAAAATGAAATAACAGTGAAAAGAATCCTTCTGAAAACAAAAAATTCTAGGTATTCTTACAAATCCTAAGAAAGCAGAATAAAATCAACCCGCAAGTTTCATAAGTATAGATAATAAATACGAACGTAATTCTGGTAGCTTTTCTATGTACTCTTATTTGACAGAGACAATGACTTTGATATTATTTCAAGCAAAATATGTAAATAAATGTCAAATGCTTGTTATAACAAATTACCCCCCTTATTTTTGCTTATAATATTTAGTTCGTCTTACTTTATTTACGTATACTATTTTTGTTTATGTGTTATAAAGACTCTACAGAGCCGAATAACTTGTTTAGTTCTGATAAACATTTTTACTATACTGTTTCTGTGGTCGTATTTCGCAACCATGTACTCTTCTGTGGGGAAAGTCCCCTCTGAGTACAAATTCAGCAGGGATCAACATAACGCCTTGGCAAATGCTAGCACAGAGGATGAGAAAGACAATATTTTGGAAAAATTCAGTCAAAGAAAAAATTTGTTATTGTACACTTGTACGACAACTGGAAGTATAAGGTAGGTAAAATATTACGTTGTATACCTAGTAGGAAAAGCTAAGCATTCCCGGACGACCCTAAAGATGCGTTCGAAGCGCAAGGTGAGGGAGGAATGTGGTTTTTCCTACGAGGCTTATATACTATTTTTTCGAATATCGAAAAATATTGAAAGGACATACATTATTACAATCAATAAAGGATGCTATGAAATATTTGTTTTGTAACTATGGAAACAAAGCTATATTAAATTGTCAAATTTGACATTTTTTTAGTATACAAATAAACTGTAAAGAAATAAATATTTAGGTAACGTATGTAATGTATGACATTTTAAAAGTTTGTCTCAGTCAAGTCTATTAAAAATGCAAGTGATTTAAGTTTGTGTGCTTGGATTCTTTAGTACCATAGTAACCATTATCAAAATGTCAATTTGACTTTTTATTTGTTGATTGAGGCGAAGCTTATGGTTATACTGGAATCTTACTTTACTAATTTCTCACACAGTTATATTTGTCACAAAAAAAAACGTCGTTTGCATTTAAAAGATATGGCTGTAAATAAAATAGTATACAAACCTCGGTGAAAAGGTTTCATTCCTGTCACGAGAAATAGTACACCTCGGCGCAACGCGCCTCTGTAAAGACTAAACCAACCTTTTCTCTCGGCAGGAATGGGACACTTTCAACCTTGGTATGTAATATACTATTCCTTACAGTGCAAAAATACGTTTAGTATGAGTTATTTTCCATTGCCTGGTGGCAATGAAATATTGACTTTTTCTTTCAAAAGTGTTATAAAAAATGTCAACATTTCGCAACGATTTTATAATATATTTGTTCCAAACCTTAAAAGAATTAAAGAATTACAATAGTAGCCAAAAAAGCTGTTAATTTTCCATTAAATTTGTTGTAGGTACTGCGTTACATGTATGCACATTAAGCCAGATAGGACCCACCACTGCGGAACATGTGATATGTGTTATTTGAGAATGGACCATCACTGCCCATGGGTTAACAATTGCATAGGTTTTAAAAATTACAAAAGTTTTATCCTCCTCATTATTTACACGTTTTGGTATTGTCTCTTCTATGTTAGCAGTACTGCCCCACATCTGATTAGAGCTTTGGAAGGAACTAAATTTACAGAAGTTCCAATTAGTGTAGGGTAAAAACCACGTTACATATTTCATTTAAAAAAATATTACATATTTTATGTAATCCTTTTATTGAATCTTACACATTCTTTAGTATTTGAATTAAAAAGTATTTTTTTTTAATATTGCTTAAAAAACAAAACATTTTTCATAGCAGACGTCAGCATTTGATATGTGTATATGATGTTACTGTTAATTGGCTATCCTAGTTTATTATTACGTGTTAACGCCTGGAAAAGTTCAAAGGAAAGAAGACGAAAGATTCAAAATATTGTAAAAGCTAATAGGGATTGGTAAATACCGTAAATAGTTTAGAGATTACTAAATTGGTATTTTTAGAAATAACTTAAATATTTCAAAAATACTTTCCTTTTTCAATAAAATATAAGATTATATGATTTTACGTTATTAGATTTATTATTAACCATTAACACTGCCAAGAAACTATCACCACTCTCGCAAACCTGGGACGAGAGCCTTGGCATATATGACTTGAAATCGCAGTTACCAGGAATACATAGTCAGTTAGAATGCCAGCCGAACAGTGCGACATCAAAATAACAGCGATTTCTTTCTTATATCTTAGAAATTAAAAGACAAAGGAGAACACATTTTGGTTGCACCGTTGTACATCGTTCTAGTACGCTTTTAGCACTGCCATGGCCTCTAATGACATCCTAGTATATATATATATATATATATATATATATATATATATTATATATATATATATATATATATATATATATATATATATATATATATTTAGCAGCTATGTCATCCTAACGCAATATAGCCCTTGATGAAGGAGCCTCTTCTTCACTGCTTTAACGATTATCGGTTGCTGCAGTTATAAACTCTCTGATATGCGTATTCAAACTAACTTTATTAAAACCACACTTGATGATAATTGTAAACGCCTATTTTTCGCTGGTGTAATAAGATTAATACCTGATATGGCTTCATATAACTCTACTTAACAATTAACTCAGAAATCATTATAATTCTCTGAAATGTTCCAAGCCAGGATAACTGAAATTATTATGGAGTTCTGGTTGCATATAAATTGGTTTTATTATAGTTCTCCAGCCCACGACCAATATTTTGGATTCATCGTTGCGTATCTGATAAACTGATCCTTGATTAATTATGATTAATATTTTTTATGGCTTGAGTCGAGTCGGTGTTATAGTGATGAAGAGTGGCAGTTGCAAGATGGAGTGTTTAAAGGCTCATCACTGCGCGCTTGTAGTCTAAATTAAAAAAAACCATGTGTTACCTACATAAATCTAATGCGTAATATTAGATGAGGAGTTGTGATGCTGCCTGAATAAATATTGTTTTTCGCTGAAAAAAATGTGCAAAAAAGTTATCGCTGCGAGTGAGATATTCGGGTCGTGTGTCTGACTGCAGCGATCAGTTTACATGTACTTACCGTTCTTGCAACTTCCCCCTCAGTCATTATAGCACCGACTAGGAGCAGGAGAGAGCCATATCACAGGGTCATAATTAAAGGTGTCAGCTTTTTAGACGCTCAACGATAAAGGGCTCCACGCCTATTATCTTTATTTCTAATCAGTCTAGTCTAGTCAATATAGATTAATTTTTAGATTTGGCATAGCATTAATTATGTCCCTAGTAACGATTGGTTTCTTTATTTACCATCTTTACTTGGCAGGAAGAAATGAAACAACTTTTGAAAATGTACACCCTCCGCAATTTGTAGAAGACGATATGACATTCGATCTAGGAGTACTACAGAATATTGTAGAAGTATTTGGAAAAAAATGGTATCTATGGTTTTTGCCGATTTTTACCTCTGTGGGCTCTGGACATATATATTTAGTAGAAAGGAAATAAAATACTAAAAACAAAAAAATTATTTTATTTTCGGAAACAAGGAACACTACCTGGACATAACACAGGTTCGATAGTTAATTTCACTTATATAACACAAAATTATAATATAGGGTCATCCAAAGAAGACTGAACAATGAAACAATTTTCAGCTATAATCTTTCCTATTAAAAAAACCGGTAAAATTTTTAACCAGAACTTCCCTTGTTATGCATTAGGAATATTGAAGTTTGACCCAATTTAGTTCCACACATAATCATATAGTAACACATATATACTCTCCTTTCAAACATTTTTATTGGGCGCCATTTTGTTTCACTATATTAGATTTGGACCAAACACAAACCATGCCACACTTGTTTTTTGGGCATAATTTAAAATAATTTGAATAAGTAGATTTTACACTGATTTGTGAGACCGTGATTTTGTTTCGTTGAATTCAGATTAGTTTATCCCTATATCACATTTAATGTTTGTACAAATTTTGAAGTCAATTGAAAAAGATGATTTGGTTATTTTTTAAAACATTTTATTTGACCGCCATTTTATTCCGCCCTCTTAAATCCTACCACAGTGTTACCAGTTTACCTCTACATCACACTTAATGCTTGTACAAAATTTGAAATCAATCTAATAAGTAGTATTTTCAGGTTGATTTTTAAATACTTTATTAGGTCGCCGTTTAGTTTTGCAATCTTCGATTTTCTATGTAACACTTGATTTGTGCAAAATTTTATGTAAATTGGATGATTAGTTTCTTAATAATAATATTTTTAACATTTCACTAGACCACCATTTTGTTCTCCATATGACCCTTAATGTTTTACCAAAATTTGAAGTCATTCGGGTAACTAGTTTTTAGCTATGGTACAAAACAGTGGCGGCTCTTCCATAGGGTCATTTGGTCAATGACCCCCCAAAAATATTTCAGAAAATAAATTATTCGTTCGACCGTCCTCGTAATAGTTGTAATAAAACGCGAACCTTGGGAAAAGTTAAATACGCTACACTATTAGACGTGCACGGTGGTTCGAATGGTGTCGTTGCGTTCCTTAGGCATAATAAAATACGCTATACTGAGCTAGGCTGGGCAGTTCGAATTGCCCTGATTACCTTAAAGCTTGACGAAACTACCCGAAGATTTCACAGCTACCGAGCGGCAGCCGAACGTGATAGCAAATGGAATATGAAATCGTAATTTGGGTCATCAGCCGGTCTCTTCTCATAATTCGATCGATCGGTTGCGGCATCACGTTGGCATGCTGTAGTTCAATTTTAATGAAAATGTATCCAAAAATCGTTATATTTTAAACAAAATTATAGATTGTTTAAAATTTTGTAAGGCATTCGAGCTGGCACTACGTTGCCATGATGAAACGGTTTTGTCTGAAAATCCAAGGGTTTTTCAAGGTCCTATAAATTTTGTTAAAAACTATCCGCTTTAGCAATGTTAAGTATCGAGAAATCGTTTATAAAAGGAATGTGCGTCCAATTTTAACGAAGGTGTCATTCAGCATTTTTCCAATTCTAGAGAACGAAGAGTAGACCTGAACTTCAAGAGAATTTAATAAAGATAAGATATTTATCTTTATTTTAAGTATGCCTATTTTTAAATTTGTTATTGACCCCCCAATATAATTCACCACGAGCCGCCACTGATACAAAATGATAGACAGACAGATCGGAGTTGAGAAAACATATTTTTTTGGTATTTAGGGACGCTAAAACGTGAAGCTATGTTTTGTTCCGCCATCTTGAAATCGTATCAAAATTTGAGTCTCATTTCATCTCTAAATTACACTTAATTCTTGCACATAATTTGAAGAAGGTATGCTTTTTGATTTGAAATGAATATAATTCAACGCGAACGTAGTAATGCAGTGACGTCCTTAAGTGCTGTGAGAAATATTCTGATTTCTTTGAATTAAAGTGTTCAAAATTTATAAAAATGCAATCTGCCTTGATTTTAATGTTTCGCAAAAAACTAGTCTATGTTATTCTAAAATACAGGAAATTATTCACTTAACCTACAAAGGCATTTGACTTGTTTGTGTACATGCAATTTTCATCAGTTCTGTTCCAGAAACACCTAAAATGCCTTGTTTCAAATGCAATGAAGATGAAAATGACGAGATTCCAGAATTGCTTATGATAGCTGTAATCGTTATTGCCACAACAGAACAGTTTGCAGTTACTGAACTTCGTGTAATGGAATAAAAACACAGCGAGTGCTCAAATATGTTTGTCAGGACTATAACGAGGGAGTTTTACAAGTTGCAAAACTTTTAAACGCAAATTATAATCTTAAAACTCAGTTTAATTAGTGGAAAATAAATACAGAGACTTAAATAGAAAACTTGAAGAATTTAATCTTACAGATGAAAACATAATCAGATTACGCAGTTGTGTTGTAGGAACGACTTCAAACTGGAATAAAATTGGCATATTAAGTGAATTAAGGGAACGTCAGTTAAGAGCCAATAACATAATGCGATTTAACTTGCCTGAAGAGCCGAATGATATGGAGGAAGCAAAAAGAATACTAAAACAGCATATAAAGTATTGAGAATCGGTTAACCAAATAAAATGGTGCTCGTTCATTTAAAATGACACTGAATTATTCAGTGTCACTTAATAAGTATATACGCAATAAAAAATAATAACTGACTAAAGGGATGCAGTGTTTTAGTTGGAGTAGATCTTTCAAGTGTTTAAAGTCAGAAAGAAAAGGAAATTTTCAAACAGCTTAAGGATCGTATATCTAAAGTCGAATCGAATTTAATAATTAAGTACATAAACGGAATTCCTCGTATTACTAAAGCAAAAAATTAAAGACTAAAATAACCACGGTGATACTGAAGTATGTCTAAATAAAGTGGTAATTTTAACCGAAGAGGAAGAGGTTGATGACCACGAGGTTCAAGTACAGGGGTATGCCTGTATGTTTTATAATTTCCACAGCAGACATGATTCTGTTTGTAACAAATAACGTAAAATTTAGTATTGTTGAGACTTTTGTCGAAATTGGTAATTATTGGTGTGGTTTCATTAGACTCAATATCCATGAGACCAACTAGACAGTAGGAGGTTGTTATCACTCACCTAACTCTAGACATGTTGTATTTTTAAAAAATTAGAAGGGTGGTGTGAGGACTACTTATCTGTAAATGATATTACAAATTATTATTTTAATAATTAATATTTGGGATAGATCAATTAGTGACTGAGTGTACGAGATATAGGGAAGTAAGACTGATGATCACTTTAATTGATTATGATCTATATAATAAATCCAATAGTTCCCGAGTTCTTGATGTACCAACGATTACATATTGTTCTATTATTTGTATAAAAATGTATATGAGGTCGAACTGCAATAATCTAAAGTCGTTCTATTTTCGAAAGATAAACTCAGAAGTTATGCATACTATTAATCTTAAACTAAGTCAAACCAATTTCGATACTCAATCAAATTACTTAAATGTTTTATTTTAAAATATTTTAACGAAGTATAAGCATGAAGTTGATATGTTTGCCCCAGTAATTGGAGTGAAGAATAAACTAAAAAACCTTAGATGGTATGATAGTGTGGTCAAACGAAAAAAGAGGTACCGGCCATTCAGCAAACTTTCACCAAATCAACGCAGGCGTTCCACAGCGTTCCTACCAGCAATTCTATTCACAGCTATGCTGACTATAGCACAACCCATTCCAATATACAATTTCCCAAACCTGTCTCCAAGACTGAAATTGATGACAGGCGTAGAGTAATACCTAACCTAACCTGACCGAGGACCTCATTAAAATCGTAGAATACGGAGCAAAGAACCTTGTCCAGTTTAACCCCATTAAAACATATTCTTGTTTACTCTCACAAATGGTCTCCCATTACTCAGATTCCTTTAGCCTATTTGGTATCATTTTTCAGAAAGATCTTTGCTGGCATGATCACATCACCTCAATTGCTACACCATCCGCGAAGACATTGGGTTTTCTTTTTCAAGCTCGAAAATACTTTTCTTTGCAAACTTGTTTAGCCATTACACTTTGCAAATCAGACCCTGCCTTGTATATATGGGGAGCAGCGTCTCCTTCAATCCTTATATCCTTGACTCTGTCGAAAGAAGAGCTATTCGCCTGATTCATGATTCAAACATTACAAGTAAGCTTGCATCACGGATGTGGGCGATCTGTCTTTGTTTTACAGATACTACACGGATTCTATTCTGATGAATTATCATCCATTATGCCGGCCTTAGTCATTCCTGCAAAGACATTGTTTTTTTCGTTAAATTATAAGACTGATCCACACGACGTATTTAATGCCCGTTTTATTAGGAGTTCTTTTGAGGTGTCGCGTCATGTTTTGCTTAATTTTGTAAATTCATCTTTGTTAAGTGGATGTTTTCTATGCAAACTAAAAACAAATATAATTTCGCCACTTCCTAAGATTCCGAACTCTTCCTACCATTGAAACAATTTTGGTAACAGCTGTTTCTGATCAATTAAAGAAATATTTACATTTTTATAGACCATCAATCGGAATTCAGGAAAAACCTCTCCTGTGAAACGGCTTTGTAACTTACAGTAACAAAAATAAAACAATCCATTGATGAATGGAGTATGTATATTGTAGCAGTGTTCCTGGATCTTAAGAGAGCGTTAGAGACAATCGACAGTTTTTTGCTTCAAAAAAAATTTAAATATTATGATATCAGGAAGGAAAAAGTGTCTTGGTTTTAACAATATCTGGAAGACCGTGCACAAATTACAAAGTATAGGACCTTTCTCTAGCAAAGTATTGAATAATATAGAAGTTACGTAAGGCAGTATATTGGGGATCCTTTTTATTATCTATCTTAATGACCCAAATTATGCTCATAATTTTGAATTTTTGAACCCTTTTGTTGACGGTACACTGTGGCATGTACCGGAGATGAATGATTTGGAGAGGTAATGGAAAATGTAAATATGGCTTTGGGAAAGTTGGAAAGTTTTTTCAAAACTAATAAACTTAATGTTCTTAAAACCAAAGCAATGGTATTGAGTACTACATATAAAATTTTTAGCATAAATTACCACAACTTTTTCTTGGATATAGATGGTGGAAAAAATGAGTTGCCGAAATGAAATGTCCCGTTTTTGTATTGGATAATAGGTTGAAATTCGATAAACACTCTCAATTTATGTCAAAGAAAATTCGTAGAAAGTTGTATTTTTTCTCACGAATTTCTGGTCATTTGTTATATGTAGAATTACCATATATAAAACAATAATTCAGCCACAACTTGATTATGGCAGTTCATTATTGTACCTTATGGGTAATAACGAAAAAGAGTCATTCCAATCAAATATTAAAAAAAATAGAACCTACTTGAAAAAAAAAATAGCTAAAAAGTAAAAAATTATATTTTATTTATTTCTTAAATACAGATATCTTGAAGTCGACGCCCAAAGCAGCCTCATCCAGCCGTTAAAAAAATACTTGATGTATTTTATATTACATTACTATAAACCAAATATATATAGCTAGCCTTATACCTTTTAAAACTGATGCTTGAATCACTGGCTCTCAGGGCCTCTTTGTAGAACTGTGCAAACGCAAACTGTTATTTCCATCCAATCACTAAGCCCATTGTCAAATGGGAATATTGACTTCCTATAGGAACATTTATAAATGTCCAAACAGACTAATAACGAATTCGCATTTCGAGACATGCGCAGAAATATTTTGGGGGACTTACAACTGTTGGCTGGGTTAGTCCATGCAGATTTTATTGAGGGCCGTGTTATAGAAGATACACCTAGGTAAACTAAATGTAAACTATAAAACAACTCCAACCCCAGCTGCGACCAAATTTACTGGGTAGTTCGACTTTAAAATAGTGACGTGGCCCTCTCTGAATAACATATTAAAATCTTTATTAGTTTAGTAAGTTTAAGGGTTCTAGTGACTATAGGTAATACGTTTATGTATATTTTTTGATATATATTATTACAGATTAGTCATTATTTGGACACCGACTTCAAAATGTTTATATTTAAGTAATAAATAAAATATTATATTTTACTTTTTAGAAGTCGGTTCTATTTTTTTTAACGTTTTATTTCTCAATTATTAGTGATTTACAGTGAAGTTACATTTTTAAGAATATTATAATTTGTAGTATATGTATATCTAATTATTGTATATAACAATAAAAATGTGACGAATAGAGAAGTAAACGACATTATTAAAATTAAATTTAAGAATAAATACTTACGAAAAATAAATAAATGTAAATTATTTTTTTGATTTATGGTCATCCTGTATACATAAAATTACATAACGGGATAGCAAAGGAGATACCTTTTAGCAAATGGGGTTGAAGGTCTATTACATACCTCAATGCTGTAGTTTAAAAAGGTTATTTAAAAAAATCGTAAATTTAATTATAAAACTAGCTGCCTTTATCGCCCTTCTACCTGTGTTTTTTAATATTATTATTACAAAAAAACGAGTGAACTATGAGACCACCAGAAAAACGTCCTTTAGCGTTTGACTCACTAAAATCGGTCAAGCCGTTTTTAATATGCGCGAACCAACATAAAAAAAAACATGCGTGTCGAATTGAATTGAATTCTTCTTTTTTGAAGTCGGTTAAAAATTGATGACAGAGGGGTATGAGAATTATTTCTTAAGTGCAATAAATATAGGCCTATAGTAATGTTATGAACACTTGATTGGTTTACTTTAAGGCAACGCATTTATTATTTAACCATGATTTTTCTAGTCAGGATTAGTAAGGGACTTTCGCCTACATATTTTAATCAGTTCTTAATATTTAATAATGAGATTTACAACCATAATACACGGAGAAATAATGACTTTCGAGTAGTTAGAACTAATTTATCAGTTTCAATGACATCTCTGTGAGAGACTGAGACTGAGGGGTATCTCTGAATTTAACAGGATACTAGTAGATTTAAAGGGAAGCATTTCTTTTTGACGTCATTGGAAGCAACAGTATTATTTTTAAGCGCAGTTTATCAAAACATATGAAAACTAATGTTTGGCTAAGTACTTTTAGGATTGATTTAAGTATAGTTAATCAATATTGTAAACTTGTATCTTAAATAATTTAATATTATTATTATTTTTTTAAGTAGTTTTTTCAAGCTGAATTTTTAAATATTTTATTAGGCCGCCATGTTGTTTCGCCCTCTTGAATTTGTACTAAAATTTTACCACTTCACATCTACCTAATACTTAATTTTTGTGCACAATTTGAGGTTTATTGGATAATTAGTTTCTTATTAATAATTTTTTAGCGTTTTACTAGGCCGCCATTTTGTTCCGCTATATTGGATTTTTACCAAAATTCTGCCAGGTCATCTTTATATGACCCTTAATTTTTTACCAAAATTTGAAGTCAATCGGGTAAATAGTTTTTTAGCTGTGCGAACAGACAGACCGACAGATAGACATGCAGACCGACGTACAGACCGACGGAATTGAGAAAACATGTTTTTCGACATCTAGAAACCCTGAAACGTGAAGGTCTGTAAAAACCTGGGAGGTTCATTTTTTCACGATTACAACACTACCGTTTTAAGAGGAAACTAAAAACTGAAATAGCCATTAGACCTAACTTTCTCTGAAGAATTGGAAAATGCCAATAAAAAACAATTAAACTGAAAACAAATGCGCCGTGACATAAAAGTATTTTTTAAATCGAAGGTCCTATTTTTTATTTAAAATTTGGAATACTCGCATTTTTACTTCCCTCGTAAAAAAAAAGGAGAAATATTATAATCACGAAAAAAATCACCTTCCCAGTTAAATTTTGGTCAAAAGTTAAGGGTCATATGGGAATGACCTGGTTACATGTTGGTAAAAATCCAATATGGCTGAATAAATTGTCGGTTTGGTGAAAAAATTATTACTGAAAAACTATTTATCCAATTTACCTCTAATTTTGCACCAAAAATTAAGTATTACATCGTAATGAACAGGTACAAATCCAAGATGGCAAAACAAAATGGTGGCTTATTAAATTATTTTAAATAATCAGCCCGAAAAAATGACGGCTAAATAAATTGTAATCGTGAAAAATATCACCCTCCCAGATTTTTAGAGTTCTTCACGTTTTAGGGTCACTAGATGCCAAAAACATGTTTTCTCAATTCTCTCGATCTATCTGTCTATCTTTCTGTCTTACTTAAATTTTGGAAAAAAGTTAATATTATATGTGGATGACCTGGTAACATTGTGATAAAAATCCAATATGGCGGCCTAATGAAATGTTAAAAAATGATGATTTAAAAACTAATTATCCAGTATACCTCAATTTTTGCACAAAAGTCATTTGTTCTTACATAGGAATGAACTGGTAACATTTTGATATGAATCCAACAACGGCTTAATAAAATATTAAAAAAATCAATCTGAAAGAACTATTTATTTGATTGATTTCAAATTGTATGAAAACAGTAAACCCTTGTACAGCTAATCCCTGATTTTTTAAAAACTCTATTTGTTTGAAAGTTGAAAAAAAACATATTATAAAAAATTATATTCCTACAATATTTGCTTAAATTCTGACTAAATATTGACGAGTAATTAATAAAATTTGATTTTTTTTTTAAATTAAAGGGTCATAATTTGGAATGACTTTTAGGTCATTAACCTATAGATTCCACCATTTTATTTTTTACCATCAGTCCTGTGACACCCTCTATAAATAATTTTATTTGATACATTTTAGTATTTTTTGTATTAATTCCTACTAAAATCACACCTTATTCTTTTATTTCCAATATGCAAATTTGGTTTGAATATTGAAAACTTATTTTATATTTATGAGGATTTACCCATTATATTTTATGATGAATATGTAAAACATTGTAAGATCGTTGGAAAAAAGAAAGTACTCCGATAAATTACAGACACCATTCAAATAATTTCGCAGTTCAAAAATCCCTCTTGCAGCAAGTACCACAGACCAATTATTTTTCCATATTATAATGTTACTATTTGCATTGATAACTTACAATTCATTATGCATATATATATATATATATATATATATATATATATATATATATATTATTTATTACAATTAACTTTAGAACGAAACTAAATACAGCTGATGAGACGGGAAGAGCGATCTTTTATTTTTGCCTAGGGTCTGGAGTGATTTAGCAGTAAGCTATTACTAATTCTTACCATATTATGACTTTAATTGTTCGTTGTGTTTTGACCCTTATCTTCAAAAGCTAATATTAAGAAAGGTTAGAACATATTGTCATAATTGACAAAATATGGCAAATAGTTAAGTAAACATCTACTAATTGGTAAATACAAAATTAGCCATCGCTGTGATTATTTAGGCCTTTGATGTACATGGGGCTCATGGGGCTTCAAGAAGAAACAAACAATAGAAGGGATGCTCAGGGTTCTGGATATATAAATTGATAGAATGTTTTTAGAAGTTCCATGGGGAACAAATTTAACTGTGCAATGTAGTATTTTTGTGGTAAGTACCGATATTTATTAATAAACATGAAGAATTTCGTCTTATATTTAAGCAAAACATATATAATTCCACATTTTTACGAAACACATATTGAGAATGCTCCACTTTGCAGTAGTAACCAGTTAGGGAATGGGAAATTGAATATTTATTCTTACATTTCCTATTTTGTAAATAGCCACTGAAGCTTTTTTGAAGTCGGTTAAAAGTGGAAAAAACCTGGGTTATAGATTGAAAACGTTTGCCTCTTGCGTCGCCGTTTGCACTGTCCTTGAAATTTACTTAGGGCAAAGCAATGGGTACGGATATATTTTTGCCGCCATCCGTTTGAGTTTCCGTTAGCTGTTGAAAAATAGCGAACTTAAACTTTGACGGAAGCGGCTGGCGAAAATCGACGTTTGCGTTAAGCTGAATGAAATTGCTGGATTTTAGAGGGCCTGTTAAAACGTTCGTCCTTCGTAATAAATTTGACATGAATATATACATATAACATCCTCGTTCATTTAAAAAAACTGCATGGTGTCATTGTCTTTAATTTTAAGAAAATACTTTTTCCATTACATTACATTCCATACAATTTCCACCCCAATTAACCCCGAATTTGCGATCCTCTTTGCCGCCTTCTCTTCAACAAGACAGCAAGACAAAATTGCATTACACAAAAAGGCGATGAATATAAACATTAAAGTAAGGTTAGTTCCACAGGTGACGCAAAGCGCAAACGTTTTCAATCTATAACTCGGGCTAAGAACCAGCGTAAACAGTTAGCTCAAACGGACGACGCAAGACGCAAACATTTTGAATCTATAACCTAGGCTTAAAAGTGTTAGTTTTTAGTTTTTTTTAATAAACTACATTTTTTACATTTTAAACTAGACGTCAAACACAAGTGCCAAAAAACAATTATTTCTTGCTAATGGATAAAAAAGAGAATAAATTAAGAGATAAGTATGTTATTTAAAAAAAGAACAAATATTACGTTTAGGGTTGTCAGGCATACCGATTTTCAACTGCAGATCCCGTTTTAAATTTTAAAAATTCCAATTTTTTAAATACTTTAACCCCTGGTAGAATAAAAACCGTTTAACTTACATAAACAATCTTTGATCTAAAATTTACTTTGAGGTTAACTGGAAGTGCCAAAATCGGAACTTCCAATTAAACCGAAAGTTGGCCAGAAAATAGATATTTCAAAAAAGAACTATTTTAGTTTAAGTTAAACCGATTAGATTTTAGATGATATTAAAGTGCTAAATGAATGTAGGACTATAATGTATAGTAGCAGTAGATCCTAAAAATTTCAAAATATACAAGGGGGTGCTCAATGAAAAATAATAATAAGCTGGTTCCACCGGTTAAATTTTTTACGAACTGGCTTCAATGTTCAATGAAGACACCAAATTAAATTTTATTTTGTAATATTTTATTTTTGCGATTTCAAATATTTAAAAATAGTGGTTTCTAAAAAACCGACAAATCATGTGCTCCTCTAGGGGAGGGTGCAATTGTTTTATACCCCCCTACCCTGTATAGTTACAACAGGGGTTTTTTTATAAAAAAAAATTAAAGGAAATTTTTGTGTGTTCCATTGTATTTTGAATAAATTTTTTTTTATTTAAGGGGCTGAGTAATGATTCTAAAGCATGTATTGTGAAAAAAATTAGTTTATATACAAACAAAATAAAATAAATTTGACGAGTTTCGCCGTTTTTCGAAATGTGATGTTATTATTTTTTAAATATATAAAAGTGAAAAACCAAGCTCCATTTTACTCTCATATTGAATTTTGTTATGAATGTTACCACATGAGCCCTAATTATCGATCAAAATGTAAAGCGAATCGGGTAAGTAGTTTTTAGCTATGACGCGAACAGACATACAGACCGACAGACATACCGATGGAATTGAGAAAACGTTCTTTTGGCATCTAGTAAAACCTAAAAATCTATGAAATATTAAAAGAGTGACTTTCCACGATTACAAATATTTTATTTGAACGCCATTTCGATCCGCCCTCTTGAATTCGTACCACAATATTACCAGTTCATCTCTATACCACAATTAATACTTGCACAAAATTTGAAATCAATCTAATAAATAATGTTTCATGCTGACTTGTTAAATAATCTATTAAGCCATCATTTTGTCTCACTATTCGGGATTCGTACCAAAATTTTACCAGTTTATTTCTACGTAATACTAGAGTTTGGTGCAAAATTTGAGGTAAATTGGATAACTAGTTTTTTTACCAAAATATTACCATCTAATTTTTGACCAAAATTTGAAGTCAATCGTATAAGTACTATGCCGCCATCAGACAGACCGACAGACTGACAGATTAACGTGTCAACATGGCGCCGAGTAAATTAGACGTGCAATTAGAAAAGTTAATTTTACCTCTTGTTTTAATTGTTACAAGAAATCTCGTTTTCGAAGTCTTGTGTGTATAAAGTGCGGTGGAGTTTTCAATCGTTCATGAGCAGTTCATGACTGGAAAGAAAATAGCATTTTATAGATGGAAACTAAATTAATATGCTGCAGCAGAGTTGATGAAAACTCAACGGTTTCATCGAATGAGGAGGTAAACCTTCTGACAAAGAATTACAACCTAAAAACTCTGCTTCTTGAAGGAAACAAACCAAACAAGAAACTAAATTAAATAAAACCCCAAACATTTTTAAAACAGTGAGTACATCACACCGGAATCGAAGTAAGCGTCTTCGGACCTTCAAAGAACCGAAAAAGCAAATAATGGTAACACTGACGGCAAAAAAGCTGTTGCCAATATTGAAAAATCAAATGGAAAACTTGACTGGAGTGACATGTGCCTGTTAAGTCATGCTATTGGCAACACAATGTTGCGAAAATTCGGAACTCGAAAGGAAAATGAAGCTCATTTTCAACAACTACAGCACAAAAATGTGTGTGAAGAAAATTCTGGCGAATCTGGTCTGCAGCAACAAGCTATGGAGAAAGATAGAGAAGGACAAGACTCTGTATGGAGTGTAGTCACAAGAAAGTGCAGAAAGAGGAGTTTATTAGCAAAAAATCTTAGACCAGAACCAATTAGAAGTTCAAATAGCTCTACTAGCTTACTCAAAGCAGCCGAAGAAAAAACTACAACAGAAGAAGATATGGTCACAAACTTTTTAAGAGAAAATGTTCTTCGTCATTAAAATACCCGTGATCAGAACCATCAAAACATTATAATTAGTCCGTTAATTAGCCTCTAATATTAGCAATTCGTGCCAACTGCAAAAACCAAGGGCCTCTCACTCACTGGCTCCTTTTTCTCATTTCCGAAAGTATCCCGATTATGGAATTGAATTCTCCTAATCTGCAGGTCTTTAAATCCCACATCAATAAACTTTCTCTGCGTTCTTTTATCGCAACACGGTACCTAGTACTAGTATGTGGTCTGATCATATATAAAAAAGTACTCCTAAAATAAGAAAAGGTTTTGTATGAACATAGGTCCGAAAAAGCTTTGCTCACGAGATATGGGGCAAATAACGCCTATAATATAAACAGTTTTTTACGTGTTGAATTGGCTGCTAACCTGGATGTCGTTGACGGTTTCAGATTCATTTTTGGAAAGGAATTATGGATCTAGGAAAATGTAATAATTGCGACTTCGACAAGATAAGATACTTATAATAAGCACGAATTAAAATATTTAAGTTTTATTATTAAATAAATATAGTATATATAAAATATACTTTAGCTGAAATATTAAAAAATAGAATTTAGGAATTATTGTGTATTAGTGTATTGCTATATAATTCTAGCCTGTTTAGCTAGAATATTGAATAATAGAGTTTGGGAATTGTGTATTAGTGTGTTGCGATATAATCAGAAGAAAAAATATGCCACAATATCTGTCTAGATAATATTTTAAAATCGTTTTTATTTTTTTAAGAATATAGGTTTATATACTTAGATAAAGAAAAAAACGTAATCAACTAATAATGGACTCACTTTTAATAAGCTGTTTTCTACTTCTCTCATAAAAGCCAAATATTGTAATCGTTAAGAAATCGCCCTTCCAAGTTTTTACAGATCTTTATGTTTTAGGGTCCTCCTCGATGCCAAAAAAAAACATATTTTCTCAGTCCCATCGATCTGTCGGTCGGTCAGTCTTTTCTCAACATACCGAAAAACTTTATCCGATTGACTTCAAATTTTGGTCAAAAATTTGATAGATAGATAGATAGATAAGTGTTTATTTATATCCCAAAATATAACAAATAGGTATACAAAAAAAACCCAGTGGATATGAAACAATGTCAGCAAGTAGTATTACAATTATTAAATAGCGGCATATATAAATTACCTTGCTTTTTTCCTGCATCTTAGAATCTATCATCATATCACCAATACCTAGAATCATGAGTTAACTACCTATGTAGCTGCATTGAAAATAATTTTGGATTAAGAGAAAAAAAACAAAAACAAACGTAACAATAAGATAAAAATACTCAGTTTCACATTTGTACTTACAGTTTCTACAATTACAGATTAAAATACATATATTTACAGATTAAAATACCTACATGTGTAGTGTGGCAACAATAATAAATCATATGTAGAGAAAATTTCATTATATTATTTCATTTTTGTCAGAAGCAAAGTATTGTGTAAAAGACCTTTTTACATAAGAATTTTCTTAATACATTTTTTAATTTTTGTTTAGGAGGTGTACGTACCTTCACTAGTACTGCAGTAAATATTTTTTAATTGAGAAATCAAAATTTTTTTGTAAATATGTGAAGTTATATTTATCAGGAAGGAGGTACTGATGGAGAGACCCAATATATTGCATTGGAGATATATGTACATCCATGGATATAAGAAAATATCGCCAAGAAGGTCGAAATATTGTTTATATTGATGAAACTTGGGTGGACAATGACTTGACCTTTAAGAAGCGCTGGCAGAGTGAACATGTTTTTTCTGGTGGGATATTGGTGCCTCTCATTAAAGTTATTAAAAAGATCTCCATTATTTGAAATAAACACAGTCCAAGATATACATACTAGTAAGAATTAAAATATTATTTTCAATAAATACTTTTTTACAACTATCCTGCAGTATTAATTTAAAAATAGAACGAAGACACCTTTTTGTCAAAACAGAAATTCTAGCAACATCAAATGTATTTTCGCAAAAGATAAGGCTATATCTGATACTTGATTAAATAAATGCATGATAGGCAGATAGAGCAGCATCCTGACTAACCCTCTCAGCCGCAATTTTTAAGACATAACAGTACTTAAAAACTTTTAAGGCCACACCCTCAATGTGTACCCTCCAGTCTAGCCTTCTGTCTATTTCAACTCCTAGAAAATATATGTTTTCCTTTGATGTTCATTATTGTACAAAATATTGAAGTCATTATTTACTCTATTTCCTAAAAGTATTTCAGTTAAGGGTCATATAGGGATGAACTGGCAACATTTTGGTAAAAAACAATATGGCGGAGCAAAATGGCGGCCTAATGAAATGTGTAAAAAGTTACTACTTATCCAATTTAACTGAAATGTGGCAAAAAAATCGAGTATTACATGAAATTACATGAAATGAACTGGTAAAATTTACGTTCGATACTAATATGGCCTAATGAAATATTTAAAAATCAGCCTGGAAAACTGCTTATTAAATTGATTTGAAATGTTTTGCAAGAGTTGCAAGAGTTAAGTGTAATAGAAAGATAAACGGGTAGAATTGTGGTACGAATCCAGTAAAATGGAAACATCCAGGTATGAATCCAAGATGGTAGAAGAAAATGACTGAAGAATAATGAAAAAAGCTGAAGTAATACTGTTAATGAAAATATTTGAAAATACAGTGAATATTGATTACTAAATGAATATGGGCAAAACTAAATTGGGTCACAATTCCCTTTCTCTTGTAAAAGGAATCATAACCAGGAAACGAATTTAAAGTGAGGGAAATTTACCGATTTTTTTTTATTTTCAAGGAAATTATATGATAAAATTTATTAACCAAAGGTAACAGGGATTAAATGTATTAAAAATATTTACTATATATATATATATATATATATATATATATATATATATATATATATATATATATAATTTCAATAGAATCGGGTCAGTATTGTTTGTAATATTAAGTTTTGTTTTACATAAACTGAAAATTATTTACAAAAAATATTTTTCTCTATCTAAAAAACCAAAAGAGGCGCAATCAATTTATTTGCATTTTTATTAAGTACCGTTCATTGATTTTTTGTGTAATGTTGAAAAATCCAGTATGTAAGTTACAAAGTGTTAATTTTAACATGTACCAAAAAAAACTAAAAAAAATTGAGTCCGAACCTAATTTTTTTCCAGTCGTATACCAAGTCCCTTGTTCCATACTAACCATTTCACTATGTCCATTTCTTCGTGAAACACCCTGTATATGTACAGTCTCTTCAAACAATTTTATTAAGCGCCATTATGTTCCAACATATATAATTTCTAAAAATCTTTTTTCTAGTTTCTACTTAAACCAGTAAATAGGATAAATTTTTTTATTCTGAATTTTTAAGACCATTTTGTTCTGTTATGTTGATTAAGATTTTAATATTTTAGAAAACAATTATTTAGTTGCCATTTTGTTTCTCCATCTTGGATTCGTACCATAAATTTACCAGTTTATTTCTACATCACATTTATTGCTTGCACAAAATTTGAAATTGAGTAATAGTTCTTACAGGCTGATTTTTTGATTATTTTATTGGGCCACCATTTTGTTTTGCTATCTTGGATTTATACCAAAATGTTACCAGTTCATTTCTATGTAACATTTGATTTTTATGCAAAATTTGTGGTAAATTGAAAACAAGTTTTTTTAGTAATACTTCCAAACTACCACCAGGTCATCCCCATATAACCCTAAATTGTTTTCCAAATTTTGAAATAATTGGGTAAGTTGTTTTGTAGCTATTTCGCGAACCGATAGACAGACAGACTGACAGAAAAGAACATATATATGTTTTAATATCTAGGGAAGATAAAACATAAAACCTGGAAGGTCGTTTTATTTTTGACGATTACTAATATTTTATTTATCAGCCATTTTCTTCAGCTATTTTGAAATCGTACCACAATTTTACCAGTTAATCTATCACTATATGTTAATTAAATATCGCACGCCACTAGTCAGAAAACTCCGCCCGCCAGTGCAATTCTCCGATCTCAGACCCTGGCCCGTCTTTTTTTTTAGGTATTAAGTGAATTTATATATACCTATCATAAGATATTTTCTTAAGTATATTCGGTTTTTTTACAACGTTTTATTTATTTATTTTTACGTGGGATGACCAAAACCATTATAAAATTCACTTATAATAACTATTAAATATAGAATAAATGAACACAATTTTGTTAGAATTAGGCACCTAGATGTATATACATCTCTATGTGCCTTTTAATTAAATATAATCTTACTTCTAATTAGGTACGTGTGGTATTGCGTAAAAAATATATATTCAAATATAAAGCTAACATAATAGTAAAGTAAAGCTGATATTTAAATATTTACATATTAATACGTTATTTATTAAGATTTTCATACATCCCCAAATTCAGAACTTGTATGCAATAACTTATACAATAATGACACTTATAAGATTTCTGGGATTTAATTAAATATAAATGAAATTTATGTAATGAAAAATTATTTTTTTGAAAACATAATTTATGAATAAATGGTTTGTAATTATTTTTGTTGTGCCACTCTTGCATCCTGTCCTAATAAGTCCGCGATTTTTTAATGATAATATTATTTATATGTTATTGTTTAGAATAACAAATATGTCTACAACATTAGGTTTTAATATTTTCTACCTGAAGAAGTGTAAAAATGTGTATGCTGCTTACTATATACCTATTATAATTGTTATATACTTTCTGTTTTATAGTTATTGTACTTATATTTTATATTTTAAACTAGCTAAGCTTTTATTAAGTTTTTAAACTCATAATATTCAAATTCAAACTCATTTATTTGTACGAAAGATCACAAGGTAGGATATAGGATGATAAGTCAAGTTAATTTTGTCATAATAAAACATAAATTAAAGACTAATATTATAATATAGGTACATAAAATATAATATTACATATAAATTAATATAAATATGAATTAAATATAAAATTAAAGGCTTAGAGTCGAGAGTAATACACTGGACACGTTACTTGCTAATTCTTACAAATAAATTAACGATAAAACTATATACAAAAAAGTAAGTAAACATTGTGAAGCAGATACTTGCATAAACGATCTACATAAGTGTAATGCAAGAATTTTAAATGAAAATAGAAAAATAGGCAAAAATCAGGATGCCAAGTCCAGAAATTTCCCAAAACTAGAATAGGCTTTATCAGCGGGAAAAGATTATTTAGTATTAGAGTATTTTGAATTGTATTTACATTATTTGCAGATCTTAGATTCCAGGTAATTCATTGTACACTGTAATGCAGGTATAGTATGACGACTTTTCATAGAGTGTAGTCTTGTGTTTGGGGACAACCAGCGCTGACGCTTTTCTCGTGGAATAATTGTGGTTATCTAGATTTTTCCGGCATCTAGGTTTGTTTTTAAAAACATATAATGCACACTTCATTATATAAATCAATCTTACAGTTAAAATTTTGTAAGTGTGAATACCTCTCTACAAGATTCCAGCGGCTTCAGTCCGAAGATCAAGCGTATAATTCTCGTCTGCGCAATAAATACTCTGCTGATGCTAGTTTCTTAACCCCAAACCAACATATTGTAAGATAGGAATGATAGGCCTTTGCATAGTAAACCGTATAGTATGCCCCACCGAGTCCAGAACAAATATGATCAATTTGGGGCTCCCAGCTAGTCCTGTTATCCAAATACGATCCAAGAAACTTGACGGACTCTGCAATATTAGCTCTTGGGTTGTTTTTATAAAAGTAAACTTTTACGGTTTTGTCCTTATTTAGTATTAATCTGTTGGTTGTGCACCACTGGCTCATACTGTCACAGACGTCCAATCCTTCGAAGAAGTAATTCCGCAATTACCGTAGAAATGCCAACCTATGTATCGTCTACAAACTTAATTGTTGTTGCAGGAAGTGACAAGTCATTGATGAATATAATAATAATCAGGGGTGCAAACACTGATCCCTGTGCTGCTCCTATATTAACCCCATATTGGTGCGATTTATACTCGCTCGGGCTGACAAGTAGCTTGCTCTGTCGCAAGAATAACATTACCAGTGATAGTGCTTTCCCTCTGATCCCAGTATGAAACATTTTGTGTTCCACATAGTCAAGGTTCAGCCTATCGAATCCTATTAACAAGTCCAAGAAAATTCCCGTGATAGCGCGACCCAGTTTCAGTTCTTCATGAATAAAGTTCACCAACTCCACCGCGGCTGTTTCTGTCAATCCGCCAACTCTAAACCCATATTGGTCCTTGCACAGGAACTTATATTCTTTAAGAAAGTACCCTCTCAAAAATCTTAGAAAAACATTCAGCACAGATACCGGCCTATAGTTTTCATTATCTGCCTTATCCCCTTTTTTGTATATAGGCACTACCTTTGCCACCTTAAGTGCAGAAGAAGAGCATGATTGATATCCAATACCTCTTTGTTCGCTGCTGGCTCAAAAAAAATTGAGTTTGGCTTCAGGTCTGCCGCCATTGGAGATGGATTGTGTGGAACTTGACCAAAATGCCTTTCAAGTTTCTGTTGCAAAGAATTCCCCAAATTCATTAGTCACTCTCTGCTGGTCTGTTATGTTCTCATTGCTGATAATAAGACTTATTGGTTTATATTCCTTGCTTCTTCCCATTTCTGCGTTTATGATAGGCCCAGGGCCGTTCCTAGCCCCTCGGCCGCCTTTGTGCAGAAATAAAACGGCCGCCCTTTTATAACAAAAAAAAAAACAATATTTATTGAACAAAAAAATATATTTAAGTTCCTACGTATACATTAACAAGTAACATTGTATTATAACATAAGGTAATAATCTATTAAACGAAACAATAAACAACATAAAACAAAATACAAATATTTAAACTATTAATTATTTAAATATCAAATAATATAAAAGCCAAACAAACAAAAATTGGTATCTTTTATATTGTATCTAAGTATAAAACTAAGCAAGTCCCAATAAAAAAACAACCTCTTCATTTCAAAAATATTTTTCTGGCTTTTGTACTTGCGAACTCGTCTATTATTTTATTGTGGTCTAAATTTTCACAAATTTCATTTTCAATGGCAATTATACCTAAATTTGTAAGCCTTTCCTGTGACATAGAAGATCTTAAATAGTTTTTTATTATTTTTAATTTTGAGAATGACCGTTCACCAGATACAACCGTTACTGGTATTGTTAAAAAAATTCTCAAGCTTATACATAAATTAGGAAAAGATGAGACCAAATTATTACTATAAATAAATTTTAGAATCTCAATAGGTTTGATTTGATCTGTTAGAGATTTAAATGTAACAATTTCTTCAAATAGTTCTACGCCACTTATATCCCTCGATTCGTCTTCGGTTAATGCGATTTCAAGTTCAACGCATTTTTGTTTTAAATCATCCGATGTCACATCATGAAACCGTGTTAAAAAGTTAAAAATATTACTGCAATACGAAAGAGAATTAAACCTTTCTTTTACTGATATTCTAGCTCGGTCAATAACAGTATAATAAAAATTTATTTTAAATTTCTCTCGTTCGTTAGTTAATACATTGTCTGTACTTTCATAACTAAATTGGGATTTTTTCCGCCTTATACGAACTTCTGGAAAATCTGGTTCCACATCAATTTCATTTGCTAAATTGGATGAAATTTCTATGTGAGTGTTAAAACTTTGGTCCGATCGCATTTCGTTAATAAAGTTAAGTACATGTTTTAATGATGTGACACACTGAGTCAGATCAATATTAATTTTTTGCAATAATTTAAATTTTAACTAATAACTCGTACCATATGACTAAGCTACAGATAAAAGTAAATGATTTTATTTTTTTTAATAATGAATTGGCACTTAGTTTTGTTTTTGAGTCTCTTGTAACATCTTCTGAAAGCTCAACCAAAGCTTTAAAAATATTTCCTAGTTGATTCCGAAGTGGTGTAAGCGCTTTAACTCTGCTTTCCCATCGGGTGTCACTTACCGATGTAAGATTTAAATTACTAACATTTTTTTTTAAAACATCCCAACGAAAAGGAGAAGAAGAAAAGAATACATACAGTTCCTGCACGATGTTAAAAAAAATTATTGTTTCGTGGGAGATTTTAGCGGAATCGTTTATTACTAGATTTAGTGTGTGAGCGGTGCAAGGAACAAATATAGCCCTGGAATTAACATTTTTTACCCTTTGTTGAAGTCCAATATGTTTTCCGGACATATTGGCCCCATTATCATAGCCCTGACCTCTTATATCCCTAATATCTAATTCAAACTTAGGCAAAATATCATTAACCAATAGGTTAAAAATCCCTTCCCCAGTTGTATATAAAATAGGAAAAAAACCCAAAAAACACTCTTTTATGACAACATTTTCTTCGTTACAGTCTACATATCTGACTACAAATGTAATTTGCTCTGTATGACTTGCATCTGGAGTAGAATCTAAAATTATGGAAAAATATTTGGATTTTTTTAAGAGTGTCGTAAAATGATGGCAAATATTTTTTGCTAGCAAAGTAATTATTTCGTTTTGAAAATGAATTCCCAAATAGTGAGTTATTTTACTTTTTGATTCTTGGGTCTTTGTAATTTTTTTTAGATGATCGGATAACACTGGGTCAAATTTTGCCACCATTTCAACAGCTTTTAAAAAATTGCCATTATTTTGTTCGTATAAGACGGAACTTTTTCCACGAAATGCCAATGATTGTCCAGCTAAAAATTGAATAATTGCAATAACTCTTTTTAAGATAGAGCGCCAGCGTTCCCTTTCAAGTTCAAAATAATTTTGCCGTTCTTTGTCAATAGTTAATTTTTTATTTAATGACATTTTTAACTCAACCCATTTTTGATTAGCTTGCAAGTGATGTACAGAAAATTCATGCTATAAAATTTTTTTCAGAATACCCCATTTTGCTATTTAACTTAAACACTTCCTTACAAAATATTTTACAACAAAGACAAAAAATGCTATTTGCTCTACAAGAGTATACCAACCAAGCTCTTTTAATTTTTTCACCATTTGGCAAAATTCGAAAATATTGAGTTGAAGAAAATTTCCTTCCCGATTCATCAGAAGGAAATTTTTTTTCTATATGCTGAAAATCGTTTTGTACTATTTGCTCAATAACTTGATTTTGTAAAATATCCGGCCAGGTGAATGGGTCGCTGACATCAAAATCATCATTAGTTTCAGGGATAACTTCGTTTAAGTTAGGATTATCATCGGTTAAGAGCATCTTTTCTTCATTATCTATTTCTGTATTTGATTCAGGATGTTTTTTTTTCTTCAGGGTCGCTTACTTTATGTGCATCCTTTACATTTTCATCCTCAATTGTATCTGTACCCTGTGACGATGTTGATGGAACTAAAAATTTTTGCAAAGATACACGTAATTTTTTTTTGTTTTCTTCCTTTTCTAATTTTCTTTTTTTATATTGAGCTCCAGATAAACGTTTTGTTTTTCTATCGGACATCTGGAAATAAAATTGAAAGGTAATTAAAGTTAGAAAATTTAGTTTATGTAATAGTTCTGAATCTGCGAAGATATAATTTTATAGTATCCCCAATTAAGTTCGCACCAAATGGAATTTTTTATAAATAATAAGTAAAATTGTAATCTAGCATCAGATTTTGTTTTTAAAATGACCCAAAAAATAAATATAATTATTATATTTTTATTAGATAAGTAAATTAGTAAAACTACTTTATACATTTTTTAAAACTTGAAATATAGGAAATTAATCTAGACATAAAATTAACAATAAACCACTTTTTGATCTCAAGCTAAAAAAAATTTTTTTTCACATGTTTAATATTAAATCCAAAACGTAAGATGCGGATTTGGATGGTAATATTAAGTAAAGTAATATCTATCCGAAGAACTTACCTTTTTAAATTACGAAAATTTGTTTCTTTTGAAATTTCACTTTTGCAAAATGTAGAAAAAAATAACTAAACAACAAACATTTTATATCACTGTTAAACTCTCGCTAGTTAATCGAATACTAAAAAGAAAAACAAAACATTTAAAAACTGCCCCATTCTACAGTATATAGAGCTATATAAAACTATATACTGTACACATACCAATTATGAAGTATAAACAAACATTTTTGCATTGAAAGGCGGCCGCCCTTATCTATCATTTTTATTGCTTTTCCAAGGAACGCTGCTATAAATAGTTCTATTGTAATTTCGGCAACTCATGCGCAGCAAAAAAAGAAATGACCGGTAATAAATTTCTTATGAATGTTTTATCTTAAAAGCCTAACAAAATGTAATTTAATTTTTCTTTATTTTGAAAACAAAAATATAGGTATATTTTTGTAATCAAATGGCTAATTTTGTGTTTTTGGCGGGCGGCCTGCGGCCGCCCCAATAATTTGGCCGCCTTTGTGCCGGCACACCGTGCACACCCCTAAAAATGGCCCTGGATAGGCCATACTTGCTTGGATTTGTTGGTTACTTCCTGGATTTTTCTATGGTTAGAATCTATGTTAGGTTTCCTCTTTATAATGTTTATATAGGTCACTACACCCTAGTCTCGTTGCTAACATGTATATATCGTGAAGCGCGTTCCTTGCCTTTGCCAACTCAGCAGTAAACAAATTCTTCCTGCAAGGGCCCCTGGTTTTCTTCTTTGGACAAGCTACATCGAAGTACCAGATAAATGTCTACTTGAAACTCTCAAAGGCCGCATCCACGCTGGCCGAGTGCACATCTACCCAATTCTCGGAAGCAAGCATTTTCTTGAGGTTTCTCTTTATTGGTAGTCGTGTAATCTATGGATGTTTTGGATGTGCCGATTGTTGTGTCGAAGATCCTGGTAGGTCCGTTACAGAAATTTTTGAGATCGAATGAATCCAGCAAGTCTTTTAGTAGTTGATATTTTCGATCTTCCCTCTTTGGGTAGTCTATAGTTAGATCACCTTACAAGACAATAAATTCACATCTACCAGTACAGTAGACTAGAAGATCATTTACTTGATTGATGAATATTTCAATGTCTCCCGATAGCGGTCTATAGATATATGTTATAATTGTTTAAGTGTTGTTTAACTTTAACTTAATTCCACACAATTATTATTATATTTTATTATTTACTTTAAACTACTGACGATTGTAAATTGTAGGATCATAATTATGATTAACATAAATCTACCTATCTATGTGTTGATGCTAAACCTACGTACGATTAGAATATCCATTCATCATCTTGTCAGGAATTTATATCAACGTCAAAAAGAATCCCATTCGGGGCGCCGCACAGTGGGCAAATGGCGGAAAAAATGTATAATTTGAAACTATCTAATTTTAACAAAATTTCATTGCATTAGTGTTCTTAGATAATGAATGTAATTTAATTTAGCACGTATTTTCGAATTCATATTTCACTGACATAACCACGTATTTTTAAAGTCACCTAAAAATAGAACTCTTAAAAATTTTTAAAAATATTGTCATCTTAAATTCTTCAGTATTACTATGAGAAACGACGCACAGAGGGGTATATGCATTCAAAATCTGGCCATAATTCGAATTCGCCAAACACATTTTTTACTATCCAAATCAATTCTCGAAATTGTCAAAAGAATGGGGCATCTGCTTAAGCATCCAATTTTGCGATGATTTAATCGTAGTAGGCGTAGGCGATTCGTAAACATGCATCAGTTGACAGTGACGTTTTTAAATATTACGTGTTTTTTAAGTCATTGAGGTGAAATTACATTATATTTATCGTAATAATAAGTGATTATCTCTAGTATTTTATCATGGATATTACTCCAAAGGGTATGTAGATAATATTTAAATAGAATTTTTATATGAAACTCTATCTAAAATATCTTTTCTTTCTGCCTGAACGTTTCAAATAATTACAGTGATTATTTATTGGTTATACACTACAATACAAATAGGTTTTAGTTACACTTCCAGGAATTTCCCGGTAAAGAATAATACTGAATGTTATAATGTGTTTCATATACATTGAAAATCACCCATAATAATTTACCAAAATTTACCAAATAATGATTTTTTAATTTTTTTTGTATTACTCGAAAAAATAGTGAAGAATATCACAAACCATCGGTTAATCAAAAGTGATGAGTATTCTCTTTACAGGTTTGGGAGAAAACGAGAAAACAATCACTCGGAAAGCATTATATGAGATAACTCAAGAATGTGGTAGACGAAAATGGGACGAAAAATTCGTATATTTAGAGGAGCGCTTGATTAATGATACTAAATGCCCTCAGGAACAGCTAAGTCTTCTAAAGCGTAATCTCTCTCGCTTCAAGTACGAATGTAAGGTTCGATGGACCGCAGCTCGTAACACTAAACCTCTATTTCTAAAAAATAATGAACAGTGGCTTCAAGGAACCATCAAGTTGCCCACATATAGTTTCTATAAAAAAGGTCGCCCTAATAAGACGTTCCAAGAACTGAGCGAGAGAAGTAAAAGGCGTAGAACTGAAGAATTACGTACTGTGAACACTTCAGAAGAGTTAAGTTTTGCCGCTCAAATGAGCCTCAGAGGATCAGGTCAAGTAGATGCTGCCAAGGTTGTGAAGGGCGTCACAAGTACTACACCCAAAAGAGCCACAAAGTATAGAAAGGCTATAATAACAGTCCAAGGACATAAACAGCTGTCGCCGACAGAGGCTTTATCGGTTTTTGTCGAAGCCGAATTGTCAAGGAGACAATATAATATAATAAGACAAAGCAACACGTGCACATATCCGTGCTATTCAATTATTCAAAAAGCCAAAGCTGAGTGCTACCCATCACGTGAGGCCTATAATGTAACTTCAACATGCGCGGAGTTAGAGTTGCAGGCCTTACTAGATCATACATCAATTCGCTTGTGTATAAGTATATCAGAAATTCTAGAAAGTCTTACAAAAACGGAAAAAGAAAATCTGCAACTTATATCAAAGTGGGGTTGTGATGGGTCCCAGCAGAGCCAATTCAAGCAAAAATTTGAGAGCAATTCTGAAAGTGACGCTAACATTTTTCAAAGCTCTTTCGTGTATTTACAACTCGTAACAGAAAGTAATGATCAGAAAAAAGTTATTTGGCAAAACCCAACCCCATCCTCGCCTCGATATTGCCGACCTATCCGTATCAGATTTGTCCACGAAACTACCGAAATAACAAAAGAAGAAGTGGAATTTATAGAAAAAAAGATTAGCTTGCTCCAAAAAAGTGCAGTGAAAATAGCTACTGGTAATTTCCTGGTAGAACATAAACTAGCATTCACAATGGTTGATGGCAAGGTGTGTAATGCGATTACTGACACCAAGTATACTATGAAATGTTATATTTGTGGTGCAACGGCTAAAAACTTCAACAATCTAGATGCTATGTTAAATATGGATATTAACCCAGAAAACCTTAGATTCGGTCTATCTACATTACACGCCAGAATCCGATTTTTCGAGAGTGTACTGCATTTATCGTATAAATTACCAATAAAAGTATGGCAAGTTAAGAAAAACAGTGAGGAAAATAGAATAGTTCAAGAACGTAAGAAGTCTATACAGCAAGCGTTTAAAGATGAAATGGGTCTGTTGGTCGACTTTCCAAAAGCCGGCTTCGGAAACACCAATGATGGAAATACATCCAGGAGATTCTTCAGCGATATTGAAACAGCCGCTAAAATAACAGGCATAGAGGTTCGCCTTCTGCACAGATATAAAGTGATACTTGAAACTATATCATGTGGATTCAGAGTTGATGCTTATCTTTTCTCCAAATATGCTTTTGACACTGCAAAAATATATGTGGAACTCTATGGCTGGTATCCAATGCCTCCGACAATTCATAAAGTCCTTATTCACGGAGGAGCTGTTATCTCTTCTGCAATTCTACCAGTAGGACAACTTTCAGAAGAGGCTGCGGAAGCCCGCAATAAACACTTCAGAACTTATCGATATGGATTTGCCAGAAAATTTAGCAGAGAAGCATGCACTTTTGATGTGTTGAATAGACTCCTTCTTAAATCGGACCCTCTAATTACTAACATGAGACCTCAACCCAGAAAAAAGACAAAACCTTTCTCAAAGGACACAATGGATATGCTTTTACCTCCAGAAATGTTTTGTTCCACGGTATCAACTTCATGTAGTGCAGTTAATGATGGGCCGTTTGAAACTGTCGAAGAAGGGGAAACAATGGAAGAAAATATTAGTGAAGATGAATGGAGCAGTACTTTAGATATGTGAAGCACCGAACGTCACTGGTATACTTAATTAATTTTTAATTTAATTTAAACAAAACCAGGGAATCTTTAAATCGGAACAATTTCGAAAATATTTGTGTGCTCGAAAAAACTTTCAGTTATAATTGAAGCACTTATATGGTATTGTAGGTTAATTTTTTTCATGTATTTTTTGTTGTTCGCTTAAAACCACGTTAGATTTTATTTATTGAAGTAAGATATATTTTTTTCTGGTCCATCATCAAATTTACTTAAAATTATAGATATTTTGTATGTTCATCACACTAGATTTAAGCAAATTATTCAGAATAAATATCGATGGTTTGACATTTAGGTAATTGTTCTGCATTAATGATGAATTGTGTTCCAAAGAGAAACCTAATGACTACCTAATTACGTAACAAACACATTGTGTGATATATCGTTAAATTCAGAATAAAATATTCAATTTATTACGCATAAAATAAATATTTTCGAATATTGGAAATAACAAAGTTGATGATGGCCTCTTGAAGACAAAACGTCGGATAACTTCACTGTTATTGAATAGAGAGGAAAAAGTGGCAATGCGAAAGTGTAATTTACAGCAATATATGTTCTCAAATTAGCCCAGGAATAATCGAAGAAACAATACGATTTCTCAGTTTCTTGCGATTTTCCGGATATCTCCGGAAATACTCGGAATTTTTAAAATATTTTTAAGCAGCATCGGCATGTTATTGGCGCTACATAAATAATCAACTTTACCACAACTCAACCGACCCTGTATCATTTACCGTCTCTTATGAGGTCTCAATGGTCACTATAGAATATGGAACACCCTGTACATTACCCTGTAGCTATTATTTTTTTCAAAATATTCGAAATTATTGCACTCAAACATCTTAAAATATTATTTCTCACATTTTCGACCCAAAATACTCAAGAAAATAATTTTGGCCATCTTTTGATATCAAATACCCCTATGTGCGACGTGTGGGGTTTTTACGTTTTATCCAAAAAGAAGTGACTTTAAGGTCTATAGATAAATAATTATTTTCATTTTATAGGCCTAATTCATTTCAAGTTTTGAAATATTTTAAAATGAAACCATTTTTTATTAACTTTTTCATGAAAATTATAATTTTCACTATTAGCTACATGTACCTACATATTCTTATTATCCTTATTATTTTATTTACACTTTAACGAATATGGAAACGAAAAAATTAGCTGCGGATACGTGCGGGTAAAAATCTAGTTAGCTATGAACGGTTGTTGTGACAACGAGCGCAAATGTTTAACTTAATGTGCGCGCCTTCACATAATATGTGAATATCAATATTATTGATAAAGTAGCGTTTGTGTAATTTCGAAATTCGTTGTGTGATAAAAAAAACTAACAGTAATCTTAGCAAGTGTGTGAAATGTCATCCGTTTCCATAAGTAATCGACAGCTTACTGAAGAATTTATTAGGTGCGGCCGTAAAAGTGATATGTTGATGCAATTTTTGAGAGATAAATTCCCTTCTTTTAGTGAAGATAAGCTAAGGATAATTTTAGAACAAATTAAAAAAAGGTATGTTAGCTCGTTCAATTCAAAATGGAACCAGTGTCATAGGAAAAAAAAGGCACTATTTAAAACTTATTCTGTATGGCTGGATAAGAATTTTAATGTAGAGATGCTTAATGAATTAATGCCCGGGACTTCAAATAAACGTAGTTTAAGTGCTGGACGACCGGTAAAGAGATTTGAAGAATGCAGTGAACGAGCTAAACGTTACAAGATCCAAGAAATTCGAGAAAGGTACTCTAAAAAAGAATTACAAGTCGCAGCTGGAAAAATATCAGCTAAGAAGACCTACTTGGAACCTCAAAAAGCTTTAGCGATGTTAATTGATGCACAGTTATCAAAGCATCAATATGAAGTGGTTCGAAATGTGCTTAAAAACTTCGGCTGTGATGTTTTGCCACCATATTATAAAGTTCGGGAAGAAAAAGTGCATTGTTACCCTGAAAATATTACTATTACACCAATATCTGCTCAAGTTGATTTGCAAAGTTTGCTTGATCACACAGCTAAAAGAATTATTTTGGCCGCTGAAAACTTTACAAATGTAGCGCATGTTCCAGAAATAATGACTTTAACATCGAAATGGGGTTGTGACGGTTCGTCAAATCAAAGTCAATATCATCAATTCATACCTAACGAATTTAATGGTATATCTGATGCAAATTTATTTATGGTATCTATGGTGCCCTTAGTACTTGAAACTATAGATCAAACAGACACGTTATGGAAGAATTATAGACCTTCTTCCACAAAGTTTTGTCGGCCGATTCAATTTGAATATGCCAAGGAAACCGCAAACAATACTAAAAAAATTGTCGAAAGAATAAATGAAACCATATGCAACATACTGCCAACATATGTGAATATAAAGGACAAGGTTATTGAAATTCGTCACAATCTTTTATTTACCATGATGGATACAAAAGTAGCTCAAGCAGCAACTGGTTGTAAAGCATCGTCTGTTTGTTACATATGTAAAGCAAGCCCTAAAGAAATGAACAACTTTAGATACAGCTAGACGATTTGTTGGGACGTATAACTGGTATTATATGCCAGTAACAATACATAAAATGCTGGTACACGGCGAAAGTATAATCCGAAGTTCTTTTCTATCTATCGGTAATCTCTCCGAAGAGGCGCAGGAGGCTCGAAACAAGGATTATAGAAATTATCGCCTTCGTTACGCAAGGAAATGCAGTCGAACTTCAACCAACGAAGATATTTTAAAGAGACTCTTAGTTACTTCTGATTCATTTTTATCAAGTTTAAGAGTTACAACTTTAAAAAAACACATAAATCTATCAGAAGATGCAAAAGAACTACTTTTAGATTAAATTTAAAACTCAGTTATTGACAACGTATTATTTTTGTAATCTTAAATTTGTTTATTACACGTTATTGTTTTATTCAACTCGTTTAATTTAGTTGCACTTAAGTTCTATTTATTATAATCATCATAAAATGATAGCGATCAGATAATGTCAGGTACCTATTTCATAAATACAACCAAAAAAGTTTTGCACCATACTGTATAAAAGAATAGCCTGTAATTTTTTAAATGTAGTTATGTCTTAATTAAAATACAAGGTGGTGTAAAACTGTTTTGGTTGTGTATATTATTGTAAATATACTATGACAACTAATAATTAACAGTTATTATTAATCCTTTATCTACAGCCATTTTCTTGCAATGATATGTTAAAAGGAGTAAAATCTTGATAGTCTATAATTTTTTATTTTTTCTGTGGTTTTAATTTTAGAAAATGTAAAGTGTAAAAACTTCTTAAATCTAAGCAATCACACTTATCAACAAAATTTATACTGGGTGTCCCAGAATATGTGGCAATCTCTCGAAAATAAAAAGTACACGTAAAGATAATGCCACAAGTTCCTTTAAACTTTTTTCAAATAGTCGATATTAACGAAGATACAGGGTGTTAAAGTTAAGTAACAATGTTTAACATGTTAACATTTTTGCCGAAAAATGCCTGTTCTGACCCATTGTGCGCCGCGCCGGCCGCGCGCCGTGAACTCACTGGCATCTGTAGGGCTGGGGGGGTAAAGAGGACAAATGCCCCTTAGAGCTAATAACCGAAGCAAAATATTTGAAACTAAAAATTATTTTATAGTAGCTTAATGATTTTATAAGTAAAAATAATTTTTTTTAGTCGTCGCTGATTTTGATGGGTGTTACGTAAACAAAAACTAAGGACCTTCTTTTTATTCTAAATACGGCACTGCGTGAATTCAATATTAACGGTAACATTCAGTCAGTGGCAGTTAGCTCCTGACGCTTATGGACCCGTTATGATTTTGATGGTGTAGTCGTTCTAACTGGGTCCGCCTCGGGATTCGTTCCCTCGGACCGGATCCACACGGATCGCCACAAGTCTATTAGAATATTACACCCTGTATTTCGAAAACAAAGCAATTACGAACCTTGTTATAAAACTTTCGTATTTCGAAAAGTATTACACGTTAAATATGTTAAAAAGGCTTATTTTGTGTCAACATTTTTTCCCCACGTATTGTATATGGGATTCAGGTAAAGATTAACACCCTCTATCTCGAAAACCGTTCGTACGATTTTGTCGCGGCAACGGTAATTTTTGCTCAGACTGCTGGGCACTATATCATACTAAATTGTAAGGGGATTTGACAGAAGTCCCTTTCTATAAGAATCGTGCGACGATGTTTATTTTATTCTTTTGTATATAAAATAATTTTTTCCCACTATACAGGGTAGGTCAAAAATCATGAGACAATCCTCAAAAAACGAAAAAAAAAAAACAAAATGCGATTGTCAAAAACGTCAATGCGTTTATGCTTTTTGATTACAAAACAATTTTTTCTACTATATTGGCTGTTCCTAGGGAGGTGAAATAGTCCTCTGAAAAATAAAGAAAATTGCATGATGCTAAACCCCAAACCTACGTAAGTAAGTTTTTTTAAAAAACTGTCAAATTTATTTTTTCTTTTTCTATTTTGTATAGCCCTAGGGGGATGAAACATTTCCTTAAAATGGAAAATAAATGTTTGTTACAGATGTATTTGGTTTTTTTTCTAAATAGTGGAGCACAAATTTTCATTAACTTTCTTTTAACACTTTTTCAACTATACAGGCTAACCCCTCTACTACTGTTGAAACATGTCATTTTTTTTATTATTCTGTATATACAACCAAAGGGGATTACATAACTGGGCTTAAAAATAATAGGTATCAGTTTTTTGGGTATTTTTTGACCCGAAATAATTTTAATCCTGTCAAATGGTAAAAATGATTATAAACGCCATGTTTAAAAATGCGAAAGCAAAGCATCCAATAATTACTTGGGCAAACCGACAACTGACCTGACAACGCAGGAAATCAAAAATCCATCATCTACAGAGTTCTCGCCAAGCTATCGGATCCTGATGAATTTTGCCGAATGTTTAAAATCAATAAAACAACGACAAATAAAATAATAGTATTTTTCCGATATTTTCGTTAATTAACATACCATTAAAATTCTTGGATAGGACAAATAAGAGGAGTAAACTACAAGTCTGAAATATTGTTTACCTAACTTTTAATCAATATAAACTGAACCTTATCGCACGACCGCGCGCATGACACAAATTACAGAAATTTTGATTTAAAAATAAATTTCGATTTTCGCTCTCAGTTTAGTGGGAATTTTGTTAGTGGCGTGTAGCTTGTTGAGGGAAAAAACGTGTGAGATTGATAGGATTACGATATTCGCGTAAGTTTTTTTTTCTAAGTTTGGGTTAAGGAGACAGTCGACAAACAGCGTCAAGGCCGAACGTTTGCGGGTCTATAATATTTGTTGCAGTAAAAAAACCGGCTTAACTTCAAACGCTTGTGTAATATTCGGTATGCATGCATGCACACTAATTACTTTTTTCCATAGAATGCATCTGGGCAAATATAAGGCGATTATTGTGGTTAAAAATAATACTTGAATGGAGGAAAATACATATTTTTTTTTTCTAAAACAGTTTTGATTATGAAAAGTGATTAGCCATAAAAATTTTTGCAAATGGATTTATAGGCAGATCTCAACTACTCTATACATAATCTCAACTAATCTATACAGTCTGGACCAAATTGCTGATATGTGTATTGGGATGTCGAAAACTATCAGATATAGGAATCAGTGGCGTATATAGTGGGGGGGGGGTAAGGGTTTACCCCCCCCCCCCAGAGCCACCTTTATTTATGATAAAAATAGTAAAAACGAAGGACCTTTTTTCCGGAATTGGAGGGAAATTCCCCCCCCAGAGCCAGTTTTATCTACAGCTAAAATGAGTTAAGGACCTTTTTTTTTTGGTTGTTCATATCATTTACGCGCAATTAGGTAAACAACAAAATTGAATGTTATTTATTTAAAACAGTAGGTATTTTTTTGGTTATTGAAAATTTTCATTGTTTTAAAACTCCCTGAAGCAATTTCTATATACGCCACTGTTATGAAAACATTTAAAAGAGGAAAGTTTGGTGGACTGCTTTTAGTCATTCCTTAAAAATGTAAACTATTTTGCTTACAATTTTCGATGAATAATTTGGATTAAAAATCTGACATCACAACAGTTGTTTTGGAAATGTATTTACTGCATATTTTCGAAAATTCAATATTTAGTCAGAAAATCCGTTTAGTTATCGATAAATCGATAGTAATAGTTATCAATATCTATAATATTTGTTTTAATATTTTGTGAGTTTTGTCACACAAGTTTAGTCATGTATCCCGCGCTTCTTTTCGTTAATCCTGATCTTACACTGAGTATTTCACTTGTGCATTTTAGGCTAAAAAATCTTTGGTTTCAACCGGAAGAAAATGAAAACAACATTTTGTCTGCGGAAAATGCCGGTGTGCATTTTTCCGATTTTTTTTACTTCTGCCAGCCAGTGTCATGTATTGCACTTTTCGGTTATTTGAATTTACCTACTATCTTTTAAATAACTTAAGAACACATATCTATGTTATTTATAAAATATGGTTGAATCTACGCCAGTGAATTCCATAATTTTTCAATATCAAACATTTATTCCAAAACATGCTTTTTTTTAAAGGATTTTATAACTATTAAAATTATTTGCACATGACACTTAAAATCTAATTCCTCGAGGCACTGAGCAGAGTATTTTTGGTGCAAATTTGAAACTAATGCCTGTTCTCAAGTTATCGTGGGTGCAAATTTTGTTTACATACATACATCGTAAATGTTATTTTCTAAAAATTTGTTTTCGTATTCTAGGAACCCCAAAATGTCAATTAAGCTTAACTTATATTTTCCAGAAATGTTTGCGATTTCAATACTTCCTCTATATAGTCATATACATATATTGTATTAATAATTCAATATAATGGCTATTATATGGGGAAGTAAAAAACATAAATTAGCAATGTTTAATTTATTTTCTATAATGATTTATAAAAATATGGAAGATTCTACGTAATTATATATTATATATATAACATAGTTTATTTTGTGTTTTATTTATCTCCATATCTATCTCTACCAAAATACATTACATTTTTCTGCTCGGAAAAAAATTAAAAAAATATTTTGTATTCATCACAATCATATAATCATTCATGCATATCATGATATTGGTGATAGTGATATATACTTTTGCTTTTATTTGGAATATACCTACTCAAAAATTTTTTCAATTTTTTCCAGAAAAAAATTTTACATGTCTCATGAAAATTAAAAAAATGGTAAATTTGCTTTACTTGTTCCATCATATTGGATTCCTACTAATATTTTAACAGTTTCTACCTATGCTACACTTGATTTTTGTGTATAATTTAAAATAAATTCAATAAGTAGTTTCTCCACTAACACACACCGTCATTTTCTTACGTCATGTTGATTTCGTACCAGATTATCTCTATATTATATATATATATATATATATATATATATATATATATATATATATATATATATATATATATATATATTTTTTTTTTTTTTTATTGGCCGCCATTTTATTCCGTCATCTTGAATTCGTACCACAACTTTATCAGTTTATCTTTATATCACACTTAATGCATGCACAAAATTAAAATTAATCTAATAAGTAGTTTTTTCAAAATATTTTATTAGGTCGCCATTATGTTTTGCTATCTCATATTCAAACCATAATGTTACCAGTTCATTCCTATGTAACACATGATTTGTGTGCAAAATTTGACATAAATTGAATAATTAGCTGTTTTAATAGTCATTTTTTAAAGTTTCACTGGGCCACCATCTTGTTCAGGCATATTGGATTTTTACAAAAATATTAACAGGCCATCTCCATATGACCATTAATTTTTGACTAAAATTTAAGTCAGTTTGCGACGTAGGTGGAAAACTTACCCGATTGACTTCAAATATCCGTCGAAAGTTAGGGTCATATTGAGGATGACCCGGTAACATTTTAATATAAATCCAACACGGCGGAACAAAATGGTGGCTTATTATCCGATTTACCTCAAATGTTGCACAAAAATCAACTAACAGAATTACTGGTAACATTTTGGTACGAAACCAAGACGGCAAAATAAAATGACGTCAAATAAAATTTAAAAAATTTGCATAAAAAACTACTTATTATTTTTATTTCAAATTTCGTCCAAGTTTAAAAGATGAAGTAAAAAACTTTTTATTCAATGGACTTTAATGTTTGCACAAGAAATAGATATGATATATTGGCACACTGATAAAATTTTAATATGAATTCAACATGAAGGAACAAAATGACGGTCTAATGAAATTTTTAAAAAATTGGAGTAAAAAAATGCTTATTTAATTTACTTTACATTATATTCAAAAATGAATAAAAATTTTGAAAAGACAGTATATAGAAATGTGTTACTATATGACTATGTACCAAACTAAATTAAGCCACACTTCACTAATCCTAATAAAAAAAAGATTCATAACGAGGGAAGTTCCGGAAGTCTAATATCTTTTAACGCAGCTCCAAATCTCCGGTTTGGCACCACTTTAGAGTGGCGCCAGCGAGCGTTGCACGTGCGGTTACGGAGCCCTGAATATCGTTGATTTTCCTACAGAAATACACCCTGCATCGTTTGATACCTAACATACAAACTCTACCCTCATTACTAGGGGGAAGGGGGGGGGGAAATAAATCCACAGGGCAGGAATTGCTAGTTTAGGTGCCTATAGGCAGGAACACCAAGAGAAAATCTGTACCCGGTGAAACGACAGGTGGTGGGCACCCTAGGAAAATGTTTCCAAAAAGAAGCTTCATACCTTGTAACCTTGTATCTCTATTCGCTTTTATTACCGGAAACTACTAAAGGTGAAGTTTACTTTACTTACTTTATGACAAAAGTATACATGCCATTGTACCTGGCCAAGTGGGCCCCCTACATTGCCCCGCTCCCTCTTAGATCAGCTTCTCACGTGTTGTAACCACAAACTTAGATTTTTGATCCATTAACGCTATTTATGTAAGCCAAACTAAGGTAATGTAGGTACAGGGTGTCTGGTTATATTTTAAACGGCTCTACAAGGTCAACTTTTAGAGATATCAAGAAATATTGTATATTCAATTTTATAGTTTTCTCTGAACCGTCAAGATTTACTAAAAAAACATCCAGTATAATATTATTTTAATAAATGGGCAGCTTCTTGTTGATTATGAAAATACCATATTTGTTACCTTTACCTTTAAAGATAAAGGTATCAATCTTGGTATTTTTTAATCAGCAGGAAGATGCCCATTTATTGAAATAATATTATCCAGGGTGTTCCATTTTAAATGAGAAAGTCGATGTTCATTTTTTAAACTTCCAATTGTCATCTGTTTATTTTTTAGGAAAATCCTGATGGTTGACTTTTGTAAAATATTTTTTAGTATCTCTAAAAGTTAAACTTGTAGACCCCGTTTAAAATATGACCAGACACTCTGTACGTTTATAGTTCAAATAGTTTTATTTACAAACACATATACTACTTGAATTATCGCAGAGGACTTTGAATGATTTTTATTTTTTTAAAACTATTTGTATAACTACTGAACTGACCTTTCTGAGACCTTAATATTAAACAAGTAAATAACATAAATAACATCATTTTTGTATCCGAGTTTTGTAATTTGGACTTAAAACCATTTGCGCTAACAATCTGTTATTAGTTGTTCTTAATTCGGTACTTTCTGATTAATTAGTCAACATTGACACTAACATAACTGTATTACCTTTCTGTAAAAATTGGAAGCAGGCTATTTTGTTCTTAAAATAAATACCCGACATTTTCATGTATTTATCTCTCTGTATAAAAATATTCTCTAATTGTGGTTATATATTTTTTAATTGGATAATCCGGGTACAGAAGGTTTGTCATGATATTAAACACACATTTACTATTACCCGAATTCGCATGTAAAGCATGTGTATTGTTGGTCAGTCCTGAAAATATGTGTGGTTGATTCCAATGATACCACCTACAAGCTAAAAGCCTGGTGCCTGTACCGATTTTTTTAGCGGGCAGTGGGCACGTACTCTATATAAATAAACGTAGCTGCAAGGAGCTATGGAGAAAAAATATCAAGCCCCTGCTGGGTATAGTAGTGATTTTATTCGCTTTGTAATCCGCATAGCTGCGGTTCTAAACCTCGCACGGACGCATATTTTTTATACATCTTTCTGTGTTATTTAGTTTTGAATGTTTGACTTTATGAGAGTGATAAAACCTAATTCAATGACCGGTAATTTGATGACAAGCAAAAATGAAAAACGTATGACCATGAGTTTTAAAAATCTCCCAAAATAAGGTCAAAATATTATTAAAATCAGAAGCATAAAATGTCCTAATAACAAGTTTCTAGTCCCTCAGAGTCAGGCACTACCCTTTCGTAATTTTTCATATAAAGTGAATGGCCGGGTGTTCATTCACGCCTCAAATTGAGGCACTTTCCTGTTGCAATTTTTCATAAAAATCGAATCTTTACCAAGGCAAACAGCATAAAATCCTAGTATCAGCTTTCTAGCCCCTTAAATTGAAGCCCTTCCCGCTTGCATTTTTTCATAAAAATTGAATGACCGGGAGATTAAAGTTATCCTAAAGCTACCAAAATTGACTCAAATATTCACTAAAGCAAGTAGCATAAAACGGCATAGTATTAACTTTTTAACCCTTCAGATCGAGGCACTTCCCTCATTGAGTTTTTCCTATAAAGTGAATGAGCGGAGGTTTACAGCCACCAAAATTGGCTTAAATCTTAACTTAAGCAAACAGCATAACATGGCTAAGTATCAACTTCTATCCTTTCAGTTGGAGGCACTTTCCACCTGCAATTTCTTATATAATGTGAATGACCGGGGGTTTAAAGTTATCCTACAGCTATCAAAAACATTTTTCGAGGCAGTTTTGGTAGTTTTAGAAGCGCTTTTAACACCCCGGTCATTCGCTTTATATTAAAAGTTGCAAGAGGGAAGTGCCTCAGTTTGAGGGGCTAGATAGTTAATACTTAGTCATTGCATGCTGCTTACTTTAGTAAAGGTTCGAGTCAATTTTTATAGGCAAGTGCCTCAATCTGACGGGCTAGAAAAATAATACTCATCCATTTTATATTGCTTGATTTAGTAAAGATTTGAGTCAATTTTGTTGGTAGCTTTAGGAATACTTTAAACCCCCGGTCAATAACTTAACAATAAAGGGCACGTCAAAATTGTAAAAACCATTTCGTAAATATAGCCCAAAAAGAATCCTTCTTTAGAGAAGCTTAGGAGTGCAAAACATAAATTAACTATTGGTTTTAAGCTGGTAAACAAGCATGATTTGATCTGGATACATTTGTTTTAGCGCTTTTAAGATGGTTAAAATATATTTCAGTAGGTTTTGATTTGAAATATAGGGGGTGTTCACGGATGGCGTTAACAATGGAACCAAAAGAACGGAAAATTGATTGTTCGAAAAAAAAGTTGTTATTCATTAAAAAAGTTTCTTGTTGAAAAATATGGTTTTACACTGAAAATCCTTAATTGTATTGAGTTTAGTTGTTAAATTTATTCTATGTTCCATTTTGAAATAAAAAAAAAGCTACGTAGAAAAGTTGTTTCAAATTCAGGTCAGTTTAGTGTGGAATTCCTAGATATCTCGTTAGCTACTTTCAAGAGCCGAAAACCATAAATAATAGGAATATACCTGGACTGGAAAGCTATAAAAATGTAAAGAAAGGGTTTATAGGACTTTTTGTCTCTGTTGCTTTTTTGGTACCTTATAAGTTTGTCATTTTCTAGATAGCGGTAGAAATGGCGAATTTCAAAAAATCTGTTTACAGAGTCGAGCCTTTGGTTACTTAAAGTGCGCTTTGTAAAGATAGTTTTATTTTTACAGAATGTAGCAAAAACTCTTTATAAGATTGCACTTCTGATTTTTTAATTTAAATCTAACGATTAATTCTAAGCATTTTTATACAACATATCAATTATATAATTATCAAAATGTATCTATATTCGAGATCTTGATATTTAAAAACTGAAAAATTTAGACTTGGAGAAACTCTAAAATCTAAATTGTTTGACGTAGAGAAAAGGAAATTGCACCTATATTGCATATTTTATCTTATTTTTTATAATTTATCTCCTAGTACTACTATTTAATCTTATGAAAACATAACATTTGGTTTGTATGGTTGTAACTTTTGATTAGACTGAAAGTTAATACCAGAAGAGAAACCATGAAGAAAACTAGAATAGAAATGAAGTTCTTTTTGCTTCAAACCGTTTAGATGGAAACATTTTGGAATAAAAATACAGAAACATCATTCTAATAGTACTTTCTTGAATAAATTATAAAAAGAAACCTTGTCAAACAAGGAAAAGTAAAAAAAATATATGACTGTTATATAAAATTAATATATTATGTACAGGATGTCCCATTTTCGATACTTTTGCAATATATCTCATTTATTATTGAAGACAGAAGGATTCTGTTTTCGCGGCACTGTGCTACTTTTTCGTGAAACGAAAGGTGCCTTAAACAAAATTTGCATGGCTATCTCCGTTTTTGAAAAACAGGACGAAATTGAAAATTTGCACGTTCTAGGCACCCTTCGTATTTTATTTATAATGCAACCTTTAATAAGTAATAATAAAAGTTAATAGGTCGGCCAAGTTAGTACCCCGATAACGAATTCTTATATGAAAATTTTAAGGTTCTTTTGCACACTTTTTGAACCGTTTTGCACCCTTAAATTTCAATTTTGCAGTCCCTCTCCTGACTAAATACTGACTTGTCTTACTTGACCGACCCTTGTCCCCCTAGTTGACTAATTGTCAATTGCGAATCGGCATTAGGAGTATTATTCACTGAGTTTTGCACCCCTTCTATAGGCACTATACCAATACCTGAAATTTGAAACTTAGTCCCCCCCACTTGACACCAAGTACCGCAAATTTTAAGTTTTGCACCCCTTCTTTAGACACTTTACAAATACTTAAAACTTGAAACTTAGCTCCCCACATAGTTTAAGATTTGGACCCTTCTTTAAAAACTCACTTCATAATATGCTGGATCGCAAATGTAAGTTTATTAAGTGGGGGGGGGGCTAGGTTTAAAATATCAGGTATTTGTAGAGTGCCTATAAGAGAGGTGCAAAACGGTAAATGTAAATTTATCACGTCGGGGGGGGGGGGGTGTTAAGTTTTAAATTTCAGGTGTTTGTAGAGTGCCAATAGAAGGAGCAAGGCAAAGCTTAAACTTTGTGGTGCAAAACTCACCGAATAATACGTTGGATCGTAAACGTAAATTTGTCAAGTTGGGGCGGTGGGGGGGGACTAGGTTTCAAATTTCATGGCACAGTAAGACAAGTCAGTATTTCGCCAGGAGAGGGGGTGCAAAAATGGTGCAAAAGATCCTTATAATTTTCATATAAAAATTCGTTATGGGGGGGGGAGCTAACTTGACCGATCTAAAGTTAATACGGATTTTATAGGTTTTTTTACGTAGAGTATAATAGAATAGTTAGTTTTTTTCGAGACGCCTCAAATATTGAGTTGCAGATCTAAACTTATATTTTTTAAATAAAATACCCTGTATATTTTAAAGCCACTAAAAGTACATCCCTTCACGCTTTTCAAAAATGTATTAAATTTGATATTTATTTTAAATAATAAGCCCGCAATTTGGAATTATTAAGAAAATAATAACAACTGATTGTAACAAATTGATTGTTGCCCTTTTCTGGGATATAAATTTGTAATTCTTTTCAATGCATCTAGAAAAAATATTGAACGACGTTGCAAAAACTGAAAGCCAAATGCCTTTTATGATGGCAAGTTTTGTAAATTTTATTTTGCAAATAACCGATAAACAGAAATGTAAGACAGAAAGATCTGGTGATCCTGCTGATCATTTTATCGGTTCATTAGTGCTACTACATCTTTCGTGAAAATAATTATCCAAAAAACTCTATCTTCAGTAATAACTGCGTTACTCTTGGAAAAGTATCAACACCTTGTACATAATATATTAATTTTATATTTCCGTCATAATTTGTTTTACATTTTCTTTTTATAGTTTAATCAAGTAAAGGTATAAAAATGTTTGTGTATTTTTATTCCAAATTGTTTCCATCTAAACGGCTTGAATAAAAACGAATTCCACATTTCTATTTTAGATTTCTTCATGAATTTTTCTTCTGGTACAAGCTGCAGCTTACTCAGCCTAATGGGAGATCCGCGCCTTTTAAGAACTACTTCAAAAATTATCAGAAATAACCCAAAAGCACATAAAATTTTCCCAAAAACAACGCTCTGACTCAAGACAATAAACACCCCTTTGTTCGATGTACTGCTTTAGTAGTTTTGGTAAATTCGTGTAAATTTAGAACTTCTGTCCCAATTTTAGTTGACGCAATTGCTACAGCTCAAGGAATTAAACCTTATGATAGAGAGTGGAAAAATGTGAAGGTCTCGATAAGTTTTGCTGTAAATAAAGATGTTAATGATAGTGAACAACTTGATAACATCGAAAATGGAATTGATAATATTGCTAATCAAGATGAAATATTTTCGGATATTTCCGCTGTTCAAGAGACTATTCAAAGATTATAAAAAATGTAGAAGAAAACTCTGAATATTTAAAAGTTGATCTTGATAAATTATAAAAAATAAAAATATTGTGGTAATTAAGAAAAATGTTCCTGTTTGATGAAAAAGTAAGCAATGACAGGTTGAAACGATCTATAATTTTATTACAGTACCAGGCACCATTTTGTACCGCCATATGGGACTTTTACAAAAGTGTTACCAGGTCATCCAGGCTGACATTAGCCATTAGGCCCGTGAGGCTCTGGTCTATGGCCCGCCGCCCTGCTGCATCCAAAATATTTTTTTTTGTTTCATTTTATCAGTAAAGTAGGTAATTTAATTTTTATATCTTATTATATTAAAGAAGGGTATATACCTCTACTATATGAAAGTGAGAATCTTTATTTATTTTTTTTGCCGTTATTCTTTCCCACAAATTTGGGGTCCATAAATATAGTTAATTGGATAAGTAGTCAAGAAACATGGTTTTTGGCATCTAGGGGTCCTAAAACATGAAGATCTGTAAAAACCTGTGAGGGTGATTTTTTACAATTACAAACAGTTTATTTGGCCGCCATTTTGAATTATCGCACTTAATTTTTGCACATAATTTGAAATCAATCTAATAAGTAGTTTTTTCAGGCTTTTTTAAATATTTTATTAAGCCGCCATTTGGTTTTGCCGTCTTGGAATCGTACCAAAATTTTACTAGTTTAATCCTACGTAATACTTGATTTTTGTGCAAAATTTGAGGTAAATTAGTAGTGTAAACTATAGGAAATGCAGAACACTGACCATATTTTAAGTATATATCTAATTCTTTATCACCTAATCTTTTCTTGCAGGGCTGCACTTCTTAAAAATTAACTAAATAAGTTTATTTAGCAAAAAGTGGACACCTGTCGAAAAAGGTCGTTTTTTTTAAAGATCCAATTGGTAGTAATAATCAGGTAGGAAAGTCAGTGAAATAATAAGTATTAAAAGTAAGCATTTTTCAAAAAAAAATTGTTATTAAATCGCCGAATCTGTTTTTGCAATGATTTAAGTAAGGATTACTTTATAGTAGTTTACAAAAAAGTTTTTGTAAATTTTCGGAGCAACAAAAATTTTCCAAATGTTACTCACTCCGGCTCTACACCTTGTGTAATAAATATCTTACTATAAGCAAAATTTTAGCTACAATGGTTTATTCCTATAAAGATAAGCAACAGATTTTCGAAATCACTTCTTAATATCTGATCTCATTACAAACATTCACTTTGAGATGCCACTAAAAACATTGATTATCCGTTCCAATTGTTTAGCAGCTAAGAATGCATTAAACACATTTTTTTACTCTTACTTTAAGCGTTAAATCATCACAGTTTTTTTATCTATTTATAAACAATTATTCCAAAATGTGTAAACATTTCTGTATCGAAGACTAAAGATGGTAAACACCCTCGCAAATATATTCATGGCTACCACAGGGCGTTTCGATATGTTAAACAAAAGCATTTTTGGGAGTGTAGACACTTCTATATTTCGTGCAATTTTTTTATTGAATATTAAAAACGTAGCAGAGCGCTTTCGGCTTTCGCCATCATCAGTGCCACTTAGTCAGGTGAGCACAAGAAATCCACAGAAGGAACATGCTCAGACAAAACAATGAACATTTAAAATTTGTTAACGTCACATCTATAAAATCACATTAAAATATCACAAAGGCTGTGTTATTTCACCCCTTTTGGCGATTTAAATGAAAAACACATGGTCGCTTCAAAATTTTTATCAAGCACACTCTTTGTGATATATTCATGTTTCATGTTCATTGTTTTGTCTGATCATGTTCCTTCTTTGGATTTCCTGTGCTCACCTGACTAAGTGGCACTGATAAAGGCGAAAGCCGAAAGCGCTCTACTACGTTTTTAATTTAATAAAAATATTGCAGGAAATACAAAAGTGTCTACATTTCCATTTTACCTTTACGTGTACACAGCCGTTTCCTATTCTTATAAAAACATTTTTGTTTTTTAGTTAATTCAATTACACAAAGTAATCTCTAATATTTATTGATCTCATCTTTAGTAAATATTTTATTATTATCCTTATACTAACTCGATAGGATTAACTACATTATTACTATATTCTCCATTTTGCAATAGGACGTGAAGCATCTTCTATATTTGGACTAGAAGTACCTAGGATGTAAGGGTTTTTTTACTTAGAGTTAAACACCTTTACATTAAGTTGGTGACAAAATAAATTAATGATGTAATGAAGTAAGCAAACAATTTATTTGGCATTTTTATAAATATGTATTCTAAAAAACAATGAAACAAATTAAAAATTAATATTATGATATTTCATAGGCATTACTTGCATCATTTTCGAGGATTACTGAGGAATTAGTGAGCAAATTAGAGGGCATTATTGGACATTCGTGTACAAAATTTACCCAGCGGTTTCGACCTGGTATCAACCCCCCTCCTACCCAAGACACCCCCCTTGATCCGCTCTTGGTTTTTGCCAAATAGATTAGTTGATTATCTGATACTTTTTACACACATCTGATAATTTCTGTACATTTTTACAAGGAAGGTTTAAGAAAACCCCCCCAGAAGCAATTTCTGGCTACGCCTCTGCCTAGTAGAAGTAAATACTTTTGCAGAAAAACTGTTTGTCTTGGTGTGATTTTGTTTGGTAATTGTTTGTTTTTTCACTCTTATTCGGTGTTGGGATATTAGTTCACCCCGACTGAATATCTGGCTACATGCCTGTAAATAGTTGCTTTCCAATTTAAATATTAAGGTGGAGAATGAAGCGGGGGCTGAAAAATGAATAGTAAAAGGTTCCCGACAGCTACTTAGGTAAATTAGAAACCTATTACCTATTTACTCAAAAACCGGTTTGTCGGTTTTTTTTTAATGTGTTAATGACACATTAGACAAAATCAAATTTTATAAAAACAAATCGTTGTTGAAAATATTTTTACAAGAAAATTCTTGAATTTGCAAGGATTTACATAGAGCATTAAATATGATATCTGTTTTTTTAATTTTTAATCATAAGCGAAACAGATTATCTTCCTGCGTCCTCGGTTTTATAAGCAGTCTTTTTTTAGTTATTCTATAGAATCAGATTCAATTGAATATCCATAATCCACCTAAATAAATATTTACTTCCATGTTCCTTACTACTTGCCATTAGTTATGTAAATTTTATTTCGAGTAACTTACATTAATATGTTAAGCGAGCTTACAAAGTTATCGAATCTCACTTGTCAGAATAAATATAAATAGTAATTTAGGGCTAAAAATATATTTTAAATCGTTATTCATTAAGCATTGGCTCACTTTGTTGAATAATTGGAGTCAAACAGTGTGTAAGTTTAGTAATACAGCTATAGCAGGTTTAAAAAAAATATTTAATACAAAAGGTTAACCTGAGGTTATCTACAGAAATTAAAAAATAATATTGGGGTATCGGGGTTAGATGTGTTTTATCATAATTCATTAATAAAGATGAAAATGTGTGTGAGTGTGCCTTATTGCCATTGGACCTATGCAATTAATCGATCACCCATTAATAAAAATAGATAATCTTTATTGTCAAAGGCAAAGTATATTTTAATGGTAAAGAAACTTATAACTAAATTAATTTAAATTAAATCTCATAAATGTAAAGAAATCATGGTTCTTATGATTAGACCATGTCAAAATGGAATCACTTTCTGACGTTTCGCCTTCGATTGTACGTGGCATATTCAGGGATCTTCACTTCACGAGATCGGAACACTCACATTCAGTGAAGCAAAGCGAAGGGGAAACGTCGAAAAGTGATTCCATTTTGACACGGTCTAATCCCAAGAACCATGATTTCTTAATTGACCACAGCCGTGAAAGCTTTCGTTCTATCTCATAAATGTAATTTATAATACTAAGTTATCGATATTTTAAATAAGTACCTAATATAATATAAATAAATAAAACAAATACTAAGTGATAATTACTAAAATCATAATACGGATAAAAGATACAATAAATATGTATATATAAAAATGGAACAAAATAAAACCGACTTCAAACAAGCACTGAAACGTAAAAGATAACATTTTATATGAACTTACAAATTTAGTGTCAAACTACTATTTGATTTCTAGACACTAAGGAAAGTCACGTTTATATTTCATATATACAGAAAAAAAAAGTATTTAGTCGGGTCTTGAATTTTAAATATATATATATATATATATATATATATATATATATATATATATATATATATATATATATATATATATATATATATATATATATATATATATATATATATATATATATATATATATATATATATATATATATATATATATATATAAAGTGCACATTCTCATTTTAAATTTGTTCTGGGGAAATGTTTTAAAAGGAAGTTAGATTCGGTTAGGTTATTTTGGATTCCAGGACATATTTTAGACATAATTCTAGTTTGTGATTATCTACTATTACCACTATACAAAAGCAGAAATGGTTTATATTTAGAAAGAAAAGGAAATCTCTGCTGTAGCTATAGACTAGTGGAAACTAGATTTTAACAAAAATAAATATCGTAGGTAAAATCGTAAACTGTTTGTCATTAATAAAGAATTTCTACTTTTGTTAAAATGAGGAATTGCCCCTAATAAAAATTAAGTTAGGCAGTTTATAAAAAAAAATGTTTCAACAAAATATTTTTATTATCCTGTTGATTTTCTTTGTTCCTTATTTCTAGGAAATTAAAAAATTCGTATTTAAAAATATAATATACATAAATAAAGATTTAAAGAAATATATTTTTTCTAATATGCCTCTTTTTTTTTGCAATTAGTGAAATCATTCTTGTTATAAATAAATGTAATTTATAATACTAAGTTATCGATATTTTAAATAAGTACCTAATATAATATAAATAAATAAAACAAATACTATTAGTGATAATTACTAAAATCATAATACGGATAAAAGATACAATAAATATATATATATAAAAATGGAATAAAATAAAACCGACTTCAAACAAGCACTGAAACGTAAAAGATAACATTTTATATGAACTTACAAATTTAGTGTCAAACTACTATTTGATTTCTAGACACTAAGGAAAGTCATTTTATATTTCATATATACAGAAAAAAAAAATATTTAGTCGGGTCTTGAATTTTATATATATATATATATATATATATATATATATATATATATATATATATATATATATATATATATATATGTTTGGGCATACATATATATGTGTTGATTTTTACTCCTTCACGGGTGGAACAATACAATGTGTTTTCATTCCGGGTGTACATCCGTTCACTACTGTCGTTCTGAAAAGAACAGTTTTGCTGACGTTTCGCCAAAATCACATTTGGCATTTTCGAAGCTTTCTTTCTCGCGTCCGAATAGATTTCTAAGTGTTGGTGACTGCGAAACCTTTTATACCCCCACTCGGGGCAAGGTTATATCTGCGATAGGCGTTGGTCGTTATTTATGTTTTACGGATGGTGCTGTTGTTGTTGCGCTAATTGCGCTTGAGTTTTTGCGATTTTAGATTTGTCTATTATTGTCTTCCATACTGTAGGTATTAGGTAATGTTCGTCAAAACATTTTATTTAAATCACCTTGCTTTTCAATTTTTTTTCTATGGCATTTTCGGATTATTCTGGTCTTATAATGTTCAAGGTATCCATTGGCAATCTCCTTACATACCCATCGGTGTTAAATTTATTTAAAATGTACAATCTAGTTTCCTGGTAAACTAAATAAAGCTAATTATGTTTTAAGTTTGTTTATTTCTGATGCTGAGTTTATGCTCTTCCATTTTGTTAAATTATATTCGTCTGTTTAAAAGTTTGCTAGAAAAACTTTTCAGTGTCCTTTAGGCACGGAATACCGCTAGGACAAAAATGGTTTTCCAACTTTCATTTTATCTTTTGGGTTTCTATCTGAGTAGTTTACCTATATTGTTTGTGGCTTGTGTATATATATGTATAAATGTGTTTTCTCATATTCTTCCGAAAAAGTGCACATTCTCATTTTAAATTTGTTCATATGGTAAGACTACTCGTTGCTTTCCCGGTTATATTTTTTGTTATTTGTTGGATTCCAAACTTGGATTATATTTCTCTATGACGATAATTTTTCTAGTTTGTGATTATCTACTTTTACCACTATACAAAAGCAGAAATGGTTTATATTTAGAAAGAAAAGGAAATCTCTGCTGTAGCTATAGACTAGTGGAAATATTAGATTTTAACAAAAATAAATATCGTGATGGTAAAATCGTTTAACTGTTTGTCAAGGTGTATTCGAAATTTCTACTTTTGTTTTGTGACCAAAACATCTAATAAAAATTAAGTTAGGCAGTTTATAAAAAAAAATGTTTCAACAAAATATTTTTATTATCCTGTTGATTTTCTTTGTTCCTTAAAAAAATTCGTGTTTAAAAATATAAATACATAAATAAAGATTTAAAGAAATATATTTTTTCTAAACCTCTTTTTTTTTCAATTAGTGAGAATCATTCTCGTTATAAATAAATGTAATTTATAATACTAAGTTATCGATATTTTAAATAAGTACCTAATATAATATAAATAAATAAAACAAATACTATAGTGATAATTACTAAAATCATAATACGGATAAAAGATACAATAAATATGTATATATAAAAATGGAACAAAATAAAACCGACTTCAAACAAGCACTGAAACGTAAAAGATAACATTTTATATGAACTTACAAATTTAGTGTCAAACTACTATTTGATTTCTAGACACTAAGTGAAAGTCACGTTTATATTTCATATATAACAAAAAAAAGTATTTAGTCCTTGAATTTTAAATATATATATATATATATATATATATATATATATATATATATATATATATATATATATATATATATATATATATATATATATATATATATATATATATATATATATATATATATATATATATATATATATATATATATATATAATAAAAATTGTTGATATTTGAGAAAAAGTGCACATTCTCATTTTAAATTTGTTCTGGGGAAATGTTTTAAAAGGAAGTTAGATTCGGTTAGGTTATTTTGGATTCCAGGACATATTTTAGACATAATTCTAGTTTGTGATTATCTACTATTACCACTATACAAAAGCAGAAATGGTTTATATTTAGAAAGAAAAGGAAATCTCTGCTGTAGCTATAGACTAGTGGAAACTAGATTTTAACAAAAATAAATATCGTAGGTAAAATCGTCTAACTGTTTGTCAAGGTATGGAGAATTTCTACCTTTGTTCTGAGGAATTGCCCCTAATAAAAATTAAGTTAGGCAGTTTATAAAAAAAAATGTTTCAACAAAATATTTTTATTATCCTGTTGATTTTCTTTGTTCCTTATTTCTAGGAAATTAAAAAATTCGTGTTTAAAAATATAAATACATAAATAAAGATTTAAAGAAATATATTTTTTCTAAACCTCTTTTTTTTCAATTAGTGAGAATCATTCTCGTTATAAATAAATGTAATTTATAATACTAAGTTATCGATATTTTAAATAAGTACCTAATATAATATAAATAAATAAAACAAATACTAAGTGATAATTACTAAAATCATAATACGGATAAAAGATACAATAAATATGTATATATAAAAATGGAACAAAATAAAACCGACTTCAAACAAGCACTGAAACGTAAAAGATAACATTTTATATGAACTTACAAATTTAGTGTCAAACTACTATTTGATTTCTAGACACTAAGGAAAGTCACGTTTATATTTCATATATACAGAAAAAAAAAGTATTTAGTCGGGTCTTGAATTTTAAATATATATATATATATATATATATATATATATATATATATATATATATATATATATATATATATATATATATATATATATATATATATATATATATATATATATATATATATATATATAAATAATAAATTGTTGATATTTGAGAAAAAGAGCACATTCTCATTTTAAATTTGTTCTGGGGAAATGTTTTAAAAGGAAGTTAGATTCGGTTAGGTTATTTTGGATTCCAGGACATATTTTAGACATAATTCTAGTTTGTGATTATCTACTATTACCACTATACAAAAGCAGAAATGGTTTATATTTAGAAAGAAAAGGAAATCTCTGCTGTAGCTATAGACTAGTGGAAACTAGATTTTAACAAAAATAAATATCGTAGGTAAAATCGTCTAACTGTTTGTCAAGGTATGGAGAATTTCTACTTTTGTTCTGAGGAATTGCCCCTAATAAAAATTAAGTTAGGCAGTTTATAAAAAAAAAATGTTTCAACAAGATATTTTTATTATCCTGTTGATTTTCTTTGTTCCTTATTTCTAGGACATTAAAAAATTCATGTTTAAAAATATAAATACATAAATAATTTAAAGAAATATATTTTTTCTAAACCTCTTTTTTTTTCAATTAGTGAGAATCATTCTCGTTATTATAATTTTTCAATATTAAAAATACATCTTTTTGTTAGCTTTGTAGTTACCTAATCTACACACAATCACAGAGACCAGTGTGAATTGTTTTTTAATAACGTGTGCAGTTCCAAAGTCTATTATTGGTTTAATCATATATGGTAATTCAATAATTTGATTTGCCCTAGGTTTATATTTCCTCGGACAGGCAGAAACTTACAGAGTATTTCACAAATTTGTTATTATGCTTTGTAATTAACTAGTTACAACACCTTCCAAATGTCTACTTCTAGTGCTGAAATAAACTAAATAAAACTATTTTTCTAAATTTTTTACCGGTTCCTTTTTAGTTTTTTTGTTATTAGTATCCAGCAAGGGCGCAACGAGGACGGGGATATGGGGCTATTTGGAAATGTTTTTATTGAGTAGCAAAAAAATCTTGCTATGATATTTACAAAGATAAAAAATAAATATGTATTTAACATTTTATTTTTTTTTAAATAAATGACCACCAAAACGTTGAGGTGGTGAATGCGCCAGTAATTTTTTCTCGCCTGCGCTTTCAAGATCCATTTCTGCGTACGCCTTTGGTATACAATAAGTTTCTATCAAAAATCCAATATGGAATTTATCTTTACTTTTTATATCAATGTATATATTACTCAAAAGTTAAGACAAAAAAATGTATTTAAGTTTTTATATAATGCTATTATAAAGGCTTTTATTTTGTATGAATTTGTACACCACCATTTAAGTAGACTTGCTTTTTTTGTGTGCTAGTATTATTATTACTCTTATTATGAATTATTATTGCTTAAAAAATAATTGTAAAGTACTCACGTTGTTTATTATTCTTGCAGTCTTGTTTTTCTTCTCCAAAAATTAAAAAAAAAGAAATAAGAAATAAAATATTTCAAAAAAGGGGACAAATTCGGCAAGTGAAGTAAACAGAGAAACTATAATTTTTTCAATGACATTTGGCTTTATTTTTTTAAGTAAAAACTTCTAATTTAAACAAAATATACTTACTTCAATTAAGTAAAGAAAAAAAAATCTTTATATAGTTTGTAATGACTTAAAAGTGGAATTCCCGTTAATGGTTTCGTAATTGTAAAAATACTTTATATAACGTTATCTGTCTAATGATACCAAGAGTCTATCTCAGATAACTATTTGTTCATTAGAGAATGGTCATTATAAATATTTTCGGATAAAGTCAGACAAGCACGACAATTTGTATTTCTGTGTATACTTAATTCTATACCTTCCCCAAAAAATGATTTTGAATTCAAATCGCTACATGGCATAAAGCGGAGTAAATTCGGTTTTTGGTTATTTTTCAAATGGTCGTCTGTATAGAGAAACATGATATAAAATCGTTAATTTTATTTCCTACAAGTTTTGTTAATTATTTTTTTCCTGAGTAGTTAATAGTATACAAAATATTTGCATAATATATCCGTTATATTTATGAGTTGATGATCTGTTCGATCTGGACCAAGGTGCTTAAAAAAAGTGTCTATATTGATACATCTCAATGTAGATCCGCCTTGTATCTCAGAACTGCAGTAGTGCATACACACATAAAATAATATTTTTTCTAGAAACCTTTTTCCTGTTTCCACTCCTCTATGCTCTTTTCGTTTCAAAGATAGGTCAATTCATTATGTACATTGTCTACAATCAGTTTTTTTTTCATTTTGATCAGTCGTTTAGAACTATAGAATTAGGAGATACGATTTTTTTGTTTTTATTGTTAAACTCTACCTTAATATCAAAGTTTTGTTTCTTAATACCGTCAAAATTAGATTAATATAAATTGCCAGTAATATATAAGTAAAGGATTTATGGTTTTTAAAAATTATGTCTCTTACGGATATAAAAAATAAAATATAAATTAAGCTTGCAAACAGGGTCATAGCTAGACACTGGTGATAGAGGGAGAGTTGAAGATAATAACACAAGCTTTTTACAAGCAGCGCGATGTAAGAAAATATCAATTATTTTAATTTTCGGTTTGACAATGGAGAGGGGGTTGAACCCCCAACTCGCCATTTATCTACGGCCCTGTTTGCGAAAGTTATAGTTAATTATTTGTTTTCCATTCGCAGTCAATAAATTTCCTGATATTTTTAATGCAAAAAATACACTATGGAAAGGGAATATTTTGAATTCGAGGTCTAATTCGTTTCAAAATATACGCAGTTGCTATATGTCAATACACTTAAAATCAAGGCAAACAACACAAAAAATATAGTATTATCTGTTTAAAATATCTGATGAAATGGGTTAAATAATGGATATAAATATATCAAAATCCATAAAAAGAAGAAAATCTACCATTTTATAAACGTCCTGTTGATGGAAAATGTTGCCATGTCACAGTTGCATTTTTTTTTGCAAATGCTGACGTTTTAGTTATTTAATGGCAATCGTACAAAGTAATTTATTTTGCATGGGAAACGATAACTGACGAAAACTTAATTTAGGTCGAGTTTGCTTTTGTTGCCCGTGTTGTTACTGAATATGGGGTCTCTGGGGCTATCGGATGTTTTCAGAAAACTAGTAATTTAGCGTGAAAGTTTGCAAGGAAACGTCATTGGATCGGAAATGGTAACCAACGGTTAAATACGTAAAACTGATTTGGTGTTTAAACATATTTTTGTTATTTACTGAATTTTTATTGAAGTTAGTAAAATTTGGTCTTTTATTTTAATAGTAGCATTTTTTTTCGAAAAGTATAGTCTAATTTAAAATCGGGTAACTACGGCCTTAAAGCCTTCCAAAACATGCTAAACTGTCGAAAATATGCAAAAGATACAAAACAAGTTGCAGGCATTTGATTTAAGCTATATTTTTTAACTAAAACTTGTAAATCAGCTTACAACCGTTAGCTATATAGGGGAAGACATTTAAAATCCATAAACGCATTTTTCCCATTGACTGCAAATTTAATCCAATATACCTGATATTCAATTTCCTCTTACATATAAAATAGTTAAAATGGAATATGTTTTAGTTAGGTTTTAGTATGTATATCTTAATACAGGAGTACAACCCAACTGGGCATTTTTAGGGTTTTTCACAGCGTATCCATAGATTCTGATAGGTCTCAATCCAAACATACTCCACACACAATAAAAATAATTGCACTAACGCAGAAGAAATAAGATATCAAATCAACATTCAATGAAGTACAATCATTAATTTTTTTGTTTAAAGCTTCTGTCAAATCTTCCATTTTTGTTAAGTCCTTTTACCCTGACCATAAGGAGTATGTTTAATAGTATATTGTGCAACAAGTACCGAGTATGACATTTCTACGACGGCATAGAAAACTTTTTGAAAATTTAATTAATAATAAAATTATGCTTGCATCGAAAATTTCCCATTTCTCACGATGTGACGTCACACTGTGCAAAATAATATTTCTCACAGTTTATCGTGGCAGGGGTAGATCCAGAGGGGGCTCGCTCTCTCTGAGAAGGCCATCGACAATTATACATATTTACTTTTTCATAAAAACGAAATTTAGGTTATCTCACAGTTCTACTACATATGTGTGATTTCATGCTCTATTCAATCAAATAGTATACACAATTCAAGAAATTGTAATGCTAAAATGAAATTTTTAAGAAATCAGTGTAAAAAAATAAGTATTTTAAATTATATTAAAAAATCAAGTGTGGGATAGGTGGAAACTGATAAAATATTGGTATACGACCATATTGGATTCGTAATTAGCCCGCCATTTTCTTCCATCATATTCAATTCGTACCAAAATTTTACCAGTGTAACTTTTATCAGTTCGATCCTACATCAAACTATACCGACAGATGGACGAAATTAAAAAACATATTTTTCGACATCTAGGGAACCTGAAACGCGAAGGTCTGAAAAAACCTGGGAGGGTGATTTTTTTCACGATTACATTACTACCCTACGAGGGAAGTAAAAACTACTTAATTAAATTGATTTCATATTTTGTGCAAGAATTAAGTATGAGACAGAGATGAACTGATAAAATTGTGGTACGAATTCTAGATGGAGGAATAAAATGGCGGCCAAATAAAATGTTTGTAATCGAGAAAAAAAATCACCCTTCCAAGATTTTAGAAATCTTCAAGTTTTAATGTCTCTAGATGCCATAAAACATGTTTTCTCAATTCCGTGAGTCTGTCTATCGGCCTCTCTATCTGTTTATCAGATCGCGACATCGCAAAAATTAAAAAAAAAAATGTTCTTATAAGAACAATAAAATGAAATCGTCGACTCCATTGCGACAGTTAACAATCTGTCAATTACAGTAAAATGGTACTAAATTGTAATTGTAAGATTCATTGTATACAAAATATGTAACGTTAATTATATTAAAGTTGATTCTTTCAACTCTCTAAAGGTAGGTCTTATAATAATAGGGTTTTTGGATTGTAAACTACGATTTTTTAATAAATAATTTACATAGATAATCTGTACTTTGTTTTTAACTTGCAATAAACCACAAAGACCAAAAGCCCGAAATTCTTCGTCAGGCTTCTTCCCTCTACTTCTAAGCAATCATCCTTGTCAATTCCGTGCAATCGAAACCATTCTCAACCGACTTGTTTTATATTCTCTATCGTATCGTACGTCTATTGTCCTTATTGTTAGTTTCTTTACAACGTTTCGACTAGTATACTACTTAACGATAATTAATTTTTTTCGAAAATATAGTTTGCGAATTCACGAGTTGTATTAAGGTTTTTAATATTGTTATACAATAATGATTTATCTGAATTAGCTGAGTTATTAGTTAAGAAGTTTAATCATTTCAATATTAAACAAGGCAAGAAAGCCTGCCTAGTTGTCTCATTTACAACAGCAAAATAATGATAAATCACTGTGGTCTGCACTTAAGAATTTAAATATTCAAGCCGTAAAAAATAATTCTTTACCCCTACATCTCATGAATCCGGACCACATAAACAACTTCTTCGCAAGTGTTTTTTGCAAATCTAACAACTCTATTGAAAAAATACATTTTTAGAAGAATAACAAAACTAAAGACAATTTACATTTTAATTTTCAACTTAAAAACCGTAAAAGAAGCAATTAATTCCATTAAGTCAAATGGTAGTGGAAACAACAATATTTTTGAATACTGACTGAATAATAACTGAATACATAAAATCTTGTATCAAATAACTCACGTAATGAATTGCTGTCTGGAAACAGGATACTTCCCATCATCAACTTACTTACTTAAAAATAATATTTTTCCCAAGTTTCAGAGTGGCTTTAGGAGAATGTTTAGCACCACTTTCGCTCGTTTATCCCTTACTGACAACATTTTTCGAAGCCTTGATAAGAATATGGCTTGGTGGCATTAGACTTTTCGAAAGCCTTCGACATTAGATCACCTTTGTGGAAAATTGCACTTTTATGGTTTTGATGAAACAGCAGTTAATTTCTTTAGATGCTATCTTTCGGGGCGCTCACAGTGTGTTGTGCTTGGCGGTGAACGGTCAGAGAATCGGGAGGTAATCTCGGGTGTTCCTTAGAGATCAATTTTGGGACCCCTCCTCTTTACTGTTTATATGGCGCATCTTTTTAAACAAGACTTAAATTGCTGCCGCCGCTTCTACGGAGATGATACTCAGGCGTTGTTTTGTTTTGACTACAGTGACATTAAGGACGCACAAACTATCATTAACTGTGATTTGATACTTGATACAAGAACCCATAATAATATATTAAATTTAGTTAGAATTGCATATTGTAAACTCATAGTCCTTTACACTAATAAGTTAATTCTAAATTGCGTAAAAAAATGTCGGAAAGTTCAGTCTTGTCAGTGATAATTTAGATCATTTTTACAATGGCAGGGTATATATAATTATTGCAGCATTGTTTACTATCTTTGCCTTGATGTCATAACAAAAAAAAGGTTCAAAGCGTTCAAAACACATGCTTTCTTTTCGTATTTGGACTCCGTAAATATGATCATATTTCCCATAAATTCGTCGAACAAAATTGGTTAAAATTTAATAAAATCATACAACTTCATTACTATACTTTCTTGAATAGGTTGTTAAATATATGTTCGTCTACCATCCTCACAATGCCGATCCACTCCACCGCTCTGTTTCAGAATTCTTTTAAATTCAACGCTGTAAAATTATATAATTTCTTTAGTACATACTATAAATCACTTCCGCCTCTGGCGTTCCGGCGAAATATCAAAATCGGCCTTTATCATAGTCAACTCATTACTCTATTCTGATTTTTTTTCTTAGTTGTTTGATTTCTACTATGCAGGCCCGGTTAATTAATTCTGTTATTAATTCTTCATTGCACTCCTTCGTTTTTTTAAATGAACATTATCTTGTATTATACCCTGCCATTGTAAAAATTATCTAAATAAAAGCCGTTAAGTAAGTAAATCAGTAAAACGCAGTAAATCTTTTATCTAGCTGACTTACTATTACATCTAAATACGCATTAAGTACCGTCATCTTCAAATGTTTCATAAGGTTTATATATTTCGTTATATTATTATTATCATTTCCGATGGTTGCAAAAATTGTTTAACTATGGAAAAAATATTTGGGGGTTTTGTGTATTAATTTTGGCGCTAGTTGTACTTGTTTTTCAACCACTTTAAGTCAAAAACACGTACGTGTCTATAGTTTGCCAAATTTGATTGCTTTAGCGGTCATTCCAAAAAAATCCTTTTTCTACTTTTTTTCAGGTTATTTTTTTAAATATTTTATTAAGCCAAAACATTTTGTGGCACCATATTGGATTCGTTCCAAAATTTTACCCCACATAATAATTGATTTTTCCGCAAATTTTCAGGTAAATTGGGTAAGTAGTTTTAGTTTTTTAGAAATACTTTTTTATAACATTCCATTAGGCCGGATTTTTACCAAAATGTTTTAGCACAATCTACATATGACCCTTAATTTTTGACCAAAATTTGATAACAATCGGGTAAGTAGTTTTTTAGCTATGCCACGAACAGAATGACTGACAGCCAGACAGACGGATTTGAGAAAACATTTTTTTTGGCATCTAGGGATCTTGAAACGTGAGGGTGTGAAGTAAACACCAAAAATAGTTAAAAACTTTAATTTGTGTATGTTAGGATTTAAAATAAAGTTAGTAGAGCATAGGTGAACAAAACTATTATCACAGTATCCATAAAGCTTACTTATGGGTTTTGAAAAGTTAAAGACGTTTAATTAATTATCGGCTCAGCTGCTTCCCATGGTTGTTGTAAAGCTCATAATGCAGGTTTTTAATTGCACATTTTTGTTCTATATAATTGAAACTCATTTATAAATTACTGCGCCGACCAGGAACCTGAATTAATTATTAGTAAATAAGATTAAATATTACGCTATGACTTATGAGTACTCTTATAAAGTCAGGGACAAGTTATCCCGAACTGATGATCGATCATCATCGATCACATCATACTTCGCTTGCTATTGGTCAAGCAAATATAAATGTGTGATGGGATCTTTCATTGGTTTGAGGATAAGGTCCCGGGCTACTGGCACTGATTATAAGCGAATGCTTTTTATTATCTTAAGTTTAATTAAAGATAAATAATAATGTCGTTAAAGATTTTAACTATATACGTTGGGGGAGATCACACTGGATTAAAAGCGATAACAGTTTGATTCTAAAATTGTTTATCTATATCACGACATGTTCAGTTTTATTTATTCACGCGTCTAGTTTGGGGTTTTCGTGATTCTCTTCGTGATGATTAGATAATTAGTTATATAACACTTGTTGATAATTTTATCATAATTGGTTGTATGTGATACAGACAGTTTCAAGAGGTAAATATTTTATTTTGTTGGTAAATGGGTTACTGATTTGTTGATAATATATATCTGCTAAATGGTAAGCCATATAAATTAATCTTACATCATTGGCTCCTATTCAAAGCACTAATCATAACAAAGTCATATGAATTAGTTCCTTCGAAAGTATTTTACAACCGTAATGTCGGGACTTTGGAAACTATTATATGTTATTAAAATTAATTCATGCGATTCGATGGAAACTATAATGTCTATTTTAACAATAATTACATGATTTGGTCAATATTAGTTAAAATACTATACTTTAACTTATTTATTATTTTTGTTTCTGGGCATTAATAGAGATTATATGCTGTGTCCAAAGTAAAGATATTTATACACTTTTTATTTGATATTCTCTAAAGTTACTGCTTCTCCGATGATTAAGTTCGACTATTTTTGAGTTGTTTATTCTGTAAAGACAGTTTGATGACTTCTGCATAATCAATACCATGGCCCCACAGAACTTACCCTATTCCCTTACCTGATCGTAACGCAACACGCTTGTAAAATTAAAAAAAAATATATTGTTTTACCGAAATGACTTTTCCACTTATCTTATAGCCTGAGTCTAATTGTTGAACGTTTGTCTCTGGATGTTTTCGAGATTTTTGTTTAATGCAAGATATATTTTTTTTAGGAAATTCGTAGGTGTATTATAATCAGCAAGTTGCGGTTAAACTGTCAAGTTCTGTTTTGGTGATAATTCTACATTTTTTCAATATCACAAGTAAACTAGTTCATCTCTGTACCACTGTTAGTTATGGCACATAATTTGAAACCAGTCCATTAAGTTTTCTCAGGTTGAATTTTAAAATATTTTATTAAGCCGCCATCTTAGATTCGTACCAAAATTTCTCCACCATTTGATTTCTACATAATACATAATTTTTGTGCAAAATTTGAGATAAATTGGATAAACAGTTTTTTAATAATATTGGATTTTCACCAACCGGGTTATCCCCATATGACCCTCAATTTTTGACCAAAATTTGAAGTCAATCGGGTAAGTAGTTCTTTAGTTACACCGCAAACAAATAGACCGGCAGACCGACGGAATTGAGAAAACATGTTTAGGCATTTAGGGATCCTGAAACCTGAAGATCTGAAAAAATCTATGACGGTGATTTTTTTTTACGATACAATACTTCCCTTTTATGAAGAAAGTAATAAATTCAATCAGTAGTTTTAATATTGACACACACTTCCATTTTGTTACGTCATGCGGAATTCGTACCAGTTTATCCCTATATCACGTTTAACTTCTCTGCAAAATTTAAAATCAAATCAATAAAAAATTTTTACACTGATTTTTCAAAAATATTGTTTGGACGTCATTTTGTTCCACCATCTTGAATACTTGCCACAACTTTACCAGTTTCCTCTATACTCTATATCACACTTAATACTTTAAAATTTGAAATTAACCTAATAAGTAGTTTTTCAGGCTGATTTTTTAAATATCTTATTAGGCCCCATTTTTTTTTGCTGTCATATATTCATACCAAAATGTTGCTATTTCATTCCTATTTAACACTTGTTTTTTTGTGCAAAATTTGAGGTAAATTGGATAATTACTTTTTTAATTATATTTTTTAACGTTTAACTAGGCTGCCATCTTGTTCCAGCATATTTGATTTCTACAAAAATATTTCCAGGTTATCCCCATATGACCCTTAGTTTGTGACTAAAATTTATTGTCAATCTGATAAGTAGTTTTTACGCTATGCCGCAAACTGACAGACATACAGACAAACCGACAGACGGAACTGATAAAATATATTTTTTGCGATGCCGGGACACCTGTACCATGGTTCGTTATGGCACTGAATTTGAAATCAGTCCATTAAGTAGTTTTTTCAGGCTGAATTTTTTGAAATATTTTATTAGGCCGCCATTTTGTTTCTCTAATCTTGGATTTTTACCAAAATTTTACCATATGACCCTTATTATTTTTATCAAAATTTGAAGTCCATCGTGTAAGAAGTTTTCTAGCTATGCCGCGAAGTTTCCTAGTTTCTAGTATATTTTGGTAATGTCGTGACACAGATAAAATTATTTGTTGAGTTAATCGGTCCTTGGTCTGAAGCTTTATTTTCAAGTTAAGTTATTGATTCAGACTATAGCCTCTAGCGATATATATCTTATTTTTAACGGTGGCAGTCCAAGAGGCATATTCTCGTAGGTTTGGACATTGGATAAAGATACTGAAGATCCTGTTGTTATCTATTTTACCACGCTTTTATTCTTTTCACTCCTCTGTTTTATGTATGTAGGTATATTTGTCTGGTTCAGATTTTGTAATGCATTTTCACCCACTTCCACATAACTGATTGACTTCAAAGACATGTGAACACAGTTCGCGTGACAATACGATTTCCTAAACGTATATGTTATATACGTGTATGTTTCTAGAATATTAGCATAATCTATAATTTGTTTTAAAACACCTAAATTTGTTTTTCAAACGCATATACGCTAAACCGTCGATGTTGCCAGAAAGTCAAACGATTATTAACCTTTTGATATTTACCGACAAAAAATAGAAAACAGGAAAATGAAAGTTTTCAAAAACGCCAAAAAACACGAAATGAAATCCCAAAAATTGCTTTTTGTTATTTTAGTGTGGATACGGCATTAGCGTATATGGTCTATTCACAATGGAAAATGTAAAAATAGATCTAAAAATGTTTTGATTTGATGATTGGATTGGTTCATCTACTCTCAGTATTTTTCAGAACGCTGATATGAGGGAACTTAAAATATAGGTTAGGTGAAGTAAAATGACCCACTGCTTCTAGTTAAGATATGGTGACATTGATTAGAGGGGCAGTTTTGTCTGATCGGAAAAACCTTCTTTGGCTGAAAAAAAGTACCAAGCCTTCTTTTTAAATTCCCGACCTAGCTTAATGTTTTCCAAATGCGGAGTAAAGTTTTCTTCTATTAGGGGAAGCTATTCATCAGGTGGATAGATACTAAAGCACCAGAGTCTGCAGTTCGATTTTCGTCTTTATTGTAGACCCCAAAGTCTGCAGTTCGATCTTCGTTTTAGTGTATTTTTTGACATAATTAAGGCAACCTGTAATTTTTGGTTTCGTATTTCTTCTGATTAACAACTTTAAATAAATTTTTAGGAAAAAAATTAAATTTTTAATACAAAGTTGGAATCTGTTTTTGATACAGTTGGTTTATTATGGAAATTTGTGACATAGGTGGGTCGGTTTTGCTATGTTTCTATTATATTTATTCGCTCAATTTAAACACTTTTTTATTGTATATGGCAACTCTCTACATCTTAAGCTGCAAGGTTTTACTTTATTTCTACTATAGTTTTACTTATCTCTAAGGACAGTTGCGTATCTTGACTTATAAGAAATTAAAGACACACAATCCAGCAGTTTACATAGGAACCAATGAGTCCTTGTTACGCCAGTGCCTATTAGACTATGAACTCTCTAAAATCGTATGAAAGGACTATCCCATGGGGCTGACCACGAACTTAAATAATCGTCATCTCAATTCTGCAATTAGTTTATGATTGTTAAATGCTTTATTTAAAAAAAATTGGGACCTTTCGGTTTAAATATTTTTTGGGACATCCTGAAAAATAGACGAGTTTTACTATTTGAAGGGCCCATTCGTGTCTTAGATGTATGGACCTGAAATTACCAGTTCAATAATGAGTAATAATGTTTTATGGGAAAGTTCTGCGAGTTAAACGAAACGGATAATAAATTAATGTTTACTACATACATAATATTAATAATTAAGACACATATTAACAGACTTTTAATATTTATAATTAAAAGTAATCATTAAAATAGTTGAATTACAACAGGTTTTAACATGATTTCTTAATGACAAAAAGATATTAATATAATGGGTGTGTATATATAATACGAGTGTAATATCTGTTCACTGTCTTTATTACTTTGACGCCGCATTAATAAAGTCAAATTGTTTTAACTTTTTAGTGCTTTTTTGTCGGTTTTGTTCTTTTTATAAAATTTTTTTTTCATTATTTTTAGTTCGATTTGTACAAAGATGTATTGCAAAGATCAGCTTTAAAGTTTTCGAGTCCTAAAACTAGGTTAAGTTTTCGACGTCGCTAGTAAAATAAACGAGTAGCTACTGAGTCCAGTGCATATGAAATTTTGCCAGAATCACGGTAGGTACTAATGTTGCCATATAAAGTGGACGCACTACATATTTATATAAAACCAGCAATTCAGAATGTCGAAAATTTAAAAAAAATATTAAATTGATCTTCTTAACTTAAAAACTATTTGAAACAATTTAAAATTTTTTAAGATTCTTAATCAGTTACTTTTTGTTACTTTTTATATTATTTATTAAGATTCGTAATGTATTAGGTTAGGTGATGTATTTCTTATCTCTATTCTTTAAGGAAAAAGGAAATTTAATATCTAAGATACTTTCGGTACCTAAATCACGAGATACAGTTCCTTTTAAAAAATTTCTAAGAACTAGTTACTTTTTGCCAAATAAAGGCACTAAGATACAGTAACTTAGATACTTTAAAGTAACTAAATTATTCTTAAGTAACTAAGATATTTTTTTTGACAGCTCTGAATATAATTTTCCCTTAAACCCTCCTCACTCCTGCGATACACTTCACTCACTAATATTTATCTAAGAATAAAAATATTTGATAATTTCAACATCACATTAACCTGAAGAAAAAATAGATTCCCCCCTAAGTGGGGTTCTCACCTGGGAGTGCTGTAATGTTTTACCCTGTATATCACAAGATTTTCTAAAAATTGCAGAAATTCGAGAAAATCCTAATTATACAGATGTTCAACAGTTATGGCAGGATGGTTACATCAAAGTTTACTGAATAAAAATATAATATATTTTTATTCAGTAAACCAAAAAGTAACTTAGTTACTTTTGTCATTTTCTCGAAGATAGAGATTCGAATTTCAAAATATGTTTAGAGACTCGAGCTTTTGGTGCCTTAATAATAGAAGAATGTGTAATTACGCATTCCATAAATCTGCCATAAAATCTTGTCCTCAAACTAAAAAAAGTCGGGTAATAGTAATAAGAAGTTATAGTAGAGAATAGGCAAGTTCATAGTTCGCATTGACGAACCATTGAATTTTAAATAAAATACACTTAAGTGGATCTCAACTTTGTTTTGTATAGTTGGGATCCATCGAGAGATTTCCGTGTAGCTTTGTATACTTTTGTACATAATTCTGGTAACACCGCGACAAATATTGTTGTGCCCGTTGCAATTAAACGGCGACACAAGTAATTGATATGGTTAATTTATTTGTACCTGTCTATTCAAAATATAATCGGTTTTTGCTTTTATACAGCCAACGACTATTCTAGCATACAGCATCGCTTATCCAAAGCTTTGTTAAAAACTTTGTATGCAAAGCAAAACATAAATTTAAATTTTGATTGGATGGAAATATATGTTTTTTCAGATTTTAGATATAAATATTAGTATTTGTTGTGTAGGAACTGATTTTTGTCACTCCGTTAAACACACATTTAATATTACATACATTGTGATGCTATTGCAATATTTTTTTATTTTTGATTGATTTATTTTTTATAGACCAGTAACCATTGTTTCCGATAATCCGATAATGTATCATAAAACAATGACTGGAATAATTGCAAGGCTATCACGGAATTTCGGATTTTGAACCTTGAACAGATGTCGTACGAGTAAATCGTATTTCTATAGAATACCACTTAATTTTTCATATTCGCAACAATATTTTTGTATGTGTACGTCTACGGTTTAAAATGTCTAAATCAGTGGCGTATACAGGGCAATATCTGATATAAGTCTTTAGAGATAAGTTGTGAGACTTCTAAACAGAGGGGGTGATTTAAATATTAAATTTAATTTAAATATTATTCTCTATCTTACGCAGCACATTAAATGTTAAATTTATTCTTGATTTTCAGAGGTAATAACGTATGTTTTACGACGTTTTGTCACAAAAAAAAATATTTTTAAACCAGGAAATTTTCATGAAAAAAAATTTTTTTTTTCGAAAAATAAGTAGAGTATTTGATAATTTAATTATATATAGCGGTCCATATTGCCCCATGAGGTGCAATTTTCTTCTGATACCTCTTATAAGGGTCTGGGGGGCCCCAATCAATTTCCCGAATCTTACTCAAAATCTACGGCATGGTTGATCCCCTTATTGGGCTGTCCATCCTCCGTAGCGTGTCAAAAGTGCCCAAAAATCTTGATTGGGACGTGGCTGTGGCAAGTTTGAGGGATTATAATTTTGTGGTATAAATGGAATGTTATCCTGTCTAAGTCGATTTTATGTTTCTTTTGTATAATGATAAGAATCCAAGTTAATTGTAAATATACGGTCTACTGTCCAGTACTTCTCCCCTTACACAACCTACATAAGGCCTTGCTACATTTCGTAAAGAAATTGCACACCAAACTAAAAATTTGCTTTTTTTTTAATCTTCCGTTTTTACCTTTGATTTCTGAATTCCCAAGTGACTTCTCATCGTCAATAATAATCGAGTTGTTTGCAAAATGATCACGGCGAAGATTACGGCATCATCGGGCCATTCGGTCTAGGTAGTTCGGGTGTATTTTGGACATTTTTGTGGTATTTTTGACGACTTTTGGACAAAATTCTAAAAATTGTGGTGCCAGAAGTCCGATTCTCCCTGGCTAATTTACTGATAACCCTTTATTAAGCCTTAACATTCTTCTGTTCTGCTGAGGGGTGAAAAGCCTTGGTTTTCTACTTTTTGGAAGGTTCATACAAGGAATACCCTGTCGCACTCCGCTATAGTTCGATATACGGTTCTAGCTGTTATATCTTGATTTCAGAAAATATGCACTACTCCAGCTTTAGGCATTTGCCCAACTAAATTATAAATACTTTTGCGAATTTCCAGTTTGTAGGACATTTTTTGTAACGTGATATAATATTGATATGTCAAACTGCCCTTGAATAATATACTTGCAAACGTATCACACCAGATGGATTTGCGCCTGACGGCTGATTATTTTTATTTTTATAAGGAGTGCGTTTTAATACTCCTCCCTGATTGATAGATAAGATCCTTGTTACTATTATTAATATTCTTTTAAAATGTTTTCACCTACTTTATTTAGCTCTAGACAGTTTTACATTTTCACATATCCTAGTTGATAATACGCCCTAATGCCCTTGTAGAAAAAATGTGCTGGCTGGGACAAAATATTTCTGAATCTAGCCTCGCTCGCACCTTTCTAAATACCTTGTAATTATGCATCTAAAATAAAATGCTATTAAGGGAGAACTGCATGCAAAAAGTGAAAAACTAGCGACAAGGTCTAATCAAGTTCAAAGTAAGATGAAAAGGTACCTACGTATTAGAAAAAACCTGCACGTCCTATAATTTTTGAACTGCTTTAAATTTAGTTCAAGGTATGTTTTTTTAGTAATTTAATTTAAGAATATTGACATCTACATTGACTTTATATTAAGCCAATTACATCTGTCAAAAAAAATTGTTTTTCTCCATAACTCCTGAACTGCTTAAACCCTTTAGATACGGTTTTCTTCAATTTTATGTAACTATAACTAACATTTGAAGGGATATATTTTTTTAAATGAGATTTTTACAGTTAGATGTAACTTGACTTATATACAGTGGGATAATAGGTGAAGTGTTATTTAAATCATAGCCGTTAGGTTGTGGTCTACATATAGCTTGTTATATATTTTCCTGGACCTCAAAAAAATGTGTTATGTATAGGCAATTTAAATTACATTTCGTTTAAAAATGGGTTCAAAAGGGTTCACGCGCTGCAGAAATACAAAGACATGAGTACGATTTACCATTTCAAATTTTGCAGTTACGTAGACAAAGGATCGATGTAAGGCGATAAAGAGCTACTTTGTGGAAAAAAAAATTATATGCGACGGCATTTGCGTCAAAAAGGAGTCGAAAAATGGTCGAGAATGGACAAATCTACTTCTATTTTATAATTCTAGATCAGATTTTTTCAAAAAAAAATCGCATTTAGCGCCCAACTATACATATTTCCCTATTGAAATCACATTGAAGCTAATACACATCTCTTATAGTTTTAACATAATATTGCAGCGGCGGACGGATTGCAAATGATCAATAACATTGCGTGCAGTTCCCTCTTAAAGGAAAAACTAACTCTGCTACTATTGGTAAATCATTTATTAATTCTTGTTCTTCATTGCTTCCTAAAACTGTGGGTTTTCCACATTTGCCTGACTGAATATTTAAGTTAAAAGATTAAACTTCGTTACTTAATTTTGCTTTGTTTCCCAGTTAAAGTTTTTTCACTATCACAAACATTTTACTGTAAACACGATGTCGTAAGCAAGATGTAATAAAATATTTTTTGGAATGGGAGTATTTAGCTTCAGCACCTGCAACATGAACGTAATGGAGCATTGTGTCCCAAGTTACCCCTTAGTCCCAAATATTCTTATTTTACGGTATAGATATAGAGATTATTGAAACTTTTTTTTGTTTAAATGAAAAAAGTACACGTAGTAAATCTATCCAGAATTTGGTATTAGAAAATAAAGTTTCTTTGCATGACATACACTACATCTTATTTTTGATTTCACCTCCTTGTAACATACTGACAGATGTACTTGTAACATATGGTCCATTAAGAAATCTGTTAGACTGTGTCAAATCGGAATTACTATCCGACGTTTCGCCTTCGATTGCACGAGGCATCTTTACTCCATAAGATCTGAACACTGAATGAGCTCGAGGATATTCAGGCGGGCTTTTATACCCGACTTGTGCTCGTCGAACCATGATCCTGTGTTAAGATTTGTTTCTACGTGTGATGTAGACCGTAACCCGTATCTCTATTGAAATTTTTTGTATGTTTAAAATTTTCAATAGATTGTCTAATTTTTCGTTTATAAAATCCTGGAACCGATGCTAGCACCTTGGTTTCTTTTACATTTATAATATGGCCAGTGGTTTACTGGTGTTCAGCTACAGCAGATTGAACAATTTGTTTTTTTTTAAAATATAGTTCATATTCCTTAAGTCTAGTTGATATTGAGCGTCCTGTTTCTCCCACATACACTTCTCCAGAGGAGCAAGGGATTTTATATACTCCATCCGTTTGGAAAGGTATATTATCTTTCGGGAATCGCAAGCATTGTCCAATCATCTTATGTATATTGAAGGTTGTACGTATATTGGACCGGGGAAGTAATCCTCCTGTTTTGTCTGCAGTGCTATGTATGTAGGGAAGAACAACACTACCTAACGGTGGCTCCTCATCATTCTCCTTTGGCGGACTTGGTTTATTATATCTTTTAATTGAACATGTAATATCTTCAGTGCAAATGCCATTCCATCTGAGAGGATCGGTTTCGATGTTTCTGATGTTAGAGAATCTTGATCAGAAATCGAAATAGTTCTAAATACTAGTGAGTTAATAATCAATTTCTTTTGAGCTGGACTGTGGTGGGAATTCGCATTTAAGTATCTATTTGTACGCGTCGGTTTTCTATACACAGAATGTCTTAATGTACCATTTTCCTTTCTTTGAACACATACATTTAGAAAGGGAATCGTTACATTAAATTCAGTTTCCATTGTGAACTTGATATTATGATGCTGTTGATTAAGGTGGTCCAGAAATGCGAGAAGATAATCCTCTCTATGAGGCCAAACAACAAAAGTATCATCTACATATCTGTTCAGATCCATTAAAACCAAAACACTGGTTCAGTGTTTTGGTTTCGATCCAATCTTTCATTTAGCTTATAAAAATAAGAAAAAAAGTTCAGGTGTCCGCGACTAAAAATCTAAGGGAAGTAATTTTTCCCCTTTAATACTTTTTTCTATATTTTACCCCGTTCAGAAGTTGTTTGGCAAAATTTACATTTTTTCCATTTCCCACATGGATTATGATGACCATCAAATTAGCAATGTTTAAACGGGCATTTTTCTAGACAACTTCCTAAAATATTATAATAATATGGATACAAACACGACGGAAGGAAATAAAAACTGAAAATTATTTACGACGGAAGTTTTTTTTAGTTGATTACTTTAACTAGCCATATTTTATACCTTGATCCTGTGGAATGGCAAAATATTCTAGAAATAGCCCCGAATATCTGTGCTACAATTTACACTCAATGAACAAAATAATTTAGTTCTCTGCCCCTCCAAACAATTTTTCTGACTACTCCAATGGTGCAGGCTGTTATTGTTCGAAACGTTTTGAAACAAAAAAAAAAGACAACGCATATCCGACCGAATCAATTTATTGAATATTTTATTGTCAAACACCTTCAAACCGATGATTAGGTGAGTTCACATTACTTTAGACGATAGTGTAAATCATTTGATCAAACAGATTTTTAGCGAAAGTAGTTCTGTATAATAATAACTCTCTTAGTTATTAACGAGGCTTGAACGTACTGTTTACTGTTTTTGTTACTACTTAATATCTGAGTTAATTTAAAATAAATAATAAATTGAATTACGAAAAAGTTTTTTTGTGGTTCAGAGTATAAACTATATCTTATTATTGAAACTCGAAAATATCAACATAAACTATATTAATTACTGAAAATCGTAAATTCCTGTAAACACATGAAAGCGGCACCGTAACAGAACAACGCTATGCGAAGAGACTCATTCATCATTCAGACAAAAGTTTAACGTCGTAAAGGTGATTTTTTGGTATTAGGTTACAGTCGGCTAAGCTGCTGTTACTTCAAGTAGCACTGAACTGAAACAAAACAAACATACATAATATTAATTAAATAGTCTACAGGGACAAAGAAAATAATTACATGTACATAATTATTTTACTCGTCCCAAGGTTGTTAGTCTTGATCTGTAAAACCGTAAAATGTAAAAAAAACGTGACTAATTTAACAATTAATAACGTTTTTACAGATAAACTCAGACGTAATTCACTCACGAGGTATTTCTAGTGGTAGAATTTACCACTGAGTTAATTCCTCATTGCATCATTTTCATTTGCATAGCATCATTTTCACTGCTTTCAACCACGCTAAATTAGTGAAGGTATCAGTTAAAACTTTGGACTAAAAGTTCCTAATCATCTATAGATATAGTACAATTCATAACGTCATTGTCTTCGGTAGAAGTATCAGCACTGGCAATGCGATATCTTCGGCTGAAAATATCGAAGTCTTTACCGTCTTGTGATCGGGGCGATACTTGAAGTCAAAGTTTCACCATCAAGCAATTGACGCAATGAGGTCTCTTCACCAATGCGTGACGTAACGGGTAATTTGAAACTACTGTGAATTTGTTTCCTAACAAGCAGTTGCGAACTTCTTTAATGCACTTCATCATCATATCGATTTTACTTAAGCCACTTACCTAACCTAACACAATGTGCATCATAACGGGTAATTTGAAACTACTTTGAATTTGTTTTCTAACAAGGAGTTGCGAACTTCTTTAATGCACTTCCTCAGCATATAGATTTTACTTAAGCCACAGGGCATCTAAGTCTGTGCGTTATCATTGTAAATCGTAAGTATAGGCCTCTTTATCAATTTCATTTCCATAGTCTCAAAAGCCTCTTGTTGACTGCGCTTCTAACTGAACCTCCATTCTTTCCTTGTTAACGTTGATATCGACTGTGCTACATAGTAGTGTATATTGTATGAGTTTCCTAAAATAGATTTTCAAACTCGAAAATCCTTAATCCGCATGGATATCTTCTGGTTTTGGGAACTCCGAAACAGCTTTAATTTTATCTTTGCCAGGTCGTATGCCTAAACTTAATTAACCTCAGAGTTGATCCTGCTGATCGAAATAGTTTCAATATGCATGCCAAACTTCCTTCGTAGATACCGATGATATAAGCATATATGCCGCACCAATTTCATATCAATGTAGTCCTAATATCTGGTTCACGAGGTCTAAGTGGCATTTTGAGAAACTTGTAATATTCATTAGGTGCAACAAATGCAGTTTGCAGTATAGATACGTCATCTACTGGAATTTGGTAGTAGCGTTAAATCAAGCTCGTAAAATATTTACTACCTTTAGGGAATCCAGTAGGTCGTCAATCCTCGATAAGATCTATTTTTCAAGCATTCGCAGAAACCACGATAATGTATATTCATGCGAGACTCACCATTTTCCTTCTTTATTAATAGAACAGGATCTGAAAGAGGAGAATTCGATTCACAGATAATCTCATTATCCGAGTAATGAACTATTTCATGTTCAACGGAAACCATGCTTTCAAACTAATCCTCATTTTGGTTATATTCGTTTTGCCAATTTGAGTTATATTTGTAGCAAAACAATTTCGAAGTTCATTAAGTAGCTGCAAAATGTCATTTGATTTAGATTTAGATCGGGATTTAGTTGATCTTTAATATCGTTAAAAGCAAAGGTTCGAAATTCGTAACTTCAATTCTCGTATTGGTATATTGATGATGTATCTTCTTTTTCGTAACAAATATACCCTCATGCAATAACTTTTTATTTTTCGTAGCACACGTCCTGATCAGATAAATTTAATACAGGTATGTAATAAGTTTTATTTAACATTATTAAACAACGTAATATAACATGACATTTTCCTACTTGACAAATCTTTATATTTACAGTTGTAACATTGAACAACCCTTATATCTCATCGTTTATTGAATGTCTGGCTTTCTGATTCAAAACTTCCAATATAAGGTTTATAATGCCATCAATTAAACAAAATACATCAGTTCTTTAGCTTTTTCTCAGCAACTCTATTGTGTTGAAATTAATCTGTTCGCTTCTATGTTTTGTTTGACTAAGCAATTTTTGAAGGACAGTTGCATAATCTATATGATCTGTAAAACATTTGGCAACTAGCCTTCCCCACTCGATTCAGAAACTTAGATATATTAGGGATTTTTAGTCATTTCCGAGAACCACCTTTACTTGTATACCACATCGTGGTGACATCATCTCAATTGTTAATATCTTTGATTTGATCTATTTTATCAATTCACTTCGCAACTGATAAATTTTCGTTTTCAGGATCAAATTCAGGAATGCATCCGTCCCTTAACGTTATATTTCGACTATCCTGCTGAGATCCTTTGTGCATAATTATGTATCCTACTTCTGTTATCTTCAGATTCGTTGCGTATCTAGCGGACGAGTCATACAATATCTCTGTGCTTCGTACCATCTTTATTTTGCCCCTGGCTTTAAGGGATCACGAATAAACTTTATTTAACTTACCCCCATCCTGCTCAGATCCTTATTTAAGTAGAAGTTCAAATAAGTTTTTTAAACATTCCAAACTGTGCATAAATATTTATCTCTGTTATCTTCAGATTCATTGTGTCTCTAGCAGACGAGTCATAGTACGCTGCGTAAAATCGTTATTTTTGTCTTTGTTGATGACTTCTATATTCACTTTTAGATAAACTATCAGTAGAACTGGTTGAGGAGTCGTCAGAATACTTTCCTTTGTCTGTTTTTTTACGTAACAATGAGTGTAACATTAAAACAACAAATTTAAATAATAAACAACATGCTATAAACATAAAAGTGCACTAAACCACTATTTTTGTTTTTTTAACACAAAATCATTACCGCTAATTATGTCCTAAACAACAAGTAAGGGCACGTCTTCTTCTATGCTCATTAATGCGAATAAACTCCGAAACATAACATACGTAACATTAACATAAAATAAAAATTTCCGAAGAAAATAAAAGACACCAGCAATAGAGAATACGTTGGAGTTCACCTCGCACCTAACTGTAAACTATATCTAGTATATCTAATTATTGAAACACGAAAACATATTTTTTTTTCGAAAAATATAAATAGGCAAATAAAAAAGTAACAAAAGTTTAGCAAATTACATGAGTTCCAACATAAAAAATATTAATATGTACGAATAATAACGAAAACTACGGTATGCGGAATAATTATGAAAACAAAAAGAATAAGTAAGAAAATAACTAAAAAGAAAAACCGAGAGAAAAATAAATTATAAACAAATGTATAAACGACGAGTTTTTTGGGTCATTTTATTTAGGACCTCTATGTTTATTTCAACCCCATAATATGTATTTAATAAAGATAACGAAGATTTATCTATTTTCCCTAGTGTTGTTGCGCAAATAGGTTTTTAGCCGTCGAAGTGTAGAATAGCTCCTTTCTGAAGTAGAATGCCAGAGGCCTAGATCTAATGATGAATGTATAGATATATAAATATATATATATATATATATATATATATATATATATATATATATATGATTTGAGTCTCATCTACATATCTGACACAAAAGGACTTTTGGTCGATATATATTTTATTTTCTTTGACAAAACTAGTATATAAATCATTTTTTTATATTTCGGAGATGCATTTCCATATCTTTGTCTCCTGCTTCCACCCGATGTTTTAAAAGTGCTCTAAAATTTTCCGGTTGAAATTCTGTCTAGTTCTATTAAACCATAATCATTATGACCCTGTTTTCTAAATTATCCTCATTTTTATTTTCGTTAAGGGGGAACTGCACGCAGTATTATGGATCATTTGCAAGCCTTCCGCCGCTGCAATCTTATGTTAAAACTATAAGAGATATGTATTAGCTTCAATGTAATTTCAATAGGGAAATATGTATAGTTGGGCTCTAAATGCGATTTTTTTTTTGAATTGTCCATTCTCGACCATTTTTCGACTCCTTTTTGACGCAAATGCCGTCGCATATAATTTTTTTTCCACAAAATGGCTCTTTATCGCCTTACATCGATCCTTTGTCTACGTAACTGCAAAATTTGAAATGGTAAATCGTACTCATGTCTTTGTATTTCTGCAGCGCGTGAACCCTTTTGAACCCATTTTTAAACGAAATGTAATTTAAATTGCCTACACATAACACATTTTTTTGAGGTCGGACGTCCAGGAAGTTTTTTCTAATACGTAGATACCTTTTCATCTTACTTTGAACTTGACTAGACCTTGTCGCTAGTTTTTCATTTTTTGCGTGCAGTTCTCCCTTAAGTGTTTTATCAATCGATTTTAATTTTACTTCACTTATTTCCTTAAATTATTAGAGTGCAATATTGAATTTATGTGATACTCTAAACAATTATGATGTTAAATACAGATTAACAGATTTCTGCGGTTACTCATTCCTTATATTAATATTGTCGAATTAGGTTCTGTTAATTACGTAGGTGAGAGCGAAAAATATTATGTTAAAAGTGCTTATAATATATAAAATATACTCTTAAACAATAGTTTAGACTTGCCTTGGGGGGAGGCTGGATTGCAGCCCAGCAGCCGGACTGTACAGAGTCTTTCATTTAGGCACAATATCACCTTCGAATTTGACATCTATTTTCGGTCGTCGGTAAACTATTTATTCTGACATGTTTATTTTAGAAAAAACTTCTCTCTTAAAATTATTTATGCATTTGTGTCAGCGTAAATATAAAAATAATCACATCAACCCGCCCAAAATTTTTATTTGCTTATGAAAATGTACTGACTGCCGAAAATTGACAATTAAAACTTAATGGGGATGTAAAATCTAAATCTTTCGACTTTGGAAAAAACTAATTGCACATTCGTATCATAGTTTCTTATGGTTTTTGTCCTGTTTTCGTTAAAAAACAAACTTCAGTATTTCGAAATAAAATTGAACTTAGGTTTAGAACATGCAACACAGAAAATGTTTAGAATTTCGCTCCGATTTAAAATTTGCAATAAAAAATGGTATTCCATTTACAAAAATTACCACAATTGTCGCAGCCTAAAACATCACTTTATTTACTTAAGAACAATATAAAAAAAAGTGTAATTTGCAGGGAACTGTTTTTTAACCTCCTGCATTTGCTGCAAGATGTTCGAATCTTCCCATTCTTTACGCGAACTAAAATTGAAAGAAATTTTTTAATGCCACCTCATTTACGCAGGTTGAACATTTTCTTTTAAAAAAAGCTAAGTAGATTTACTGAAGATTCTTCCCAGTATAAATTCAAAGTGTTAAACTTAATAGACAAATGATTTACATTTTATGGTTTCTTCTTAATTTAATGTCTTAAATAGTTTTTAACCATCGGAGAAATATTTCGAACGAATATGGAAATTGTCGAGACTCTTCGATTCTTTCAAACATCAATGAAGTGGGTCGTCTTTTCTGAATTCTACTTTATGGTATAGTATAATTAATTTAAAATTGCATTACTTCTGATATAAACCTCGTGATTCGAGACAATTGCCTTTTAATGTATGTATCGTTAAAATTAAAGTAGTACAAGGTTTTGAAAGGAACTTATTTAATATTATGCCGATTTCAATTTCAACATATTTGTTTTGTCTGACGTATATCAGTTAAAGAACTTCTGTTCTTTCAGTCGCGGTTGTTTACGAAATTTTAATTATGTTTATGGATATTTTTAGAACAAAACTAAATTAGTTAGTTTGACAAAGATAAAAAAATGTATAAAGAAAACCTAACCTAAATTATATACACAACATCCTCTCAAAATGTGATTTAAAATGCTTTATTTCCAATACTAAAATGTAAGGCTTTCTGATAAAAAAGAAACAAAAAATACAAAGAAAAGACCAAGAAAAATAAGTCTAAATATACGCACAGGTTTTACAAAAGACATTTAAAAAACGGAACAAAAAGCTTGTAAAAACCATAATTTCAAAAATGTGCTTTTATGATATGCTTCAAAATGCTGTTTGTTGTGTAGGTATGTTATATGGGATGTACGAGAATACATTAACTTCAAAACTTTTTAATTATTTAACGTATTTTGACAACTTTAATCATTGCCCAAATTAAAGTGAATTCATGTAACATGACTTTTTTATCTGTTTTTCCGTAACTTTAGTAATAACTTTTTCTATATGACTATATTAATTTGTAAAATTAAAATATAAAATTACAAGTCAAAAAGTATAAATTTGTTTATTTTACAGTACCGTGTAGAAACAAATGCTAGCAAAAATAATATGCTCACTCAAAAATAATTCCTAAAATTCGCTAAAAAAATAAAGTTAAACAAACTTTATAGCAAATGCATAAAGTTAAGCACTAAAACAAAAATTCATGAACACTCGTATCTAGCGCTTAAGGTTTAACTTTTCCTTGTTACTAAAGTAAAAAAGATAAAGAAAAAGTCTTGCTACATGAAGCACCTCAGATTACTTAAACATATATACTTGAATTAAGTTATTCTGCCAGACATTTTTTGAACGCTACAGTATCGAAACAGAATCAAGAGTATCATAAAATACGATTCCTGTATAGTAAACTTAATATAACATATATGATGTATTATTATATGTTATATTAAGCTGTGGTAAAAGCAAGCTAATCTTACACGTTATTTTAAATTTTAACTTATGCGTTCTAGCATTCGCATAGATAGCTATATCAGTGGCAGCTCGTGATTTTAGAAAGTGCAGGTTGCAGTTTATGTCAAAAAAAAATATAATATATAATTTAAATATTTAACTAATTTTATTATTAGTTATTTATTATTATTATTTTGCTCTAACGCTGCCGAACAGAAATTCTAATAATCAGAGTGTCATACTAAATAGGTTGAATTGCTGTAAATATGAAAAAAAATGGTCGTATTTAAGCTTTGAGAAAATTAAAGTGTGTTAATAATAATTCTATTTCTTTTTAAGATAAAATGATCAAGTTAACTAATGATATATTTGTCTTCCTAACAAGGAATATGATTCTTTTCCGCATGCGACTGTAGTTGACCGAAACAGGTTTGCAATGAAAATTTTAATAACCTAGATTTTATTAGCGGGCAAAAAATAAAGTCAACGGAACAACTACTCTTCTGGCTAATACCACGATCGGGTTTGATTATATCGTTGCTTTCCTTGTGAACAGTGATATGGATATCTTTGCAATTCATTCAACAAAGAGCGCGATTTCGCCTTTTTTTAGAGCTCGTCAGTCGCTATAGCCCGTGCAGGGCAAATGTTGGTATGGAAAACATGATTTATGCTTTAAAATTTGGTGTTTTTGTATACTAATTTCCAGTGGCGACGTATCCTGGGGGGTAAACCCCCTTCCCCATTACGTTAAAATGTCCGTACATTTTTTCCATTGAAATTTGAGTGCAAAAAGCAATGACCTTTTTTTAGCTGCAAGTTTTTTCCGTAGTAGGGCATTTCCGTATTTCCCTTTGGCTTGTTTTCTTAGTGTCATGGAAATACAGTGAGGACATTCTTTTTAGTCGTCAATTTTTGTAACCCCCCCCCACCCATGAAAATCTGTGTTATATAATATAAATTATTAATGAATTCGTTTAGAATATTAGCGTATTCAATATTTAAAAATTAGTGAACACAAAATATTCCAATTTAAGATGTTTAAGAAAATCTTGTTAAAAAATGCTGATCATATCTCTAAAATTTAAATTTTTTACAGCACTTAAAGTACCCACCTGCAAGAGACGATACCATCAATCAAACAAAACTGAAAATACAAAGTAAATTATCAAGTAGAATTAGGAAGTAACGTATAAAAGACAAATAAATTAAGGAACTCAATATAACAATGTTGATAAGACTTATAGCTAAAAATTCACGCCTACCGGCCAGTTCCACCTTCAACTTGGTGTCGAAAAGACTGAACTCAAATGCTCCGGTTGAATACAAACCAATAAGAAGCATACTTGTAGCAAATAGAGGAGAAATTGCTGTAAGGGTTTTTAGAGCATGTAATGAACTCGGAATTAGATCTGTAGCTGTTTATTCCAAAGAAGACAGAGGGCATATTCACAGGCTGAAGGCTGATGAATCATATATGGCAAGTATTATTAAGATATACATAGCACACAGCATTTTTTCAACTGAAATTTTCTTATATTTGATGTCTCAGTTGATTCCCAAAAATATATTATAAACATTGTGAGTTCGTATTTTGGAAGAATAGGCTGCTTTCTGCCATAGGTTGTTACATTCTCAAGGAGGATGTATGTACAAGAGGCCCTATGAGAACCAAGTTCTCATTGGGCCAGAGTAGAATGTTCAATCAATATCCAAGGAAAGCAAAGCAAGCAACTTATAAACGCATAAGAATAAGATTACGTAAGTCAGTATTTGCTTTAGCAATGCTATAAAAATCCTAACTATGAATTTTTGTAACTACAAATTTGGTTTGTTCCACCTATGCCCCTAATCACAACCACGTGATCATTCACTGCCCAAATAATCTTGCAGTCACGTTTCCTTTGCATTTGATAATACCTATGTACTTATTTTTTATTTAGATATTTGTTTTAATTTTTATAATTAACCAATTATAGGTAGGGGAAAGTCTTTCGCCAGTAGAAGCATATCTAAACATTCCTGAAATAGTGAAAATATGCAAGGATCACGGTGTCGATGCTGTCCATCCAGGCTATGGATTCCTCTCAGAAAGAGCAGATTTTGCTCAGGCTGTAATAGATGCAGGAATGAGGTTCATTGGTAAGTACTTATACGCATGGTCTCCATTTAGTGTGCGTTGTGTGAATACTAGGAATGAAAATTAGATAGTACAACTTGTACGAAACATACATGTTGTCTGAGAATAAGGCTCACAGACACACCACGTCGAGCGGCATGTCTGAGAAGCGACTTGAGTTCCTCTGGTGGATGCTGTGTTTGCGTACAAAGGTTGGAAACTGTTTGTTCATGAGCTTCATAGTAGATACACGTTCAGACGGTTGGTTCTAGTGACGGTGAATGTCAAGCTTGATGATCTTGTTTGTCTAGTCAAAATTTAGGTATCTTCGGATTCAACTCTGTGGTACAAATTAAAGCCACCAATTTATTCGTTTTAAAAGTTTAAGGAAATGAAGATTTGGGTCTTTCGATTGCCTCAAAAATTAATGGCTGCTCTTCTGACGTAACGGTAGCAAGTAGAGGGTGTCCTATTTTCGATGATATTAGTTAGATAGAGTTATCTCTCTTATGGTCAAACTTATGTTTTTTTATGAAACACTCTGTATATTTTTCTTTCGTTTGGTTGGAAATTTTCTATACTTTACAAAAATATATAACACATGATATGTATTTCAAATATTAAACCTAAAATCCATAATTTCACTAAATGTGTCCCTATACGACACTCTTGGTGAGTATAATATGATAAGTATTAAAGGGTCGTGATTATTAGAACAATGAGTTATCATTTGCTAAGCCCTGCCAGTTGCCAAATTTATATTTTGTGAGTAATATTGTATTTTTTTACGATGGCTGAAAATGAAAATTATCAATATTTTGAAAAATATGACATGTTAGTCTGCTTTATACATACAGAGCATTGAAAACTCCCGTTCTCAGATATATTTTTACAGGTTTGTTTGAATATTTACCTACTTCTTGACATAGGTTTATTTTTTGTTTTGCCATTTTAATTTTTAGATATCCAGAAAGAAGGCATCCTTGCCCTTTAATGTTTTTCCGAATAAAGAAGAATTTGGTAGAACTTGGAACGTTTATCCAGCACCGCCCAAAAACGTATAATAATGGAAATCGCGAATTGGCATATATAGATGCAACGAATATTGACCAAATATAAATTTAGGACATACAAAAATCGTGAACTATTTGCGTCCTGGGAATGCAGAACAACGTTTACTGTTTTGCAACTGGTATTTGGAACAAATTCGTATTAACAACAACTTCGCCAGATCTATAATATGGTACGACGAAAGTAGGCCTTACTTTTCGAATGCAAGTATTTTTAACAGGCATAGCAACAGAGAGCAAAAGGGTCGTTTTGTATTTATCGTGGCTTGTTTTATTTTGGTGCGACAAATAGAATACAGAATTTGGCCGCCTTTCGGGATACATATATCTTGAAAATTTGGAAGATGTTATCCCTGTGTTACTGGACAATGTCCCTTTAGCTCAACTTAACAGGATACATTTCCAACAGGATAATGCGCCTGCTGACAATGCCCGAATTGTTTGGCTTTTTGTACTAATGGACCAATTAAATGGCCTCCACGTTACCCCGATCTGTCCGTTCTAGATTTTTTTATATGGAGCTATTTGTGGAATAAGGTTGTAATGCCACCAATGCTACATTTCAGAACTTGCAAGGACGTTCCATAATTTTTTAAAATTGTTTAAGAAGAATAAACACGGTATTGCGTCCGAGAAACCATTTGCAGCAATCTATTAAGGGGTAAATATCGAGGTCAATATTAATATATAGTTTTATTTTTCCTTATTGTATAAAATTGTTCATAGCTTATTTAAATTTAGCTTTTTTAAAATTTCTGTGTTTCTAATATCCTAATATAACTAAGTCAAGGCCTACTAATACTAATACTATAAAACACATGCTATGTCATTACCTTGGTATGGATATTTTGTGAAATTACGAATTTTAGGTTTATTATTTAAAATACATATGATCTATTATATATTTTTGTAAAATTTATAAATATACAGGGTGTCCCATAAAAAAACAAAAGTTTGATTTTTAACTAAAAATTGACAGCTCACAGCAAAAATCTGATTACGCCACTAGATTCTACGTAGAAAACCGTATAAGAGGCAGTTTTGGTTTGCGGTATGTTAAAGAATAACCAAGATATAAGGGTGTCTCAAAATGCAATATTTTCAGTTTTGCCCTGTATCTCAGAAATGAAACGGGCTATGAAAATTTTGTTTATACGATCTTGCAATTAAAAAAAAAGTATTGCGAAAGCCGCAACTCTCTATCTTCACTGGTAAGTGCAGTAAGATATTCCATAATATCATCGAAAATGGGACTACTACTACTACTGTACTAGCTTTGGGGATTTCGAAATCTGTGTGTTTTGAGTTTGATTAAAGAATTTAACAGTCAATTTTTGAATTTGTCACTATCAATAAGGAATTAACGCTTGTAACGTTAGGCTCCGAACTACTGGGATTATATCTTATGTCAGATTTTGTTTTGTATTGATGACTACGAGTGGTAGTCAGTAGTCGAGTCTATTTACTATTTCAACTTTTAGTGATAAAACAAAAACCTTTAAATCGTAGGTCACTAATTTTTAGGTCCATCTCCAAAGGTTGTCCATCAGATGGGTGATAAAGTAGCAGCCAGAGAAGCTGCTATTGCGGCTGGAGTTCCCATAGTACCAGGAACGGATGGTCCAGTCTCATCTCTTAATGAAGCTATGGATTTTTGTAAAAAACATGGATTGCCTGTTATATTTAAGGTAAACTAAATAGTTTTTGACGGTATTTTTTCTCAATTTTACCACCTCAAAATATAGTAGCAATAGATGAGGATTTTAAGTAGAATTTTTTAGGCTGCTTATGGAGGAGGAGGTAGAGGTATGAGAGTAGTAACCAGCATGGATAAAGTAGAAGAAAATTTCAAACGAGCAACTTCCGAAGCAGAAGCTGCTTTCGGTAATGGTGCCCTCTTCATAGAAAAATTTATTGAAAGACCCCGACATATTGAAGTACAATTGCTTGGTAAGTAATAATCGTAATAATAATAATAATAATAATAAAACCCCACGGAGCAACTAGCTTCGGTTAAGTTGAATGGGGAGTAGTAGTTATAATAGGGGAGCGCCTCCTCCTCCTCCTCTTCCTCTCTCTCATGTCCCTCATTCTTAACTTCCTCCCCTTTTATTCTCATTCGCATCATATTTTTAATTTTTTCTCTTTATTCTCCCACATTTGATTTTGCATTCTTAAGTCTTATAAATAGGTGCATCAAGATCATTTTAGTATGTTAAGGTACGAGTGACTGTTAAAAGAAAAAAATCTGTTGAATAAATCTATTAATAATAATATTAAAATAAAATGAGTGAATCAGTTGGAGAAAGAAATCGATCCATTCCGCTTCAGACAATTAGCCTCGAAGAAATTATACCAGGAGTTCAAGAAGAAAATATACCATTAGTTCGAGAAGAAAATAATGGGATTGTTTTAAAAAATTTGAATAAAACTGAGAGTGAAGA
>JAUTXW010005148.1:0-99187 GCA_030620095.1 Kuschelorhynchus macadamiae | reverse complement strand
TTAAGGGCTAATGAAAGACAGCCAAATAACGTGGAAGAGCTGGGTGAGCTACTCATCGATACTTGGAATGGGCTGGATCAGGTACTCATACGAAATTTGATATTAAGCATGAATAGAAGGTGCGAAGCAGTCATAAGAAACAGAGGGGGAAATACGAAATATTAGTTCAATAGTTATAAAGTTTATTTTTGTTCGTTTTAGTTCTTAGTGTTTTGTTGTTTTGACTGTCGTGTTCATATCTTAATCTTACCTATTAAAACATGTTTTTCTAACTCCCTGTATTATTGACAAAACTAAACCGATCCTGGCCCTTGATATCACGAAGAAATTTTCGTATAACTAAACTAAAATGTATAATAGCGCCATGTTCAAATATCCGGTAACCGATGCGTTCGTAATTTAAAAAATAGTATAATTTATTTTTCGTAGCACCCTGTATTATTGACTGAACAAAACTAATATTGAATTTTCAGTGATCCAAAAAAAATCTTCACAACCAAGCTAAAAATTACAAACGTGTTCAACAGAATCAATTCAAACATGAACTGGTAAATTCATTTAAAACACAGTAAATGCAGTACTTTTCAATAAGTCCTGTAACTCAGGCAAAAATTGTGCTATTGAAGCGAATAAAAAAACGATTTGTTGGAAACATACTGGGCTACAACATTCTTTTGGTTAGATCTCTTGAATCCATCTGATTTATTCTACAGGGTGTTTTAAACTTTGGTAAATAAAACATGTCTTTCTTTTTCACCCTGTATTATAGCCTAGAACAAAGTAACATTGAATTTTAATATCAAAAGAATATTCACGAGGAATTAACCTAAATTTCGATAAAAACTTCATCAAAATCGGATCAACCATTCTCGAGAAATTTCCATTCAAAGTTAGTCGAAATTTTAGGCGTTGCGTTAATTGTTTTGCGCAGTGTATATTCCAAATATCCACTTGAACATGAGGTACTTATAATAGTATATTTTTTCTGTTGCATACAAGCTAACCGAATCTTTGTAATATATAGGGTGTTAATTAATGTAGTACACATATTTCAGGGGATTATAGTACTTGACAAAATGACTCGTTTTTTGAGTTTTTCTCCAGTACAATCCTAGATAATCAGTTCAAATTTAGTAAATTTATTATTTTTAAGAACTTCTACGATAAAATATCAAAACTGACCGTCGCAGTATACAGGGTATTACATTTTTTTGCATCACCGACAAGTTCATATTTAGGAACTTTTTTTGGAGCACCCTGTATGAATTCTGATATAAAATTTAAAATCTCTGTCCACTTCTTTAGCTTTTTAGCATTTTCATTATTCTCGTATATATTGCCATCGATGCAAATTAAATGTAGGCGAAATAAAGCAAAAAGTGAAAAACTGTTTTTATTTGCATAAATCAACCGACAGGATAATGAGCAATCAGATAAAATTCTTAAAGTTGAATTAAAAACAAAACAAAATTATAAAAAGTGCTAAAAATGTCCTCCTCTTTGTAAAACGCAAGAATCAAGACTTCGCCTCATGGACTGAGCGACTCAAAAATATTCCAGGAGTATTGCGAATAATGTCACATGAAGCCATTATTCTGTTTCTCAAATCTTGTTCTTTTGGATTGGGGTCTGCTACACCTATGTTTTCAGGTACTTTCAAAGAAAATCCAGGCTATTCAAATCTGGAGAACTAGGAGGTCATGACTGAGGTCCCCCTCGCCCAATCCAGCGGTTGTTAAAATTTTGATTTAGGTAGTCCCTCATCTCTATGCTGAAATACGCTGGTGCACCAAAGCTCATTAACTTTATACGTTGCCTCTTCTGTGTGCGTTTAATTACTTTTATTACTATTATTATTACTCTTATTCTTTTTTTGTTCAAAATTGAAATTTTCTGTTATAATAAAATGCATTCCAGGTATAAATTATTATAATTTTAAACTTACGTTTAGAGATGTTGGGTCACGTTTTAACCAAATTTTTGCCTTTGCCTCGTTTTTTACTGAGTGTATTTCAAAAAGTTCGCATCGTATTTGAAAAAATATGTATTTTCAGTCTCAAAGAAATATTCTTGTAAGAAGTTTTAGCATGACAAATAGCTGAATAACTTTAGAAAACGTACATTTTTTTATACAAGGTGTCCCAGTAGTGTGTTCTCGATTTTGGTGATAATGGTTAGAGATAGAGAAAAATTTGAAATATAAATATTGGTATATAGGATAACTTACATACCTACTTAAATAGTTTTTCATATATGAAACACCCTATATTTTATTACATTTTTGAATTTTATCTAAAATGCTACGTCTACTTCAGTCCATAAGCCTAAGTTTAATTGTTTTCGAGATATTGACATTTAAAAACTGAGTTTTTTAATTTTGAAAAGCTGTAGAGTCTAAACGGTTCAAATTAGAACAAAACGTTTGCACTCTCCTAATTTAGTTTTTAATAGTCTACCATAAATGTCTTCTTTATTTCTAACCGGTACCAAGATATCAACCGAGACCACACTATGGGGATACCTTTCATAATTTATTAACTATAGCTATACTATTTGCTATTATTTAATTGTTCAAGCATCTTTTTTAATAAAAGCAAATAAACCAGCACACAATTTATGCTTAAACGGTAATAAATTAAAATTCGGTTAATATTTTTTTTCATTTTTCGCTAGTTCATTTAAATATTTCATTCTTATAAATTGTCTTAAGAACACTAAAATGTCTTAAAAGCTTTCACTTGGGGAAGTAAAAAGATACTCTGAAAAACACAACTAACAACTATCGCAACGAAAACGACAAGCTGAATAAGCAATAAACTGGCCTTGTCAGATCGGGTCGCCAGTCGACGTCACGAACTCACGCCTCACCCGCGCGTCCCCCTCGCCTTTTAGGTGCTCATCCAGGTAACCTGATAGAGTTAATGGGCCTTGCTGGTGCACCATCTTGCATCAACCACATTTGATTTTTAAGAAGAATTGGTACATGTTCTAGCAATAGTGGGAGAATATGGTCCTATCAAAAAATCGTCGATAATGCCGGCCCACACATTTACTGAAAATTGCTGCTGGAAATTACTTTCGCGTATCAAATGCGGATTCTCTTCTGCCCAAAAATGACTGTTATGAAAATGATTTACGGCATTCCTTGAAAAATTTGCCAAACGTCAAACAAAGAAACAGAATTAAGAAATGACCTCCCTCAGCCTACTAGTTTTTTTCCAGTTTAATTATGATATAGAGGTAAACTGGCAAAGTTGTGGTACGAATTCGAGATGGCAAAACGAAATGGCGGCAAATAAAATTTTTAAAAAATCAACGTAAAAAAATTCTTATTCAATTGTCTTTGCATTTTGCAGAACAAATAAATGAGATATAGGGATAAACTGGTACGAAATCAACATGACGTAACAAAATGGCAACGTGGCAATTTATTTTAAATTATGTCGAAAAATCAAGTGTGGCATAGATAGAAACTGGTAAAATATTGGTAGGAATTCAATAGATGGGACAAAATGGCGCCCAATAAATGAAAAGACAGTATATGTCATACCTCACTATTTCTAATAAAAGGAAAGACTCATAACGAGGGAAGTTCAGAGTAAAGGAAATTTACCGACCTTTATTAAATATTTTGAGACTTTTTAACAAAAAAGCACGCCGATAATCGATAACATAGAAATCCCCAGGTATATAGATCATTAGATACTGGCACCCTCTAGCGCCTCTCCTGATCACACAACATGTAACAAAATTAATATAAAAAATATTAAAATTTAGCCGAAACAATTATTTATAGGTTTTGGTGTCCCGTCCTTTGAACGTTCTGTTTTTAACGGTACACATTCCACCCTTTTCTACTCCCTTAAGCGTGGAATTTGAAAAAATTCAGATACCGATTCTTAATAAATTATTTGTTAAAGTGATTAACGGAAGAATCGTGTTAAAATCCCATTCACTTGAAAACATTGTAAAAACGTAAAATAAATTTTAATCCTTTTCAACTTAGCCGCAGTAAAATAAATCCTCTCTTATCTGACGACATCACATGCCAAATTTGAAGGTGTTATATCTAACAGTACATATTTACTTAATATATAATATTTAATCAAATATCTAAAAAGAATAAGCAACAATCACTATGTGCTAAAAACAATTTACAATACAATGATATTGCCACATTTCTTGTACTGTCAAACAATTATATACAGTGCAAACGAAAATAGTCCCCTCCCCCAACCTGATAACGGCAAAGGATATTTTGTTGAAATTTCTTTTAGGATTATGTTTGCTACTTTTTAACGTATAAAATGAAAATCAAAATTTTCAAGATGGCAGCTGGGCACCTAATATGAAAGGTATTTTGAACCTCTATTCATCGCAGTTTTTAAATCGGTTCTGCGATTGTTGAGAAATGATAAAAGCAACAAAAAAATTATAATTTAATAATGTTAACAAAGTAATAAAAAAACTGAACCTTAGACAATGGTTATCTTAAGATATGCTTAAAATGTCCCAATTCTTACTAACCTTTATGTCAGCAAGTTTTCAAAATGCTGTCCCTGTACTTGTTACAGTTAGATTTGTCATATATGTCTGTCAGTACATAGGGCAGTAGAATTCAGTAAAATAAATCTTCGCTTGACACTTTTTCATTTTTTTTAGTATTATATCATTTGTGATATCTAAGTCATTTTAATCTAATTTATAATTAAAAACACTCTTTTATACTATATTCAGGCTTACATTTACCATTGATACCTAAGTTACAGAAATAATGCTAGTTTCAGAAATTTCTTGTCACAAATAGCCGGAAGCAAAAGTACAAAATTAGAACCCTATGTGAATTTACTTTATTTTTGATAGAGCCAATGTAATATACTTTCATATTGTACTGTGTTATCATATAATTACTGTTTTATATATAAAATTAACTTTAAGATATTCCAATTAATAGGAATTAACATTTTTAATATGCTGTGACTCGAAGACTAGGTCAACAATCATATAAGACAAAGAAATGAAGGTAAAATCTAAGTGACATATGTTTCTGATAAGATAATCTAACAGAACTTTCAAAAATCTACCTGTATATAGTTTTCTTGCGTTAATATTCTAAGATTCCATTTGTTTATATCAGTTAGTTAAGAAGAATTTTGTTGTTTACATGTCAAATAGCATATCACCTTTTTGTTTGGAAATTTCACAAGCACGTAAATTTAAACACAAATGTTCTTTAACAACTTGGTTCACTATTTTGCATTAATAAGTAAGGTAAATTTGTTCATTATTATATATTTCGAAATCTACAAAGATTTGCTTTGTTATTGTTTATCAGTTGTCAGATTTTTACACGGGGTTATGATAGGTCAGTTCAAAACCACATTGCTTTCAATCGATAGAATAATGAAGTCGAAATAAGCATAGAAGTGGAAGTATTGTCTCTCTCTTTTTCTTTCTTATTATAAGTCCTATTGATTCGACGTATCGGCGAGCTAATATTACTAATTTAGATGGTTATTCTTTGGTTGGACAAAATACACCCTGTATTTTGCTTGGATTAGTTGAGGAGTAATAATATATTTTCATCTCTTTCCAATACTCATAGATATAAAGGCTATTTTTGTTATAAACCGAACTGGAATTTGACAAGTTAATATTTAGTTTAGTAGATTTATTGTACAGGGTGTTCCAGCGAGGACTGAACAGGGACCTATTTTCGACCTTCCTTGTATTTTGGAAAAATTCAAAATAGCCAATCGATGTATTTTTTCTTGTAGAATCCAAAAATGTCATCGAAAAAATATTTGAACCAGAAACAAAAGAGTTACGCTATGCATCAGGTGTTTTTTAAATGGAATGTATCGTTTTTTATACGATTTTTGGAAAGAGTGATTTTTTTATGTCCGTTCTGATTAAAAGATTTGATTTTGCGATAGCTGTTTATATTACATTTTAATGTTTAACAAACTAACATTTTAGCTTCACCTGTTTAAAATATACGATAGGTTGGTATAGGTGATCAAGGTAAAATGACGTTTGAATGCTTTGTCAATAAAAATTGACATTATTTTAATTATTGTCGAAGTCTTCACCTAAAAAATATATATTTGACTCTGATCGAAATGAAATACTCTTTGGACGAGAGACTACAGATTGTTATGCTATTTTACAAGTGCCAAGAAAATGCAAAAGAAGCAAGAAGAAGATTTATTGCAAATTTTCATAGAAATATATCCATCAATACAATTCTAAGGATAAAAAACCTATTTGAGGAAAATAAAACTTTACATGATAGAAAAAGAAATATACAAAGAAGAAGAAATCGAGACCAGGCCATTATAAATTATTTTCAAGTTAATCCAACCAAATCTATTTCGGATGCAGTTCGGGAAGTTCAGTACGGTGGCGGTGTAAGGCGCAGAAGAGTTACCCGAGGGACTATTCACAGGACTCTGAAAATTCATAAATTTAGGCCTTTTCGTATCCTTCCACTTCAGCACCTAACACCGGCACAAAAAGAACTTCGCTTCCAATTTGTTTCTCAAATAGTAATTCAGCAAGAAAACGAAGACCCTGATTTATTCAAAAATATTGTGTGGACCGACGAAGCTACTTTCACAACATCGGGAGTATTCAACAGACATAATAGTCATCACTGGGCCGTTGAAAATCCAAAAAAGTTCCAGACTATTAAATTTCAAGGGAGGAATTCTATTCATGTTTGGTGTGGGATAAAAAACAATAAAATTTTGGGACCAATATTTTTTAACGGGACTTTAAATGGGCACAGATATTATGAGTTTTTAGAAAACGAAAAAAATTTTTTGGAAGACTTACCATTCGCAGAATATCAGAATTTAATTTGGCAACATGATGGGGCGCCTCCTCATGCCGTGCATGATGTGGTTCAATTTTTAAATCGGCGCCATAACGAATGGATAGGGCGAAATGGAACATATGCTTGGCCGCCCAATAGCACCGACCTCTCAGTTTTGGATACATTTCTTTGGGGCCATTTGAAGAAGGTCGTATACAGACAACGAAACGAAAATATTCAAGAGATCATGGGAAAAATTGTCGATGAAATAAACCGCCTTAACCAGGAAAATCATATTGTAACAGCAAGTTTAGAAAGGCTACAAAGGGGTTATCGATGTTGTTTCGAGAAAAACGGCGATCACATTGAAAACTTATATTATTAGTAGTTTTATTTTATTATTTAATAATTATTTTTTATTGAATCTCTTTTTCTATTAGAATTGTATTGATGGATATATTTCTATGAAAATTTGCAATAAATCTTCTTCTTGCTTCTCTTGCATTTTCTTGGCACTTGTAAAACAGCATAACAATCTGTAGTCTCTCGTCCAAAGAGTATTTCATTTCGATCAGAGTCAAATATATATTTTTTAGGTGAAGACTTCGACAATAATTAAAATAATGTCAATTTTTATTGACAAAGCATTCAAACGTCATTTTACCTTTATCACCTATACCAACCTATCGTATATTTTAATCAGGAGAAGCTAAAATTTTAGTTTGTAAAACATTAAAATGTAATATAAATAGCTATCGCAAAATCAAATCTTTTAATCAGAACGGACATAAAAAAAATCACTCTTTACAAAAATCGCATCACCTGATGCATAGCGTAACTCTTTTGTTTCTGGTTCAAATATTTTTTCGATGACATTTTTGGATTCTACAAGAAAAAATACATCGATTGGCTATTTTGAATTTTTCCAAAATTACAAGGAAGGTCGAAAATAGGTCCCTGTTCAGTCCTCGCTGGATGTAGATTTACCGTGTTTGGTAATATTGTGTGATGGAAACCATTTTGTGTATGTGAGAAGGGCTAAGAAAAAGATCTTTCTTTTTAGCACCAAGTGTCATCAACGACGGAAGTGTCGGGTGTTCTAAAATTTTTTTTTATTGTTAACTAAATTCCATCCCAAATGGGAGATTAGAAGGATCCGATTTGACGAAGTGAAGTTGAATATTATGGTTTAGTAAATTTTGGGTTTCAACTTTACGGCCTACATGGCGATTTTGTCTTAATTACTTCCACGTGCCACTAACATCGGTTATCTTAACATACCCTCGTAGCTACATTGAGGTAAGAATTTGGTATTATATTCTCATATATATATATATATATATATATATATATATATATATATATATATATATATATATATATATATGTGTGCTGTTTTGCCTGTCTGGAATTATATTCCAAATTTTTGTTGTAGAGATTTTTCTACATGAGGCAATTCTTGTTTCAGGGTTTTTGTATAAGGTTGAACCTTTGAAGTTCATTGGGATTATTTTGGAACTTTAAAGACAAACCATTAGCAAGGTTCTGGTATGGTTTCCTAACTGCTAGTTGTTTATGGAATTTGGAACTTTTCTTTTGATGGAATAGACATGATGTCTTGGATACGGTCTACGTAGCGGAGCTGTAAGACATAGCGATCACTGAGGAACACTTGGATGTTACCTGCCTTACCACCATTTACAGTCTACACTAGTGACTAGAATATTCAGCTAAGTAGTAGTATAATACTTGGAAACTTAACATATAGTACTCTTTCTGTTAATCAAACTGTTTATGCACATTAATTTAATTACTGGTGTCACCTTGTCTAGTATATAGCATACTGTGCAGAATTTCTCTAAGGTGAAACGCAGCCGGCTTCGTAGCGCTACCTAATTACTGTAGTTTTATTGGTAATATCTAAGACCTTCAAATCTATGTAATAGACATTTTATAGATATTTATTGTGCTGCCACTCAGCGTGTAGCCAATCAAAATTTATTTATTTTTTTTAATACTTAACCCTAACCATTATCGTTTGTAACATAATTATTTGTTTTAACTAGATTTAAACTTCAATCATTTAAGTGGGGGAAAGAAACTTATTGGGATTCTAAACTGATTATTTGATCTAATTCTTATTTATATTGTGTAATCTCAATATTATTAATCTGGAGTGGTATAGATAAGGAATAAGCTTCTGGGTTTTGTATTTATTTAAATCAAATAATTTAGTTGGGATTTCAGTTAGTGTAACTTTACAATAAATTTAAACCCTCGTTAGGGAAAACTTAATTCCTTCACTTCTTGTTGGGATGCTATTAAGCTCCCTGGTGGATGGAATTGAGTTAACAATCAATATATTTTTTTTTTGTTCAGTACATTTTTCTTTTTTTCTTCTTGGGGATAAGTCACTGAATATATTGTGAATTAAACAACAAAAATCATTTGTTTCCAACGTGTTGGTTTTCAATTGTTCAAGCTAAGTCTTTACCTATTGATAGTGGTTAGATCCAATGCAACTTTTTTTTCCAAGTTTTATTTAACTTAAATTAAAACTTGGTGGCGCTCAACTTAAATATTACATCTAAAGTAGGAGATTGTGATATGGAAGTATAGGTAGAGTAACGAGAAAGAAGAATCCGAACCTACCAGACTAGAGCTAGCAATAGTCATCATTAAGAGATATTATTGGGTCGATATTGGGTAAGTGTATTGCGTCTGGTGACTAACATACTTATTTACCGCCTTCCATCATATTGGTAAACCATAACATTTCAATTGGGCACCCTTTAAAGGTAGAAATGTTAGATACTTCCTGATATTAAAACAGTCTGTTTTGAAACTCATTTCGTACGTGTTGTAATATCTCCGGGGTTATGTTAGCACAGACCTCCATAATTCTGTCTTCTAAGTTCCTGCACTTGTCTGCACTTGTCCTGCATTTGTGTAATGTAAATTTTCGATTTTTCATAACCCCGCAAGAAAAGAATCGATGGGTGTTAAGTCAGGGGACCGATCAGGCCATTCCAATCGGTCACGTCGGCCAATCCATCGCTCTGGAAATGTCAGCTCTAAGTAATATCTCATTTGTTTGAAAAAAATGTGGGGGTGCATCGTCCTGTTTAAAAATAACTGGATTTTCAAATTCGCCTGGATTTTCAACCAGTATTTCTTCAATTTTAGCATAAATGACATCTTGACGTAGTTTGAAGTACAAAACATCAGTTTTCTTGTCTTCTAGACATATGGGTCCTACAATATGATTTCCGAATATTCCTGCCCACAATTTATTTACTAACGAGTAATGTAAGTTTACATAGGATCATTTTGATTATTGACATTACCAGAAATCGTATTATCCAAAAGGCATCAGAAATGTCTGCAGATATGATCCAGAACGCCACAAAAAATTATTTCAATTTCAACTTGCGCACCAGCAAGCAGCAAAAGGAAAACAATTTGAACGTTTCTATTGTTTTTTATCACTGTATTATTTATGTCTTTATTACTTTTTAACATTTGTTTTGAAATGGTGAAATGATCATTCTTACATAAGCGTGTGGGTTTTCGACATTCAAAATGCTTCTAGACTTCTTTCAGCATTTATTGCACCTTGTTTTGTACAAAAATTTAAAAATTATGCGTAAATCTTATTTGTTTTTACTTTTTTTTTACCAGACAAAAAATAAATCTGGCAATAGGACAGTGTCAGTTAACTTTTGACATTTATTATTCAAAATTTACTTGGTGACTTCTAGTAAGGTAGACACACGTAGAGGCTTCCTTTACAATATTTAATTACTTTTTCCTGGAACTCTGATAAGTTCAAAACATTATGTTTCACCACAACATACTTTTAATTGATCAAGGAATCGGGAAAAAATAAAAAATACATTGTGTTACGTAAAAAAATCAAAACATAGTCTCCATACCTGACAAGCGGTAGGTCTGACAACGTCACATATATTACCAACGAATGCAAAACCTTTTTTTACCCCTACGTCCCAAATTTGAAGCAGTTTAATACAGGGGTTTACCAGAAAAATGGCCGTTGCCGAACTTTTGTGCCACACTATATCAATGATTACCCTGTGTCGCGCCATCGTGCATGAACCACATTCTGTTTTGGTATATCTTCTAACAATATCGGCAAATCGTTCTCAAGAAACCGGCGATAATTATGGCCATTTAGTCTTTCTGGGAGGAAAAAATGTCCAATTAAGTGATTTTCGATAATGCCAGCCCAAACATTTACAGAGAATTGCTCTTGATGATGATGTTCTACAATGGCATGGGGGTTCTCGTCTGCCCAGATATGATTATTGTGGAAGTTTCTGTTAGCGTTCCTGGAGAAGTTCGCTTCATCTGTGAACATTATTTCGCTATCAAATAAGGGATTACGCGCAATTTTTTCCAAAAACCATTCACAAAAATTAACTCGGAAAGGAAGATCTCGGGGAAGTAAGGCTTGCACTCGTAGAATGTGATATGGGTATAAAAAAATCATGTAGAATTCTCCAAACTAGGATGTGCGAAATATTTAGGTTAATTCCAATTTTCCTAGTACTCAGTTCAGGATTTTCATCTATGGAATTTAATACTGCCTCTTCAATTTCTGGAGTTCTTACAGTCGATGGGCCCCTTTTAATTGATTATTTGGCTTGAATGTACCTGTTTCAGTCAACCTTCTATGCACATCTGGTATGACTCTACCAGGAAAGCGCTCTTGATATAATCGCCTAGCTTCCGGTGAACTGCCATCAGCCAAACCATATATGTAATGCATGTCTGCCAACTCTTCATTGGTAAACTCAACCATTTCTTTTCTCAGGTATATCAGATATTTAGAACACAAAATTAATTAAACCCTACTGAATCTGAAAGCTGAACTGTCAAATTAAGTTACAAGAGAAGTATTAATTCTGACAGCCAAAGCCTACTACAATAATAATTATTATTAGTAATCTTTCTTTATTGATGAACTAATAGTATTTTATAGTTTCCTGTTAAAAAATTATAAGCTCAAATAATAATTTTGAAATCTTTGGGTAGTTATTCATAAGCAAATTTGATTTCTTGAATTTCAGTCAAAAAAAAATTTCCTTGCATGCCATGGCGATTGGTGTTGTCATATTAGCGATATTGTTAAAACTCTGCAGAGTAACGGTTTTTATTTTTTAAAACGAAAACCGTACGTTCAACTCAAAATTACCAAGAGATCAAACTTACTCAAAAATGAATGGGAATTTCAAAGGGAATTTTTATTTAAAATAAAATCAGTGGCGTACCATCAATGTCTGGGAAAATATGCAGGTCGGATCCCGTACGGACACCACTGGTGGAAATAAAAGAAAAATGTTCTACATCAAAAAATTCCACTAAATGCATAGTACCTCTATACCAAATTTCATTACAATATCTAGAGTGGTATTCGAGATATTATCGAAAAATTATGAAATTATTGAAAGTTTAACACCCTGTATCTCAAAATTTACACCGTTTAGGACATATGTTTATATGAAGTTTTCTTCTTAAAATGGACCCAAAAATCACCTCCTTAAATATTGACACTCAATTAAGAAACACCCTGTATATGTTTGTTAATTTTTTTTATTCTCTGTTTTAATTGTAAAGTTGGCATTATAAAGGTGGATTAATTGAATCGGTCATTTTGAAAAGGGGTCACATCTACTTTTTTAAATCTTACAGGAGAGATAAAAAACTTTCTATCTGTGATACTAGTTGAAAACAATCTGTGGTTAGGTATTGTTTGCCTCAAAACATGAACTTTTAAGAGAACGATTCAATAAAAACATGTTTTTTTTTCTAAAAGTGGTTATAAACTGCCATTTTTGAAAAAAGAAATGACCCGTTTTCAAAATGACAAAGTATATAAAATCAAAATAGCATATAAATAATATTGTTTTTATTAGGCAAAAAAGTGGTGGAGAATACATTTTAGTACAAACACAAAACATTTTTCAAATTTCCTCCGTTTCCTCAGCGGTGGTAGTGGGCCATTCGCAGATAGTGTCATAAAATGCCTTGTATTCATCTGGAATATATTGCTGAAGCTTCTTTATATCCTCAATTTTCTTTACATTTATCGGAACTTTTCCTTGATAGGCAGGAAAATTCTGAGGATCGGGCACCACTATTGCCGAAATGCCTCGTTGTAGAGTTTTCAGAAGAAGAAAACGTTCCTCAATAATGCTGCCAATGTATGGTTTGGCGAAGACGACACCCACATTTTCCGAGTTGAAGCTGAATTCATAAAAGGAGTTGATAGTGAAACTAACTTTTTCCTCTTTAGGAACTTGTCTGCCAAGACTTCGTGTAGACAACACTTTTTTCTTAAAAAAATCCGGCCACCACTGTTTGAATCCAGCTATATCTACGTGAGTAACATGTCTTACGTCAAATTTATTGCTTGTAGATAAAGAAACGATTAGGTCTTCATATTCTCCTACAGAGAAGATCCGGTCGAGGCGACGAATTTTCCTTTTTACTGTGCCAAAATCCCTATCACAGTCATTGAATGAGTGCCCTCGTTGTGGAAAGTAGATTGTGATTTTCTGAAACTTGTTTGTCATTACAAGAGCCAAGAGATATCGTATCATGGTGTTGTTCCGATTTTGACCCGGACATCCGTCACAGAATAGATGCAGTTCTTCTACATTTTCGGGAATTTTGTTGTTAATGTAGTCATTTAAGAAGGAACAAACTTCGTCTGGGCCTTTGTGTCCTTCGCCTTCATGGTAGGAGTAAAAAGTTGCTTTTTCAGTACTGAAGTTGTGAACGCAAAATTCGTTTACCCATAACTGCCGAAAGTAAAAGACCTCTTGTACGGGTAAAAATGGAAGTGGTAGGTTTTGCATACAATCAAAACATAGAGCAGCCACCTTTTCATTTTCTTTGCACAATTTTCTAATTTCGTCGATTTTCGTGAAATATTTTTTTGCTCTCCTCTTGTGTACCATAAGGTCTGCAGCTACAACTCGCTTGGCGGTTTCATTCAGATGAGGGTCCCTCAATTTTACACCTATTTCACACTTGGAACAGACATCGATCTGCGGGCGACCGAATGATAAGTTGAAGTTCTCATGGAAGTATTTCAGAAAAAACTTATATTTGACATTTTGACACTCCGGGTGCTTGGCCAGAAACATGGCATGCATTATCTTAACATTGAGCTGAGCAGATAAGTATTTCTTGGTAGTATTTGAATAATGCACTTCATTAACTGGAATATTGTCAATAAAGTTATGGATCTTCTGGCAAACTTCACCTGGCATCAGTTTATTTCGAGAACCAGCAGATTTTCCTCGTTTGTCTTGAGGTGTTTTGCATTGACTTTTCAAAGAAGAGAGACGCTCAACTCTTTTTTTCGAAATTCCGTAGAAAGACTGGAAAGCTGCACGACAAACATTCAGGCGGTTGTTACACTCAATATGGTAAGAAAATGTGTTTGTTTTGAATTTGTGCATTTTGGATTTACTTTTAGTGATAAGTTCGTCTTCAGACATTCGTTTATTGCAATTCCTTGGCGTACTTACATCTATTAGGCCTTGAAGAAAAATATCCTGCTCATCTTTGGATTTCAAGTTGTTGATTTTTTCTATCATTTGATCCATTATATCGTTAGATACTAACAAGAAACATTTACGAGGGCAGCTGAAAAAAAAAGTATAATTCACAGTTACCGTCAACTTAAGTCGAATTCAAGTGATAACCATGTTTTAAACGTTAAATGTCATTCGATTGACGTACAGGGTTTTCCCGTATATTTTAACACCTACCTAGAGAGTTTATTTGAATAGATATCGAAATTTCGTAAATACAAAAGTTGCAGGGTTTTTTATGAATCGTCAGAATTTGATAACGTAAATGCGAAAATATTTTCGGAAATGTCAAATTTTGACAGGTTGATAGTTTTTTTAAATGGAACACCCTGTATATTATCACGAATTCTTAAAGATCTTCTTTTTCTGATTTCAAATATATATACTTTTAATACATCGTTTCCTTGATCACGGCTGACTTTTTTCAGCGGAAATTAACTTAGCATTTTTTAAATATTTAAACGCTTATATGTCAAAAACTAAAACTATCAACCTGTCAAAATTTGACATTTCCGAAAATATTTTCGCATTTACGTTATCAAATTCTGACGATTCATAAAAAACCCTGCAACTTTTGTATTTACGAAATTTCGATATCTATTCAAATAAACTCTCTAGGTAGGTGTTAAAATATACGGGAAAACCCTGTATAATACATTGTTAATGTCAACTGAACCAACCGGTCAATCGCTTGAATTCGATACTAATCAATGATGTTCAAGCTCTTCTTTCGGTCCCATTATTAGGGGCATGACTGGCACAATATACTAAATTTGGGACATTTCAACTTACCGGCATGGCTCTCCAGTTTTTCGTGGACCTATAAGTTTGCCCGCATAATTACGGTGTTCTTTTCCAGTAACTTTTGCGTTTTTAATCGAAATTTGCTTATAACTGTTCGTATTTTTAACACCTTTCTTCCGTTTGGTAGGAGGAGATGTCTCACTGCTTTCACTACTAGACGACATTTTGACATGCGATACGTAAACCGCCTCTAAACAAACACGTCTGAACAATTACGCCTACTGGATAGATTGCATCATCCGCGAAATAATAAAACGTTGGCGGTGGGGGACAAACCACGATTCATTTTGAGAAGAGGTTATCTCCAGAAGATGACCCGTTTTCGAAATGAACTGATTTTTGTGTGGCGTGTATAGGCGGTAAGAATTTTGAAAGATGACCCGTTTTCATCGGGAATTGATGCATCTAGGTATACTGAATGTTAATTCGCCAAAAAATGAAAATGTCAAAAAAGTGGATGTGACCTCTTTTCAAAATGACCGATTCAATTAATGGTTTTATTATAAAATTCCGCTTGCGATATTATGTTCTACGAGGGCCGATTATGACAGGAACCTTTTATACCCGGCTGTGACAACTGTATCCTAATGTGTCAATGTTTCCTAAACGGTGTTGATGCTTATATGATTAAGGCTTTTAAGACTTTAAAGGGTTAAGTATTACAGCAAACTTTTTTAAGTGTGAACCCCTTTTTGGTAACCAATTTTTTTAAAATTAATTGTAAGTGGTAATCAAAATTTATTGTTTGTTACCAAATAAAGACATTTCTATGGGAATTCTTTTTAATAACTGTCATTCGTGAAGTTTGAGTTGGTAGGAAGTTTTTGCTTAAAAAATAACGTAAAAATAATGTGATTTATTTTATTTGTCAAATTTGACGTTTTTTCCAAAAAATTGCTAAAAACTACCTATTTTTCTCAAAATGTTGATAAATGATAATAGAAAATTATGTGGTTTGAGTTCACACCTATATGTACCAAATTTCAACTATATCGCTTGAAATAAATCGTTTCTAATTTTTAATAATAATATAGGTGCACAAAATCGATAAATTTCCTTTATTTAGAGTTTCCCTCGTTATGAATCTTTCATTTTATTGGGAAGTGTGACTCAATTTAGTTCGATACATTATCATACAGGGTGTTAAAAAAGTACACTGCCAAACTTCAAGGGACGATTCCTCGCATTATTCTAAGACAAAAAGTTTATATAAACATAGTTCTGAAAACGAATAGTTTTCAAGATACAGGGTGTTAAAGTTCTAAGAAAAAAATTGTTTTTCTATTATAGCTTTTATAACACTCTAGGTATGTTTATCAAATTTGGTGTGCATCTGTTACCCATTAAAGGACAGTGTTTGATGCAAAAGATTTTTTTTTATTTCTTCCAGTGGCGTCCCTACGGGGTTTGAAATTAATATTTTTTAAGAAAAAAAAGATACGCCACTGCTTCTTTTGAAAACAAAAATTATTTTTGAAATCTCCGTTTAATTTAAAGAAAATTTGGTCTCCAGACTTACTTTTGTACGACACACGGTTTTCGCGTAAAAAAATAAAAATCATTGCAATCCAAATGCAATTTTGCAATGGTAATTTTATGTAAAATCCGCAACTGTTTCTTTTTATTAAACATATTATTTGAAAGTTGGCACGCGTAATGCTGTTAGTAGTACCCATAAAAAGAAATAATTATAAATTTGGAATAATCTACTGAGTGACTCTGGGTCATGTCCCCTTTTATCTCCCAAACTTTTTTGCGCCAACACTTGTGATTTGTATTTGCCATTCGCGAGCTTAATTTTCCTTTTTTTAATTTATTACAATTCACTATTAAACCCTCATTTCTAAATGTATTTTTTTTAATAGAACTAACAATTTGGTAGGAAAATTTAAGAAACAAACTGCAATTTAATTCAGTAGTCAAAGAAACCTAAATTGTCAAGGTGGGCTTTGCTTTGCTAAACGACAGTTCTTCGTTTGTTTATAACAATAACATGACAGTTGTCAAAACTATTAATAAAGGTGCACTTGTGTAATTTTTAAAAGTTTATTTAATTTTCTTTCGGTAAAAATGGTTCAGTTTACAAACCGTGAAATGGCAGACATGCATTTCGTGTATGGAATGGCTGATGGTAACGCTCGCGCCGCTAGACGGATGTATCAAGAAAGATATCCTGACCGTCCACTACCTAACAGACAATTTTTTGCAAATATTTACTCCAAACTTTGTGAAACGGGTAGTTTTAAGAAGTCTGCTGCCCTTATAGGGAGACCAAGAACAGTAAGAACGGTTCAGATAGAGGAAGCTGTCCTAAATGCAATTGATGAAAACCCAGAAACTAGTACGAGAAAAATTGCGACTGAATTAAACATTACTCACGTATTAGTATGGCAAATTTTAAAGGATCAACAACTTTATCCATATCATTCGCAACGTGTCCAAGCTCTTTTGCCAAGAGATTTTCCGCTAAGAGTGGCTTTTTGTAGATGGGTAGGAAATAAGTTAATGCAAAATCCAAGGTTTTTATCTCAGGTGTTGTTTACGGACGAGGCATGTTTTTCCCGTAACGCAATCATAAACTTTCATAACAATCATGTGTGGGCCGATGAAAATCCTCACGCCATAATTGAAAATCATTTCCAAGAGCAGTTTTCTGTAAATGTTTGGATTGGAGTTGTAGGAGATTTCCTTATCGGGCCTCACTTGCTGCCTAGCAGGCTTACTGGTGAGGAGTATAGACAATTTATTGAACATGTTTTACCTGAACTTTTGGAAGATGTTCCACAAAGGCAAAGGCGTTCTATGTGGTTTATGCATGACGGTGCTCCACCGCACTTCAGTTTAGTGGCACGTCAGTACCTAGATCAAAATTATACCGATCGCTGGATTGGGCGTGCAGGACCACAATTTTGGCCACCCAGGTCACCTGATATTAATCCGATAGATTTCTTTCTCTGGGGACACCTTAAAGCATTAGTTTACACAACACCAGTTCGAAGCGAAGACGATCTACGAAATCGGATAGAAGAGTCCTGTGAAATTATTAGGAACACTCCTGGTATTTTCGAAAGGGTTCGCCAGTCGCTAATAAGGCGTACAAACGCATGTATTGAAGTCGGGGGAGGCCATTTCCAGCAGTTACTTTAAAATTAAATTCTGTGAAATTATTATTTGTAAGGTTGGTTAAGTTATGTTTGGTTTACAATAATTTTATTAATAAACGTCTTGGTGTTGTTTAGTTTTTTTTTATTTATTTAATGTTTTATTCTAACCACAGCATTACGCGTGCCCACTTCCAAATAGGTATGTTTCATAAAAATTAAACAGTAGCGGATTTTACAAAAAATTATCCTTGCAAATTGGATTCGGATTGCAGTAGATGTATGAAAATTGTTTTTATTTTTTTACATAAAAATTGTGCGTCGTACGAAGGTAAGTCTAGAGACCAAATTTGCTTAAAATTAAATGGGAATTTCAAAAATAATTTTTGTTTTTAGAAAAAGCAGTGGCGTATCATTTTTTTCTTAATAAACATTCTGTCCAAACTCCGTACGAACGCCACTGGTCGAAATTTAAAAAATACTTTTGCATCAAAAACTGCTCTTTAATAGGTAAAAGATGTACACCAAATTTAATAAAAATATCTAGAGTGGTATAAAAGTTATGGTAGAAAAACATTTTTTTTTCATAGAAATTTAACACCCTGTATCTTGAAAACTATTCGTTTTCAGAACTATGTTTATATAAACTTTTTGTCTTAGAATAATGCGAGGAATCGTCCCTTGAAGTTTGGCAGCGTACTTTTTTAACACCCTGTATATGCTGTTTTTTCAAACATTTATACTGGGCACCGTTTTACCAGTTTCTACCTATGCCACACTTTTGTTCGTGATACAGGGACGTTCTCAACGGATTTTTGACTGTAAACAAATAAAATATTCCAAATTGTTTAGTTTTTTTTCTCTAAAAAACGGTAAGACCCGTCAGCTTTTATTATTTTTTTCATTTATAAAAACTTGTTTTTCAATATACAGTAAAACACAGGGATTTACCAGAAAAATGGCCGTTGCCGAACTTTTGTGCCACACTATATCAAAGATTACCCTGTGTCGGCTTATTTACTTATTATCACTTTATTTTTATTTCCATATTGTAAGTCTTTGACTGTTTTTCAACTTTGTCCCAACATGAACAAGCGTTTTCAAACATTTTAATTTTCACAATTAATCAAGGAAAACACTCGAATACTTTTTCCATACGCATATTGAGAAAGTAATATTTTAAACCTCTTAAGACATTTTTAGCAAAAACAACACAGAACCAATTACATAAAGTCGGTAAAATCGCCGTTGCAGTGTAATAAATCGTTGACATCTGCCTAATTAAAAATGTACATTCGAAATTATAAAAGGAAACTGGGCAAAACTGTACGTCGAATATTGTAACAGATTGTTTTAATTTTCGAAAGGATATAAATTTTGTTTAAATTGAGGTTTCCTTAATTTCAAGTTCAACCTCGATTTTAGACATAATTCAACGGTTGTCTTTGAAATCCAATTTGTGGCTGTTTTATGCAATTAATTGTTAATATATTGTATTCTTCCTCCGGGCTGAATTTTTATAAGTTTTAACTTAAGATCGCCATTTCTACAAATATGCCAAAAAAATGTCAAGGTGAACTTTTGGTACGAATCCAAAATATTTATTTTCATTCAAGTTTTAGCATCCCTAGATTCAAAAAATATGTTTTATCATAATTCCGTCGGTCTGTTTGTCGGTTTGTCTGTCTGTCAGTTCGCGGTCATAACTTTTGAAGTATCTGATGTTGATTGATTGATTGATATTGATTTGCTTGACATTTCTGAGTCAGAATGTGCAGTGGCGGCTCGTGAGTATATTGAAGGGTGAGGCTACATGAGGTTAATTTTGTTTAAATGTGAATACATTTCCACGTCACCCATGAGGTATTATTCTGCGACGCGTCGACCTTTTTTTTTAATGGAGGTCATCGCCAATAGCCCTACTAAACCATTAAAAACTAAAAAAATAAACTCTAAAAAAAGTAAATAAAAAGTAAACAAAACAAGTAAAATATGTACACCTATCACTAAAATATAGCGGTGATTGCGATAATAAAAACATAATTTAGTTTATTAAAACTTAAAATAAATAGTTGTATGAAATAAGATAAAAAAACTACTTTTTGTACATTAAATCTATACGTCTGTCTTTTAAGGTTGCAAATTTATCTATAATTTGGTCGTAAAAGCTTTGGTCTTCACTAAGTTCTGACAGTAATTCCTGCTCTATTGACATCATTGCTAAACCCGAAAGCCGTTCTTGTGTCATTGTGTTTCTTAGGTAGGTTTTGATCCGTTTAAGACATGAAAAATTTCGTTCGGCCGATACACTTGTTGCGGGAATAGTTAAAACTAAATTAAAAAGCTTATATGCTTCCGCAAAATTTGCTTTAAAATCTTTAAATAACAAAGCTAGACTTTTTTTCGACATCTAAATTTGAAAATTATTCATCCCTATACAATACAGAAAGCTCATTCTTTAATCTATCTCTGTCAAAAATGATTGGATAATTTTTTAATAAATTATTTAATAAGTCGTCTAGAAAGCATTTAACATATTCCGAATATTTTGTGCAATCGACTAAAGCAAAGAAATTTAAATTATTTAAATTTTCAAACCGCGTCCCTAATTGAAGAATTATACAATCTATTATTTCGAAATATAGTATTTTATATTTAGTAAAAATATCAAAGTCGCTAGAACATTGCCCTCGACGTGTGTTAGTTGGCAGAATAGTGGCTTTTTTAGCAATATTGAAAAGTTCTTTGAAATGGTCCTCGTTTCTAAATTCAATAATTCGTTGCTTGGCAAGGTTTATTTGCGAAATGCAGTAATTTATATCTAAATGCTTTAACTGTAATATTTGAAACAGTACATCAGTGCAACTAAAAATTTGTTTATAAATATGCGTTAAAAGGCAAAATTCGAAATCATTAAAATGCTTTAGAAATCCTTTTGCACCATTAATAGATTCTGTTCCAGAACTTAAGTCATTAATAATAGTTTCAAATACTATAATTAAATTGTCCCATTCATTAGCCACTAAGTTTAAAATTTTAGACCGTGTATACCGTCGCGTTTCTATAGCTCGCGGAATTCTTTTACCTACTATCTGATTAAGCACGAAAGACCGTTTTGGTGATTGGTGGAAATAATTTGGTATTCCTAATAAAGTGGCAAAAAATATACGACTTTGGGTAATCAGTTTTGTTCCCTGTTGTAAAACTAGATTTAATCTGTGGGCGCAACAATGAGTAAACATAGCTAAAGGAGCAATAGATCTAACTTTTGTTTGAAGCCCATTTATTTCACCTGCCATAACACTAGCCCCATCGTAACACTGCGCGACCAATTTATTTTTAAAGTCATAAGGCTCTAAGCTGTTTTGTATTAAATGAAAAAGGCTCTCTGCTGTTCTATTATCGCTAACGTCAAAAAATCCTAAAAATCTTTCTTTTAAAGATCCGTTGGTCACATACCTAACTGTTATCGAACACTGTGATTTTTCTGTTATATCAGTACTATCATCCGCAATTACGCCAAAAAAACAACAATCGGTGTCATTGATTTCTTTTTCTTTATTCTTGAATATAGTCATGTATGCAACCAATTAGTCCATTTTGTATAGTCTTAGATTGTCCCGTAAAAATATTACTAAATTTAGCACAATGTTCAGTAAGTTCGGCATTTCTTTTTATTAAGCATGCAAATATTTCCTTAAAATTGCCACGGTTAAAAGAATCTGTTGTTTCATTATGACCTCGAAATGCCAAGTCCTGTTTACCCAAAGTAATAGTAACATCAATTAAATAGTTTAATAATAAACGGTTTTTTCGAACATTTTCATTATAAACAATTTTATTAAGACTTGCATTTTCTTGTAGTGCATCCGCAATAGTCGCCCTATTTTGCTCCAGTCTTGTAAGTGCTACCGAATTTTTAATATGCTCTCTTGAACTTTCATGCGATTTTACTGCTCGTGAAAAATTTTTTAAATCCGAATATCCGCCCCCTGAACTCCAATTATTTTTGACGCAACCTAATAAAATACAAGGCCAACAATATAAGCTTCCTTTATAAATACTTCCGCATAGCCACCTATAAGTTTCGTACCAAGATATTTGAAAAGTTCTTGAATATTTTTTACCTTGCCTCTTATCGTTAAATATTGCTACAATTTTCGGCGTCGGACGGCTACCTAATATCTGTTTCTTTTCAGTTTCGCTTCTTCTTAAAAAAGGCGTTTCAATTAATGAAGCAATAATGTCGTGAATAGGATTCATTTCAAAAGCAAAAAGCAAATACAAAAAATGGAACGGTCCAACTTACCAAATCAAAACAAAACAAAAACTTACTAACGCGTATTTATTCACCTTAAAAGACAGAACGCCCTCAATCAGCGATTATCGCAATCTATTTCCTATTTCTTTCTCAGCCGCACGCACCACGTAAAAAAAAGCCGTTGGAATATTTCGCTAGTCATGTGATTTAAATAACCAATAAAAGCATATCCAAGCTACAGATTTATCGCCTCAAGAATGCAATAGAAAACGCGTGCATCGGCAATCGCCATCCCGCTCTGTCGTAATCAGGTGACTCGCCGGCATCGGCACCGGCCGTTGATAAATAGGTCAGAAGTCGAAACTTTCCAAGCTAAAATTATTTCGCCTCATTCGAGAGCACTTTCTTTAGGAATGGGTTTGCACGGATTACACGGTCGGTTTTTTGATGTGGTCAGAATTTATTTTCTAAAATATTTATTATGGGATTATATTTTGTTTTTTTTTTATGTTATTATGCTGTAAAACTGTTAAAAAGTATATTTCTAATTGGTAATAGATAAAAAGTTATATAAAAAAATTCTCTTTTCCTTTATTTTGGGGGTGAGGCGCGGTCTCAGAGGCCTACCCTGACGAGCCGCCACTGAGAATGTGACACTTTAAAAACTTTTTACGCCTACTTGATTACTTACTAAAATAGACACAAAAATTTGATTTTATCAACTTCTCTTGTTCCTAGCTATCAGACTAATCACTAAAACTTAGCGATTATATTATTCTGTCATCTTTCAGGTCCTTAGATTAATTTGCGTCCGGTCATGGTCACCTAGATGCAATTTTAAAAATGGCTATAAAGAATCAAGTAGGCGTAAAAAGATTTTAAAATGATTCAGAATTGTCTCAGGAATCCAAAAATGTAAAAATATACAGAGCGTTCCATTTAAAAAATTGAACTGGAGTCATTTCCGGTGAAAACTGAAAGTGAAAATATGCGAAAACTCTCCTTTCTGTGTACCATTTACCTATACGACATTTCGTTTTGATACATCAAATACTTGGAAAGTTATAGCCTGTCTAATAGATTCGTTGACACCCGGTATATATACATATATATATATATATATATATATATATATATATATATATATATATATATATCACACTTATATATATATATATATATATACACACATGCTCAAAATCTAGGGATATTAACGAATTTTAATTCTTAATAATACAATTTCTATTTTAAACTAATTTGGGCAGTGTAGCACGATATTCGCAATATGTATTGATGTAAAAATAAACAGAATACATGGACAAATATTTTCACTTGAGAAAAAAAAACAATTTTTTTAAAGGTATGTAAAATAACAAAATAAATGATAAGAAACTATTCGGAATTTCTTCAGTGTAGTGCATATTGTTGTTCTGCAAACGTGTTTTAGTAATCTTTTAAATATGCCTAGACGCCATTTAAGTGAAAATGAGATGTTGAGAGCTGTGGGAATGCTTGAGGCCGGAATTCTTCAAGTTCATGTAGCAAATGCTATAGAAACTACTCAGAGTGTTATCTCGCGCCTCTGGAATCGTTATCGCGAAACTGGAACAGTACGGGAGAGGCATTTGGGTCGGCCAAGAATAACTACGCCTCATATGGATCGGTATGTCCAGCTAGAAGCCCGAAGAAATGACACAGTGACTGCATCTCAATTAATTAATCACTTGCACACAGCTCGTCAAGTAAGGGTTTCCAGACATACCATCTACAGAAGGTTAAGAGAAGCTAATCTAGTCAGCAGAAGGCCTTGGAGATGTCAACCTCTAAACCGAGGAAATCGCGCAACTCGATTAGCCTGGGCTCAAGAACATGTTATCTGGACTGAAAATCAATGGCGGAATGTTTTATTTACCGATGAATCACGGTTTGGTTTGTATCCAGATTCTCGAAGGGTTCGCGTTTGGAGAGCACCTGGCGCAAGATCTCGCATCCAACATACCCAGGAAGTTCACAGCTACAGAGGAGGTACAATAATGGTGTGGGCAGGAATATCCATTGGTAACAGGACAGAGCTCGTTTTGCTGGATCGTTTTTTATCAGCGAACGATTATGTTAGGAATGTCCTGGAACCTGTTATTCTTCCATATAGAAACCCCAGAGGTCCAGATTTCACGTTGATGCATGACAATGCCACTCCACACACAGCGAGAGTAACGAGAAATTTCCTGGAAGAGCAAAATATTCGCGTTCTAGACTGGCCCGCTCAGTCGCCGGATCTGAATCCCATTGAGCATGCTTGGGATATGCTTCAACGAAGAGTTCTTCGGGACCAGAACCAGTGGCAGAACCGAAACCAGTTATTTGAAGCTCTTCAGCAGTGCTGGAATGCGATTCCACAAGAGGACCTGGATAACTTGATCCTGAGTATGGAAAGGCGTTGCCGAGCTGTCATAAATGCACGAGGAGGCCACATTCCATATTAACTATACTTCTAAACATTTTTCATAATCACTTTAATTAAAATTTTCTTAAGTGAATGTTAATAAAAAAATTAGATTTTGCCGATATTTGAAATAATGATTATTCTTTTATGTAAATCACGTACTTTACCAGTATATTATGTTATGTTTTTCGTATTTAACGCATATCAACACTTATTACATTGTTCAAATTGAGTTTGAAATAAAAATAAATAGGATTGATGAAAATATCTACAATATCCCTAGATTTTGAGCATGTGTGTATATATATACATATATATACATATATATATATATACATATATATACATATATATATATATATATATATATATATATATATATATATACATATATACAGGATTATTCACGCAACCCGTTCATTAAAAGTTTTTGTTGATGCCATTTAGATAAAAATTTCAAATTTTGGGATTAAGGTAAGGTCAAGGGGTACTTCTTTTTTGAAATATTTTCAACTTCCTGTCACTTCCGGTTTAACCGGAAGTTGGTATCAACTTGCTTATCTTAAATGGAACACCCTGTATTTTATTATGTAGCATGTCCTATACCTAGGTTCAAGTGTTCTTAAGATATTTTACCTTGAACCGAAAATGAGCCTTCGGGGTACCAAATTTTAAAATCTCATATTTTTGTAAGTTTTGAAGATATAATCTTCATATTTTGCAGACGATCGGTAAATAATCTTAGGTTTCTATTTTTTTTATTGTCTATTTTTATACAGGGTGTCCTAAATTCAGCGGCAAACAATCACATTTTCAAAGCCGCTAAAGTCCGTTTTTTTAAATGGGACACCATATAACTTTATGCACTATCAAATGTAGAATTTCATTTTCTATCGAACTGTATTAAGGTTCCCTATACCTATTCGTAACCATTTTCGAAATAATTGGGTTTTGGCTGGATCCAGCGTAAAAAACTGCATAAGCAGCAATTTTCCCTTTGCGTTAAGTTAAAGGATAACCGAGATACGAGGGGGGTCCCAAAATGCAAAATTTTCTATTTCGCCCTGTATCTCATAAAATGAAAATTTTGTTTACGGCTTCATGAGTTTCACAAAAAATTAGCTCAGGTTCGTGAAAACCGCAAGGTTCTATCTTTAAAAATAAGCGAGATACCCTGCTTTTGCAACCAAATCCGGACACCCTGTACAGTGTATTTTTTACCAATTAGGTGAATAAATGAATGTAAAAACTATTTTAAAAAATTTTAAGAGATATATAATAAATATAGTTAGATGTTTGCTTGTTTATTTTTCCTGGTGAAGTAGCACTCCACCTACTTCACCTGAATAGCCGCCACTGTTTTGTTCATTTGTTTTCGCTTAATGAGTACCTACTTCCCCCTCTTACGAGAGAAGTAAAAAAACCGAAAAACTTACATTTCTGTAAATAATAAACATTTGTTTTTTTAGTTGCGTAAATAGTTTGTTAATCTTTCATTCCGTTATTTTACAAGAAGGCAGATAATCCTACTTTCCTAGAAACTGGCTACTCTAGTCGGAAACAAAATCTTCCCGCCCCTGGAATTATAAGGGCGTTTTAATATAAATCAGAAGCAGTTTTTCAAACGCCTATTTCAATTTGAACTTTCAAGTAAATATAAACTTAGCCTCGTTCCCAAGCTTGCAGTTCAAAGTTTACAAACTTAATATTTACTACGTTTAAATAGGAAGTGAAAAACTTAATAAATATTAAATGGTTGTCAACAACAGGTTAAAAATAAATCAGAAAATGTTCCTTTCGAAACCAATGCGGATCGTAAGAGCGCCTTAAATTATGCATTGAATTGTACTTTTTTTTACTCGATCCACAAAGATTTAATTAATTATTTTTTTCATTTCCTCAGTTCAAAAGGCTTAAATATAAACAGCCGAAATCACTAAAAGGTTTAAATTAGGCCTTAGGAAACTTGACAGTTCGAGATTTAAGATGACATATGCAACAATACCAGAGCTGTCACAAGTATTGACAAAAAGTATGCATTTTCGAAGAAGTGCTGTATTTTTATTTTATATTTTTCAAAATCTATAAAGATATTATTTAGGCAACTTTTCAAGGGCAATGCATCCCTGCATTTAAATTTCAATTCTGTCGGTCTGTCTACGCGATATAGCCCAAAACATATTTACCCGATTGAATTAAAATTTTTTTACACTTTGGTAAAAATCCAATATTGCGGAAGAAAATGCCGGCCTGGTGAAATGTTAAGAAGAAAATCATTACTAAAAACCAACGTATCTATTTTACCTGAAATTTCGTACAAAAATTAAGTATTACGTAGAAATCAACTGGTAAAATTTTCGCACGCGTTACGTTTGGTGGCCTAGTGAAATGTTAAAAAAATTATTACCAAAAATTACTTATTCAAATTACCTGAAATACTGCACGAAAATCAAGTGTTACTTAGGAATCAACCCATACAATTTTGGCACCAATCTAAGATGGCGGAATAAAATGGCAATAAAAGTCAGCCTGAAAGAGCTACTTATTAGATTGCCTTTAAATTTTGTGCAAGAATTAGGGGTAATACAGATGGGAACTGGTAAAATTACGGTACGAATTCAAGATGGTGAAACAAAATGGCAGCATAATAAAATGTTTGTAATCGTGAAAAGATCCCGTCTCCAAGGTTTTACATAGCTTCAAGTTTTAGCGTTTCTAGATGCCAACAAAACATGTTTTCTCAATTCCTTCGGTCTGTCCGTCTGCCAATTTGTTGCATAGCTAAAAAAATACTTACCCGATTGACTTCAAATTTCGGTCAAAAATTAAAGATCTTATGCAAATGACCTGGTAAAGTGCTGGACACGAAAGAAAACCGGGCGGTCCTTAAAACAAAGGTTCATAGTCTTAAGCAAGCGGAAAAGGAACATTTGTGTACACAAATAAATTTTATGTTATTTTATTTGTTGTAATAGTTTGCCGCTTCACCTATAAAGTGCGCCAGCTAAGCGGTACGGAAAATTAATCGAGGATTTAGTAAATGTACTAGAGAAGCTGAAAATAATAGTTTGACTATTCCAATTCAAAATCGAACAGAACGCGCTGCATTTTACACTGGCGTTTCGGAAAGTAGTGTAAGAAAAATTCAAAGAGAACATAATGATCGGTCATGTTCTACTTCACCTTTAAAATCTCCTGGTAAAAAAAAAGACCCCGATTATCATACAAAGATAAAATTGACGATGGTGATTTTCAAGTAATTCGACGAACAATAGAGGATTTATATCTAAACTTGAAGAAGGTTCCGACCTGCAAACCCCTACTTCGTGCTGTAAAGAACAAAATAGATTTTCCGTACGGGTATAAAACCTTAAATCGGCTTTTAGGATCAAATGGTTTTGTTTGGCGCAAGTGCCAAAATAAACGAAAATTGCTCATTGAGAGACCAAATATTTTTCATTGGCGGGTGAAATATCTATCAACTATAAGGCAATATAGGCAAGAAGGACGCAATATTGTGTATATAGACGAAACCTGGGTAGATAATGATATGACAGTGAACAAATGTTGGCAAAGTGAAAGTGTTACAGGTGTTGTTCAGGGAATCCGCTCTAGTAGTCGCTTTATTATAGCTCATGCTGGCTCAGAAGCCGGATTTGTTCCAGGTGCTGCTTTTTCGCTCGGGACTAACGACTTGAGACTATCATAGACAGACGAGTAGAGATAATTTTGAAAAGTGGTTGTTCGAGAAGCTTCTACCTAACATTCCTCTTAAATCAGTCGTGGTAATGGATCATGCGTCTTATCATTCTCACGTAGAAGTGCCAACTAAATGAAGTACTATACAGGGCGTTTCCTAATTGCGTGTTAATGTTACAAGTGTTTTTATTAACAATCAATTTTTGAAATTTCTACCAGTGGAGTGCATATGTAATTAACCTGGATAAATCCGTATGCTCCTTAATGCATAGAAGACATCAAATTTCATGCAGTTATCTACAATAGCATCAGAACTGGGATGAAAAAAAAATCGTTTTCTTTTTAAACTTTACCATCCTGTATCTCAAAAGTTAAGACTTTTAGGACATAAAAACACACCCTTTAACATCAGCACGTAATAAGGAAACGCCCTGTATAATACTTCACAATGAAGACCCCTGTACAAAGTAATATCTGACAAACTCGAATAGCCCAAAGTCGAACTGCATAAATTAAAATTTTGATAAATCTCGTTCACTGGATCTGATGCTGGCTGCCCTTGTAAAATCTGGACTTGTAAATCGAATATCACTAATATGGGTGGTCCAATAATAGTGGACGTAGGAAGTAGCCCGGGAACCGTTAATGACAGAACTCAAGAAAAAATATATTTATAGGTAAATCGAAAAATCAAAATTAGATTATTTTAAAATTCGAAAGTTCGCCGTTTTTGCAACACAAAAGAGATATAGAAGTGCGGTACACGAAAGAAAACAGACAAATATAGATAAAGGTTCATTAAGCATAGTTACATTTTTTAATTATCTGAAGTGCGTATAGTCAAAAAGGAGTGCCATATTATTTAAAGAACGACGGGACACCTCTGGTTTAAAGAGATTTTTGGCCGACCTTCTTAAACGGATTGACTGGTTTTCTTTCGTGTCCCGCACTATAATATTTTGGTAAAAATCCGAAATGGTGGAACAAATTGGCGGCCTGATGAAATTTTAAAACAATTATCACTAAAAAACTAATAATCCAGATTATCTCAAATATTGCACAAAAATAAACTGGTGCCAATTCAACATAACGGAACAAAATACCGGTCTTAAAAAATCAATGTAATGACTGCTTATTCAATTTATTTTAAATTATATCCAAAAATCAAGTGTGACAGGTACAAACTGGTAAAATATTAGTATGAATCCAATAAGGTAGAACAAAATGGCGCCCAGTAAAAATGTCTGAAGTTTCTGATCTCATTTACTGGCAAAATTCCGGGATAAATCAGAACACGGCTAATAAAATCGAAACTGTTCATTTTAGGTATAGGACATATATATATATATATATATATATATATATATATATATATATATATATATATATATATATATATATATATATATATATATATATATATATATATATATATATATATATATATATATATGAGTAATGATAGGTAATTGAACGCTGAATCAGATGAAATAAAAATATACAGGGTGTTCCATTTGAAAAACAGGAGATTTTTACATTTAAAGTTCTGTTTGTTTTGCTCTCCATTTTTAACACCCTGCATATTAATTGGTAAGACCAGCATATAAACTCATTGAATTGAACCCTTAGTAATGTATGTTTAGGATATTAATCAGTTCCATTAAAGTTTTATAGGTAAAAATTTTTTTTTTTAAAATATGTTTTTTAAAAAAAAATTCTAAAAACTCAATTTACTCAAAAACGATAAAGAATTCAAATATAGATGTTATTATAAAAACTTTCGCAAATTAACATTAGAATCGAAATATGTAATAATATATAGGGTATCCCATTTAAATTAAGAAAGTTGACATGTGTAACGTCAAAACAAAACACCCTGTATAAGCAAAAGTAAAATAAAATAAAAATTTAATTGAATCCAAACAACTTTTGTATTTAATTTTTTGTCGTAACTATTACCGTTTTCTAGATAAGGTACTGTATCACCATAAAATGGCCACCCTGTACTATAAACCTGAAAAAACTCTGTCTGTCGGTCTGTCTGTTTGCGGCATAGCTAAACACTACATTCCCGATTGACTTCAAATTTTGGTCAAAAATTAAGGGTCATATGGGGACGACCTAGTAACATTTTGGTAAAAATCCAACATGGCGAAACAAAATGGCAGCTTAGTGGAATGTTAAAAAAATTATTACTAAAATCCAATTACCCAATTTATTTCAAATTTTTGCACAAAAGTCAATTATTATGTAGGAATCAACCGGTAAAAAAAAAGCGTTTACAGCTAGTTTGAAACTCGTACATTGCAGAGAGTGTTTCTTGTGTAGAAATAACAAAAATATATATAAAAAAATAGGTATTACCGAAATATGACTCCACATACTAATTAGAACAACAACATACTTTGAACTGGTGCACACCTCCCAAAAAAAAAGCCTGATGATGGTAGTAAACGACCGCCGAAACGTTGCTGAATAAATAAAAAAAAATCTTAATAAAAGAAAAGTATATCACACTGTTTTGGTCTGATTTATTGGGAACCCTTTGATACCTCGGTAAAATTTTGGTATGAATCCAAAATAGCGGAAAAAAATGGCGGCTTAATAAAAGATTTAAAAATTCAGCCTGAAAAAACTGCTTAATGGACTTATTTGAAATTGTGTGTCATAACTAATTGCGGTACAGAAATGCACTAGTAAAACTGAGATAGAGTTCAATTATTAAGTAGAGACCAGCTAAAAAAATGTGGACACAAAATAATTTTTATCTTGAGCCCGCCTTCTTCCACGCGATTGGTTGGTCATATCTTGCCATAGGCGTAGGCGCTGTGGTCGAAATTTATGGGTTCAGTTCACTTTGTGCGTTAGAGCTTGGAGTTGATTTGTTCTGTCTTGTATTTTCAATTTTTTATTTTTTTTAGGTGAAACTTGTATAGTGCTTAAAGGGTAAGTGTTTGTTGAAATCATATCATTTGTATCGTTAAAATCATATCATTTGTACGTTTTCTAAATGATTACTTTTTTGTAGAAGTATATGGCACTATGCCCATTAATTATGGAATATTTAAATATGCAAATCAATTCCAACCATTCGTAATTGTAAATCGATTTTCTCGAATCCTTTTTTGGTTTATAGGCAATTAATTTTAGAATTAAGAACAGAGTAACTAATTTTCTTAAAAGGCCTTCTTGTACGGAGTGTGACATAAAGTTTAAGTGTACGTAAATTTTACAAAATTTAAGTTGGCTGCGTAGCAAATTCCAGCTAAAGAAAATTTGATATTTATAGTACCCCAGCTAGATACTTATCTATAAGTTTTAGTCCTCAATTTTAGAGTTTAATGGTTGCTTAGTAAGTGCAAGCTGAAGAAAATTATATATTTAAAGTATAACAGTTAGAAAAATTTGAATGAATGGTTTATAACTATCTTGAAGAGTGTCGTAAAGCTATGTACTCTTAGGTTAAATGGATTAATGGTTGATTTAAGAAAATAGACTTAAATCTCTTTCTAGATAGGGCTCTTTTAGGTTTATAACGCTCTTCAAGATACCATGAAGAATACTTAGTAAAGTTTTATAAAAGTTATATGCAAATATTTATGAAAGGGTTTTATCAGTAGCTTGAAGACATTCATAAAACATCAAAATGTTTCTTGGGTAAGGAAATATTTATATTCAACTATTACAAATTGTCCATACAAACTACAGAATTTATGCGAAGTTATGAACTCAGTACTAGAGTGTTTTGTACTTTCTAACAGCAGTTAACCTTATTTTAGGGTCCAATTAAAATGTCTCCAAAAAAAACTTGGAAAGAAAGGCCTGATTATTCACAGCTAAGAGCGAGAAATCGTTCATAAAATCCGTGATTTTATGGAAATGGAATCAGAACAAGGGCTTTCGATGCCTTTAGAAAATTACAGGCAAGTAGATCTGTGACCTAAACTAGGGTTTCCATTTTAAGTAGAGTTGCAGTGTCTTTTGGCTTGTTTCTAAAAAATTTAGGAAATATTTATGACAGATGTAACTATGTACTAATATTTTTATTTTGTAGGGAAAGAACTTTAGCTGCGACGGGAGTCCCTAAGTCCATATACCAGAGGATTTCAAAAGATTCCCAAGAAAAACTTGAAATCCGTATAAAAAGTATACAATACCTGAACGATTTAATCATTTATACTGACGAGACATGCATTAACAGTAGTCAATCCCAGTGAAAAAAGCTGGTATGATGACAGTCTAAAAGGACTTAAAAAACCAGTCTCCAAAGGTCAGAGACTAAAAATAGTCCACGCCGGAGGTGAAAATGGTTTCATTCAAGATGGTTTGCTCATATTTAAATCAGGTAAAAATTATGTACTTTAGTTAATATGTGGCAGTTTTTGGTATATTTGATTACGGCATGTTAACTGAGGTAAAGTAGCTTAACAGAGCAAATGCAGAACCATTGACGTCAATAGTTCTAGGAATCATACAGTTACTTGTTTTTCATAAAAGTGTATTAGTAATTATTCTGAGAAAAAAGGCCGCAATACTTCTTCGCGTTATGCTAATATCTTTTATAAACAGGTTAATATATATATATATATATATATATATATATATATATATATATATATATATATATATATGATAGTGTGTTTTCATTCCATGTATACCAACGTCATAACAAGAAAATGATCCTTGATATATATATATATATATATATATATATATATATATATATATATATATAATAATAACAGGACACTTAAAAAGTAAAAACTTTGACCTATTCTAGCCCTAAGTTTAATGTATGTCTGTTATACCAACCATATAAGAAATTTCGCAAAGTTCAAGAAGGTACTGATACTTAAAAGTTATAATTTAGCAAACAGATTAGAAAAAGTAACTTTGAATAATTACTATTATGTAACAGAAAAGAAATGACGATCTTCAATTCCTTAAGTAGTTGCTTGGCAGTAGTTATTATATAATTATTTTTCATGGAAAAATACTATAAAGTATTATTCGCAGTAACAAATACATACAGTGTGTCCCAGATTCGCTTCTCTATACAGGGATCGCGGCTCCTATTATACCTACAGCAAAGGTTAAATATGGAACGTTTTAGAGGAAACTTATTGCATTCGATATCCGGCTTCAGATTTACGATCGATCAATTGTTTTTGGAAATATCGGGAAAAAACCGAAAATGGCGGATTTCGTTTTTGGTCAGTATATCCAGAACAGTAAATTTGACAGCTGCCAAAATGTGACATTATTCGGACCCATTTTTAAGACAACTAAGATGGCGTATACGACACGTCTTCATTGTTTTTTGTTAACCCGCAACCCGCCTCAACTTTCATTTTTCTTATGGCCGCCATATTGGATGTTTCGATATTTGGAAAGAGCCTAAAATTTCCAGTCTAGTGATATTTCACAAGTGCATCAAAGATTTTAGTATCATCGAAATATTACACTTCGTAAAGTTAGGTTTCAGTTTTTTTCTAAGGAGGCCATGATTTAAAGTAATGTTAGCTGACAATGCTTTTCTAAGGAGGCCATGATTTATCTGTAACAAAATTGGATTTTGACTTTGACATTAAGTTAAATAGTTGAAAGTATCAAAGCTGTGTTTTAATAAGTAGTGGGTACGCTTTTATCCCAATAAAATCATAAATCTGACACATAAATTGTCAAAACCTATAGAAACTGGCCGGCATTGCGTATTCAAATGAAGAAAAGGTTGACATGTTAGCTCTGTACTTTCAATCATACAGAAACGCCTACGTTACCTCAGCAAGGTATTTGGAGATGTACCCCGAACGACGGCAGCCTCATAAAACCCAATTCAGGAAAATCGTAGTTAATTTAATTAACCATGGCGCCTTCGAACAACCTAGAAGCGGATACAATAATAACAATGAAAATCGAGACAGAAAAATTTTACAAGCTATCAACGAGAACCCTAGTGCATCGGTATGAACTGTAGAACAGGAAACTAATGTGCCAAAATCAACAGTACAGAGAGCTTTAAAAAAGAATAAGTACCATCCATATAAACCCATAATAGTACAAGGACTTAAGGAAACTGATTTTCCAAGACGACTACAATTCTGTGAGTGGTATACTAGATGTAATGAAAATCCTGATTTTGTAAATCATGTCTTGTGGTCCGATGAGAGCAGGTTCACGAATTGTGATCGGGGGGATCAAATTCATAGATTTTATCTATGAATTTGATCCCCCCGTGACCATAGAAATCCTGAGACAAAGAGTTCTGGCCACATTTAGAAATATTAACCGAAATACACTTACCAGGGTTGTACGAAAAACAGTCACCAATTGTCAAAAATGTCTCGATGCAAATGGACGTCATTTTGCAGATTTGTAAATTAATGTTACCCACTTACAAAGTAGTTAAAGCTCATTTAGATTTTTTAAGTCGTTATTTACGTTCATGTTGTATTGAAAATTCAATGCGTTCAATACGTTACTTACTTATTTATGTAATCTTTTGACAAATAAATCATGGCCTCCTTTAAAAACATTGAAACCTAATTTACGAAGTGTGATATTTTGATGAAGCTAAAATCTTTAATGCACTTGTGAGATATCACTAGACTGGAAATTTTAGGCTCTTTCCAAAAATCGAAAAATCCAATATGGCGATCATAAGAAAAATGAAAGTTGAGGCGGGTTGTGGGTTAACAAAAAACAATGAAGACGTGTCGTATACGCCATCTTATTTGTCTTAAAAATATGTCCCAATAATGTCACATTTTGACAGCTGTCAAATTTACCGTTCTGGATATACTGGCGAAAAACGAATTCCGCCATTTTCGGGTTTTCGCCGATATTTCCCAAACTTATTGATGGATCGTAAATCTGAAGCCAAATATCGAATGCAATAAGTTTCCTCTAAAACTTTCCCCATTTAACCTTTGCTGTAGGTATAATAGGAGCCGAGATCCTACATAGGGAAGCGAATCTGAGACACACTGTATATAATACTTAATAACGTGTAACCCAAAGTATTTGTTGATATATAGTAGGATTATTAGTAATAAATACATAAAAATTCTTAAAGAGTAGTATTGGAAACAGTTGTAGCTACTTTGGTGCTAGCTGGGATGAGATGAACAATGAAAATTTCTTGAAATTGGACGAACATCAACTGCTGCCAAATTTACCACCAAGGTCTGTCCTGGTGATCGATAACGCACCATACTATAACGTTCCAGTCCAGAAAAATTTCACATCGGGAAGCAAAAAACAAGAAATCATAAACTGATTAAATTATAGAGATATACCTGCTGATCCAAAATGATTGAAACCGGATTTGTATAAACTGGTAAAGGAAAACCTGTTTAGATTTCCCTTAAAATATAAACTTGATGCTCTTTTTGTTTACCCCCATACTCCATACCATCCAGAATTAAATCCCAATAAAAAAAATTGGGTTCTCGTTAAAAACTGGGTGGCCACTAGAAACATCACATTTAGGCTGATCGATGTGGAAAATTTAACAAGAACAGAATTCGCAGAAGGAACAGATGAAAGATGGAAAAAACCACGTAGTGACATTTGAAACTGAAATAATTCAAAGAGAGCATATTTTTGACGACGCGCTTAAGACAATGCAGTTCACTGTACACGGGATCATCGGAAGAATCATTTAATGACTGGGACGAGTCAAGTTTAAGTGGTGTGGATGAATTATAATAAACTGTAGTTTGTAATGTTGTAAATAAATATGAATTAACCGAATTAAATGACGTGTTAAAAATAAATATTGCGTTTACACAAAACACCAATTTTGAAAAATCACATTTTCATACTATTCGTGCCTCCTGTATACATATCTGACCCTGGTACCATCAAAACTGTATTCTTTTTAATGCAAAAACTTTTATCATGAGTAATATTCTCAATGAAATTACTAATACAACTTTTTCTCCGTTTTCTGTATGACCCTGTATACATAATAAGTTTATAAACATACAGATTAAAACTGTTTATTTGTTCGTCAACTTATACTATTTCAGCATTTATATTAATAAATATTTTATATTTTAATATAAAATGAGGATATGCCCATGAATTAATATTTAATTTTAAATGACCTAGAAACAAAGACAGAAAGAGAACGCCGCGCATCGTCGACGCTTTTCGTGGCATCTTTACTAAGTAATCGCACTCTACCTCTCAGATTTTATTTTCAGGTTTTAGCGACTCTAGACTCCAAAAAATATGTTTTATCAATTTTGTCGGTCCGTCTGTGTCTACGGTCTGTTAAAATGATTTTATTTAAACAATTGAATATAATCAGGAAAATATCATTTATACACAAGCATAATTTCCATCTCCACAGTCTAACCTTTCAGAGTCTAAAACTGAAACTCGTTTTTTGTGCCAGATTATTTCGACCTTACAAAGCGTATAAGGCCAAATTTTGAATATTGTGTGCATATTATTATTGCACTATCGTATAACAAAGTTATTTCAGTCGCATGCGAGTTGTCGAAAAATTATAATATCACTAACAGAGTTATCCCACTTACGGAAACTTTTAATCGTTTTATATGTTTTTGTAATGAAGCATAATGTGCGTGAAATTGTTATCAAAACTTCCTTCCTATGGAAAACTGTTTCCGTCGTCCGGATTTCATTACCACATGACATTTTCATAAGTCATTACAATTTAAAATATTCCAAACTACGCCACCGTCGACGTGTTATAAGATCGTAAAACTATTCTGAAAACTCTTATTAGTTTAGGAGGGTGGAAAGCTAAGAAAGTCTGCGTAAATGAGACTCTTTTCCGAACCGTTCGCTACTCTAATTATCATTCTGGGAATGTTTTTCCAAATCCGCTTCCAATTAAGATTTTGCACGGAGTGTGTTAAGATTAGGAAGTTCGAAAACTTAATTCTGCAGTGATTCTACAGCTAAGTTAGTCCTGATAGCTCTTCGATACATCATACGGGAAGGTGTTACGCTGTAGAAGACTCGATAAGGTAATGTTACAAACCGCTGCTAGTTCGATTATTTCATATAGTTGTTTATAAAAAAGTATTATTTAAATTTCTAAATATATAAATATAAATATTATATTATATATATACAGTGTGTCTACTTAAGTTCTCTACAGATGGGAAACTATCTGATTAGAAGTTTTACGGAAAAAAGTTACTCTTTATAAAAAGTTCTGCTTTCTGCCAAAATAATATTAAAATATTCAAACTTGAAATTGCATATACAGGGTGGTCAAAAATTCCAAAAAATCGAAATTGACTCAAGAGAAAAGTACCTTTAATTTTTATTTTATAGCAAAATGTAATACAAAATCTTACTTAGAATAAAAAAACATATCTGGCACTAGACACTTCTTAAGGAATGTAAAACTTTGGCTTCTTACTGGCAAGTCCAGTTTCTTACTTTTGTTCCTACCTACATACCAGCAAAATTTCGTTATTTATCGATTGTTAATAATGGCATTGTCACTGCCATTGTCAACCACAATATTGTATTACTTTATTGAAACATCACTTTGAATATTATAGTAAAAAGAAATGCCGCTGAAATTAAGCAAAGAAGATAAAATTGAAATAATTTTAATTGTCGGAGAAAATTATAAAACATTTCGAGAAGCTGCAGACATTTTTAACAACAGACACCCGGATAAAATTATACATATCCCAACAGTGGGGAATATTCTAACTAAATTCAAGACTTTTGGAAATGTACAAAATAACTTCACTAATTTTAATTCTAAAAAACATTACATGTAAATAACTTAATTAACAATAAAAACTAACTGTTCCGTCACTGCACATTTGCCTCAACATATCCACCATTTCTTTCCATACAGATAACCGTTCTTACAGAAAATTCTCTTAAAACATCAACATTCTGAAATAGCCTCTTTAGATACAGTTTCTCTTTTAAATAACCCCAAAAGAAATAATCAAGAGAGTTCAAGTCCGGAGATCTAGCTTGCCAGAAAATATCAGAATACCTGTCAATTACTCGTCCATTAAAAATAAAATTTAAGTATTGCCTTACATCCCTTGCTCCGTGGCATGGTGCGCCATCCTGTTGGTACCATATTTGGAACCTCTTATATTTTTAAATTCCGCACCACACATTTGTTTTGAATGAATACTGATCACGAGTTCGTATAACAAAATTAGAATTAACGTCACTCCACCAACGACAGGTTTGCGAACTTACAGTCCCATTGGAAACGTTGCTTCATCGGTAAAAATAATGCGTCTTGCCATAAAAGGATCATCTTCTAGCTCCCCTTGTATCAGACAGCAAAACTCGAACCGTCGCTCAAAGTCTCCTGGTCTCAAGGTATGTATAAATTTTGGTTTGTAAGGTCGAAAACTGTTTTCTATCAATATTTTTGAAACTGTAACTTTACCTACGTTATTTGGCAATGTTTCTGACCTTTTGCGTAGGGATTTTTTAGGGTCTTCTATCACAGAGAGCATTACTTGATTTGTAGTTTCGTCATTCGCAACCCTTGCCCTCCGTTTCTTGTTAAAGTTATTTTATTAATTAATTATTTAGTTAAAGTAACTTTTCCGTAAAACTACTAACAAAAAGTTTCCCATATGTAGAGAACTTAAGTAGACTGACTGTATATATATATATATATATATATATATATATATATATATATATATATATATATATATATATATATATATATATATATAATGTGTTTTCATTCCGGGTGTACATCCGTTCACTACTGTCGTTCTGAAAAGAACAGTTTTGCTGACGTTTCGCCAAAATCACATTTGGCATTTTCGAAGCTTTCTTTCTCGCGTCCGAATAGAGACTGAAGTGTTGGTGACTGCGACGCTTCCTTTTATACCCCCACTCGGGGCCGAAGGTTATATCTGCGCAGGCGTTGTTCGTTATTTATGTTTTCCGGATGGTGCTGTTGTTGTTGCGCGTGAGTTTTTGCGATTTTAGATTTGTCGATTATTGTCTTCCATACTGTTGGTAGTTTTAATGATTCGTCCCTTTTATTCAAATCACCTTGTTTTTCAATTTCTATGGCTTCTCGGATTATTCTGGTCTTATAATGTTCTATATTGGCAATCTCCCTACACCCATCGAAATTTATTTTATGGCCGGTTTCCTGATGATGTAGGAATAAAGCTGAGGTTGTTTGTTTATTTCTGATGCTGAGTTTATGCTCTTCCACTCTTGCTGATATTCGCCTGTTAGTTTGCCCTACGTACAACTTTTCACAGTCCTGGCACGGAATGCTGCTATATATATATATGTATATATATATATATATATATATATATATATATATATATACAGTGTGTCCGAAATTGGTTATGACAGTATTGGGATCTCGGAAACCGTGATAGTTACAAAAACGTTTAAATGGAGAAAGTTTTAGACAATTATGTTTGTAATTTAACGCCGTTTTGCTCGCGATTCTATTTTTTTCAGTTTTTGAGATATTTTGAAAAAACCAAAAAACTGCATTTTCGAAAAAGTCCTATAATTTATTTATTTATGAAAATTTTCAAAATCTGTAAGGACATTATTAAGGCAACTTTTTACGTAGATTGCACCTATTAAGTTAGATTTTACATACAACGTTTCGATTTTCTACAACCATCATCAATTTTGTTTTTTCTTATGGCCGCTATGTTCGATTTTAACAGTTTTGAAAAGAGTATTTCTTTAGCTTTTCAACGATGTATCACACTTTGTAATTAGGTTATTACTAAAGGTGCAAAAAGTGCGTAGAGGAAATATTTAAACGTTTTTTGGAATTATCAAAGTAAAAAGTTAAAAATTAATAGTGTTAAATAGCAATATATTGTAATTTAACATCCAGTTCTACAAAAAATCTACTACTTAATAACATAATTGATTCGTGCACAATGTTCACACATGTTCAAACTACCACCCGCATATAACACTAACATCTTTGCCCAAGTAGGCTTTGCGTTTAAAATAAGACTGTTTAAACATTTTTTCGAATTATCGATATAAATTAAAATTTAATAGTTTCAAATAGCAATATTTTTAAATTGGACATTAAATTCTGCATAAAATCAGTAAGTTCTACTCAGTAACATTAATACTATGTGCACTGCACATAATGTACCCCGAAGAACGACTGTCGACAGAACTTCTTTTCAAGCGCTGCACTGATTAGAAGCTTGCTAGGGTTAGCCAATTTTAAGAATCGCAACAGAAAGTATGCAAGTATGACAAGGAATGGAATAGGCAAATATTAGAATATTTTAATGAAAATCTGATTTTTTTCCATAAGAAGAATTGAAACAGAACTTCACATTCTGAAGTCAACCGTTCATGGCGATTTAAAAGTACTAACCTTACAAGAATTAACAGAAAATCAGTATGAACTACCTACTCAATAAAATTAATAAAAAAATGCTACATAATACTAGGATTAAAAATGTTGACCGTTTTTTTCTATGCAGTGTCCGCATTTCCTTTCAACTGTTCTGATTATCCGTTGAATGGTATTTCTATTTATATTTTCTAGAATATTTCGGGTTCGCTGCTCAAGAACTTGCCTATTTTCTGGGGGGTCAAATTCGTATATTTCATTTTTCGCACATCCCCATAAATAAAAATCCAACGGCGTGATATCCGGGGATCTAGCTGGCCAGCGGACAGGACCACTGTTGGATATTACGTTTTCACCAAAAGTTGTTGTTAAAAAGGTTTGTACATCCCTGCTGTTATGTGCAGGACAACCGTCTGGCTGAAACCACAAGCTATTAAACTGATCATCTGGCACAGCTTCTCGAATGGCAGGAACTATTTGATTCTGTAACATGGCAAGGTATCTTGGACCTGTCAGTGTCTGATCAGAAATAAAGGGTCCAATGAGACGATTTCCTAAAAAGTAATGGAAAATATTGAATTATAAGCAATTCAATTAGACTATGTTTATCTTACCAAGCATCCCGCACCACACAAAACCAAATCGCTCTTGCAGCCTGCGTGGATCGCGTAGTTGCGGATTTTCAATAGCCCAATAATGGTGATTTTTTTTATTAAAAATGTCACAGTTTGTAAAATGAGTCTCATCTGACCAAATGACTTTATTGCAAAAAGCGGGATTTTCTCGACATCTATTGATATACCAATTACAAAAAACAATTCTTCTTTCGAAATCACCTGCTTGAAGTCCTTGCACAATTGTTGGCTTGTAAGGACGATATTTAGTTACTTTTAAGACGCCATGAACGGTTTCGCTTCTTCTTGTAGATGAAGTCGGATTTTCATTAAAATATTCTAGGATTTGCCTATTGCGTTGCTCGTTGTCTTTTGCATACTTCTTTGTGCGAATCTTATTAAAACTGCCAAACTCAAACAAGTTTCTAACCAGCGTTTGAAAATAAGTTCTGCCAGGCTGCCGTCTTTCGGGGTACGTGTCAAAATACACATCCATGGCCCTGTTTGCATTTCTTTCATTTTTAATATAACACACTAACATATCAAACATTTCTTCATTAGAACGCCATTGTAATCCTTATTAAAACAGCGACGAATGTTAAATAAAACTTAAACGTTGCATTTTTGACAGATTAAAAGCATTCTATTATTTCAAAACCAAAGCCTACTTGAGCAAAGATGTTAGTGTTATCTGCGGCTGGTCATTTGAACATTTGTGAACATTGTGCAATGTTATTGAGTAGTTTTTACTAATTTTTTGTAGAACTGGATGTTGAATTACATATTGCCTTTTAACACTATTAATTTTTAATTTTTTACTTTGATAATTCCGAAAAACGTTTAAATATTTTCTCTACGCACTTTTTGCACCTTTAGTAATAACCTAATTACAAAGTGTGATACATCGTTGAAAAGCTAAAGAAATACTCTTTTCAAAACTGTTAAAATCGAACACAGCGGCCATAAGAAAAAACAAAATTGATGATGGTTCTAGAAAATCGAAACGTCGTATGTAAAATCTGACTTAATAGGTGCACTCTACGTAAAAAGCTGCCTTAATAATGTTCTTACAGATTTTGAAAATTTTCATAAATAAATAAATTACAGGACTTTTTCGAAAATGCAGTTTATTGGTTTTTTCAAAATATCTCAAAAACTAAAAAAGATAGAATCGCGAGCAAAACGGCGTTAAATTACAAACATAATTGTCTAAAACTTTCTCTATTTAAACGGTTTTGTAACTATCACGGTTTCCGAGATCCCAATACTGTCATAACCAATTTCGGACACACTGTATATATATATATATATATATATATATATATATATATATATATATATATATATATATATATATATATATATATATATATATATATATGTATATATATATATATATATATATATATATATATATATATATATATATATATATATATATATATATATATATATATATATATATATATATATATATATATATATATATATATATATATATATATATATATATATATATATATATATATATATATATATATATATATATATATATATATATATATATATATATATATATATATATATATATATATATATATATATATATATATATATATATATATGTATGTATATATGTGTGTATATATATATATATATATATATATATATATATATATATATTTATATATATATATTATATATATATATATATATATATATATATATATATATATATCCGCCATAATTTCATACCTAAGTGTACATATTTTCATTAAATTCAAGTAAACGGTACCTGAGATATTTGGCGGTTTCTTTACTTTTGTTACACACTGTATATACAAATTACAAAACGAGTTTTTTTGGGAATTTGGTTCAATAATATAAACTGCGAGGTTAGTAGGCAGTTACGTAATTTCTTTTTTTTTGTTTTGTTTTCAGAACGTTTCGTTAGCTTTCGTCAACTTTGTCAACTGGTAGTTATTAGTTTAAAAGAAAAATCGACCCTAAAATAAGCATAAAGAGTTCACAGATGAAAAACTTACCATCAAAATCACACCTTCAAAAGTATAATCCATTGACAAAATTGTGTGTCTCGAACACATACGTACAACATATATAAAATAAAATTTTATAGCACCAACAACGTAAAAATATATAAAATTTGGACTACATATACGACAAAGACTTACTTATACCAACGGAATGAAATAACTCTGACTACATTCAAATAAACATAAACATACCTATAGATGCTATTAGAAATACATGTTTTGGTTTGTTTTTTGCTCCTGGAATTTAATTGAATTATCTGACGAACACCCAAACCCAATGTTATTTTATTTTTTATATGGTGACTAATGCTACTCTGTAAACTTAATGCAAACAAGTTTTAGTTAGGTAAAGAAATAAAAATTTAAAAAAATAAATAATATGAGGTTATTTTAAGCACATTTTTTGCCTTTTTTATTGACATATTTCTGAACTCTGGGACGCTTAATTTAATTGCTCTATCGGTAAGGCCCGTTATAACAGATTTTTTTTGAGATATATAATGATGTGATGTGAATTATAGTTAATATACCTCCCAGATCACGCAGGTTTTGTATATCTTTTAGTCAGAATTTAATTTTTACTTCCCTCGTAAAAGTGAAGAATTGGAATACCTTGCAGGGTCCCTAGATGACAGAAGAACATGTTTGCGCGATTCCGTCGGTCTGTCTGTCTGTCTGTCTGTGTGTCTGTCGGTCTGTTGTTCGCGGCGTAGCTAAAAAACTACTTACCCGATTGACTTCAAATTTTGGTCAAAAATTAAGGGTCATATGGGGATCAGCAGGTAACATTTTAGTAAAAAAACAAAATGGCGGCCTAGTAAAATATGAAAAAGAATATTACTAAAAAGGTTCTTATCCAATTTATCTCAAATTTTGTACCAAAATCAGGTAGGAATCAACTGGTCAAATTTTGGTACGAATCCAAGATGGCGAAACAATATGGAGGCTTAATAAAATATTTAAAAATTTAGCCTGAAAAAAAACTACTTAATGAACTGATTTCAAATTGTGTGCCACAATTAATTGTAGTATAGATATAGAGTAAAACTGGGGTACTAATTCAAAATGGCAGAATAAAATGGTGGCCAAATAAATTTTTTGTAATCTTTAAAAACTCACCTTCTCAGTTAAAGTCCCTATATGTCGGTCTATCACTTCGCGGTATAGCTTAAAAACTACTCATCAGATTGACATCCAATATGCCGGAACAAGATGGCAGTCTAGTGAGATGTTACTAATTATCCAATTTACCTCAAATTTTGCACAAAAATCAAGTGTGGTACTGGTAACATTTTAGTATGAACATAAAGTAGCAAAACAAAATGGAGGATTAATAAAATATTTTAAAAAATCAGCCTGAAAAAAACTACTTATTAGATTAATTTTAAATTTTATGCAAGCATTAAGTGTGATATACAGATAAACTGGTAAAGTTGTGTTACGAATTCAAGACATCGGAACAAAATGGCCGCCAAATAAAATGTTTAAAATATCAACCTAAAAAAATCGTCTTATTCAATGGACTTCAAATTTTGGAGGAAAATTAAATATGATATAAGGATAAGCTGGTACTAATTCAACATAACGTAACAAAATCACGGTGTGTGTCAATGTAAAAACTACATATTAAATTTATTTTAAACTAGCTGGCCCGGCAGACCTTGTTCTGCCTTTTCCGTTAAATGGCGGGATGAGTTTCCAGTGGAATCATAAGAATATAGGGCGCATTCACCACATCGTCCAGAAATGTTATTGAAGAAAAACAGATTGGTTTTATACAAAAAAATACGCAATAAAACAATACAAAAACTAGTGTTAAAAGGTCTCGGTCATTTCAAAAAAAAATCATGTAAATTGGTGCAGTACAACTGACTCACGAACTTGCTGAAAAATCTGTCTTAGTGATTTAAATATATAGATTATTTGAATCGTAATATATAAATATATACTATTGATAGAACATTCAAATTACACATATATTAACCTATTACAATAATCGCATGCATAAAATATAATGGGATTTTAAACAAAAGTATGGCAATAGTTTCATATACCTGTGCTGCCTATTATAAAAGATTTTTTAAAAATTACAGTGCTTATATAGGTGGAATGTAACAATAATCCGTCTGCGCTGGTTTAAAAATGTGTTTCAATAATTTATTATTAACAAAGATATACATACGGGATGGTGGAGTGATAGGGGTGCTGGGGGGGACAATACAGTAAGAATCCATCGGGAAACATACACGAAGTGCATTTTACGACACTCACGGTACTTTTTTTGTAAGAAAATATTAGAAAAAACTGTAAAAAATCCACAATAATTCATTATTTACAAGATGAGTCATAAACCGATCCGAAAATATAAAGCAAGCAACGATGCTGCCAACGTAAATGAGAAATACTAACTGAATAAATATAGTACCGATGTTGCCAAATCGAATCACAAAAACTACATGTAATAAAAATGTTTTAAAAACTGGAAAAGACCCTGTATTTTACGTCACTCACGGCACTTTTTCTGTATGAAAACATTAAGAAAACTGCAAAAGGTCAACAAAAAAGGCGGGAACATGTCAATTAGACACTGGGAGGGTAAAGAAATCTTACGGGAAACATACACGAATTGTACTTTACATCACTCACGCCACTTTTTTTGTAAGGAAACTATAAAAAGTCAACAAAGAAGGCAGGAATATGTTCATTAGACATTGAGTATTATATAACATATTCGTTTACGAACTTTTTGTGAATTGGTTTGGCAACATCGGCACCATAAAAGTGCTTTTAGCCGCTTTTTACGTTGGTGACATTGTTGCTTGCTTCATTTTGGGACCGCTTTATGATTCATCTTATAAATAATGAATTATTGTGAATTTTTACAGTTGCTTCTAATATGTTCATGCAGAAAAAGTACCGTGAGTGATGTAAAATACAATTTGAGTGTCTATTCTTGCTATATTGTCCGCCCAGCACTCTATCACTCCGCCATCCCGTAAGTATCAATTTGTTAATAATGAATTTTTGGAACACATTTTTAAAGCAGCGCACACGGATTATTGTTACTTCGACCTTTATAAGCACGATATAAAAAAGATTTTGTAAAAAATCTTTTATATCGTTTAAAATTCCATTACATTTTATGCATGTGATTTTTAAAAAATGTCTTATAATAGGCAAAACAGGTATACGGAAGTTTCACCATGAATTCTGATGGTAAATTTGAGGTGAGCTTCCTAGTAAAACCAAAAAAAGGTTAAAAATCGGGATGTATTAAATCGTATTAGAACCCTGCAAATTGTTTGTTGCTTGGATTTATTTGTAAACTTCTGGGATTATTGATGCAAAGTTATTTTGACTAGTTTTAGGTATAGTATTTGTATCGTACTGAATGTAAAACTGAAAAAACTTACCGTGTTTTTACAGGCTCGGCTCGGCAAAATAATCTACCATTTTCAAATTTCAACTCTTATCCATTCATCTTCCATCTGCTTGGGCATCTTAAAATAATTTGACGAAAAACTAGCTAAATAATTTAGTTTAAAACAATGTTTATACAAACTTATTCATTAGGCAATAATTAATATTTGTCTATATATATTATTGGAGAACTACAAAAAAAACAAGCTGCTTCGTGAATATGCCGCGTATATTTGTGGCGGCACCGGCGCTGTTTGCCAGTGCCATGCGTCAACGAGCAAATTCCTATGTATAGAGATGTGTGAAGATAGTCGATATTGTTTAGATTCTTATGTTCGATACATATATTACTACAATATCTATTTACGCACAGGCTCACAACGTAGTTCTTACTTATTTTTGGAAAAGTATACACCTAAAAGCAAATAATATAAGCAAAAATATTTAGAAAGAGAAAAAAGCTACAAATAGGCAAAACATATTTATTTTAGAACAAGCAAAAAAAACAACTAAAAATTTGTGCCAAATGTCTTATTTTTGCATAACTTCTATATATTTGAAAACAAATGTATCTGCTTTTAATATTTATACTAAGCTTAAAAGACCATATCTGTCCTGTTATTAGCAGTTAGTATATTCCTTATATTAGTTTTTCCGTAACAGGTACTTCAGAAAACTTCAAAATTGACAATTTTTTTATTTATATGATTACTTCTAAGTTTTACCAAAGACAGATAATAGTTTCAATAGAAGATCGATCCAATGTAAAATAAAGTATCCCCTAATTGGATCGCAACTTTATATTGTATTACTTATAATTGAGATGAGATATTTCTTGATAGCACAATGCCCGGGGCCGACACTGTTGGCCTCGCGTAATGCCCAGAGTTGCCAGTTCGCGAGGTACTGCATCCAATCGAATGATTAAATTTGTTTATAGACAAGATTCATGTTTGCATTGCCTTTCTCAACAACTAGAGGTTTCTAGCAACACCCAAATACATATTGTTACGTGCGTCGTAATTAAATTCCACACGAGTAGCTGATGTGGTTAATTTTTTTGTCATTAATGATCTGTTTATTTGAAGTATATGGCAACCTAGTAAATGTTAAAAAAAATTAATACTAAAAAACTACTTCTTATCTCAAATTTTGCACAAAAATCGAGTATTATGTGGAAATCAACTGGTAAAATTTTGGTACGAATCGAAGATGCCGAAACAAATGGCGGCTTAATAAAATATTTTAAAATTCAGCCTGTAAAAACTACTTAATGGATTGATTTCAAAATTTGTGCAATAATTAAGTCTGTTAATGCAAAAAAATCGAAACCGTTGTATGTGTCGGTGGTTGTTGCATAAAAAATATGTATCTTCATTAAACTTTTATTTAATATAGTACGTTAGGGAAAAGTAAATACAGTTTTATATAGACAGAGAGCAAGATAAGCTTTTTTAAATTTAACTATTAATAAATTAACGATTCATTGGCTAGAGACATTACTAATAATTGTACCGATTAAAAGTAATTGAACTATTTCTGAATAGTTGAATTACTTACAAAGTAATTCAATTACTTTTAAAGTAGTTCAATTACTTCACATTAATTGAATCACGACAATTGTATCGGGAATGAAATACTTTTAAAAAATAATTGGTAAATAAACTCCTTTTTTTGCTATGATAGTAACTGGTATTACAATTTTCATCTACCTTTGAAAGTAATTGCGGCAGCTTTGAATTTAATGGACTCAGTTGAGTTACTTAGCAATTAAATTCTGTTAAATACAACTAGTCGAGACCCATCAAAAATTATTAAGCGGGATATGTGACAAAAAATAAGTCCGTTGTTAATATGTTTTATATCGAATATAACAATCATAACATTAATTGAAATGCTTCTAATATTTTGGCAAAAGAACCATGTTTCAAAAAACGTAAAATAAGAGAAAGTGCCTTAATATTGTTAAATAAAGACAATAGCGTCTTGTACAGAGTGTTTCACCATATTTAGACTTCATCTACTGCCTTTATTATAAGAGATAGAAAAAGAATTTAAATACAGATTGTCCTAAACCGCCAGGAAGTAATTTTTATTAAAGCCAATGAACATCGAAAAGCTAGTAGAAAACATAATATTTGTATTTTTTGAATGAGACACCCTATATATTTCGATAGAGAATATTTTTCTCATTTCAAAAATGTGTACTGTCTATGTTTGGTTCAGTAGTTTTTGAAATATTTACTTTTAAAAATCGCGATAAAATCAAACAAGCGGAAGTTTCAAATGTCTTTAGTATTAATTTGCTTTCTTTTGTTTTTTGTCCATGGTAGCTGTGATTTCGTAAACCCAAATCTGAGATTATCGAGATTTTTAAACGTAAATATTTCAAAAACTACTGATCTAAACATAGACATAATATACATTTTTGAAATCAGAAAAATATTCTCTATCGAAATATAATATATAGGGTGTCCCATTTAAAAAATACCAAATTTATGTTTATTTATCTCTTATAATGAAGGCAGTAGATAAAGTCTAAATATGGTGAAAACCCTGTACAGATAATTTTAATGATTAAATTTGCTAAATAATGAAGTAAATAAAGGCCACGTCAAAATACAGTAAATTAAAATGAACACACTCTAGATACACATATTATTTTCACCTTATCTTAACAATATAACATAACACCTTTAAATTGACATTCTTTCAGAGATTTGTCATTCCGGTTAAATTTCTGATATAAAACATAAATAGTATACTGCTCTTAGTTTTTTATTTTTTTGTTTGCTGAAGACGGGGGTAGACTTTCCCCCGAAACGTCCAAAACAATCGATATTTTTCAGTGTCGTTGCACAGGTACCTTTACAGTGGACCCAGAACTCTAAAGACCACAGATTAAAATTTTGAGGTAACTTAATATAAGTATTTCTAATTTTCTGTAATTGGTGGAGTAAATCCAAAAAAATAGTTTTCTTCTTGAATTATGACTAGCTCAGCTCTAGGTAAAAGTAGGTGATGTTAGATATCTGATTCAATGCTATTTTTTTCCTAAAAATTAGTAACAACTCAAGTGAATTTGTGATATATAATTCGTAAAGATAATGTTTTTTAGGATATTTAACTGATTTACATAGATCGTTATGTAGGAGCAAATAGTAAAAATAACCCTTCTCATCATGAAAACAAATGTACAGGTCAACGGTTGGAAAAAGTAAATTTACGTCGAACAGGTAAAATCTGGAAACAAACTGTTTACGCTGTGGGATATATATGTAAGTCGTGCTAATTTTAAAAATATTTTAAATTATACGGGGAGCGTCAAAAAAGTAGGGCAACTAAAAGTTGTTTTTTTTAAATGGGACACCCTATATTTGACTTGATTTATAAATTCTACATAAAATTCTAACACTTTTTTGTATAACATGTTATATGGCTAAAACTGATGCTTTCCTAAATATTTAGCTTTAAACAAAAAAAAATTAAATTTGGTGCACAACTATGATTAGCAATATAACGCCTAGTTGTGCCAATAAATAAATGCACAAAATAAGCATGGAATAAAAGATTGCTCTCGTAATATTGAAGATATCACATACAGGGTGTCCAAATTTAAATGTCCAACTTTAACATTTTCAAACCAATTTATTTCAGTTTTTTAAAATGGGACCCCCTGTATATTTTTATTTAGTTTTGTTAAGAATAAAAAAATCTACAACTTTTATTAAACATATTATATACCTATCTTCAATAGTTTTCGAAATATTTTCAAATTTCCTTTTTTTGCGTAATTTAGAAAATCAACTCGATCAATCAAAGTAGCCATGGAAAAAACAGTCTATAGCAACTGGCAACTAAATATATGAAATGTCAAAAACGTGTTGTTGTTAGTGCATTGTATTTCGTCTTTCGTATTCTCGTCTTATTTAAAATGAATTTTTCACAAAATGAAATGATAGATATGGTCTATATATTGGGTGAAGCTCAAAAAAATTGCCTTCTGGCCAAAAGGCTATATAAAGCAAAATATCCAGATCGACGCGCGCCTTCTAAAGTGGCAAAATGTCATGGAGAGATTTGATGCCAGTGGCAATGTGGCATATTCGAAGAGAACAGTTGTCAATAAAACTGCTATCAAGATAAAGAGTCGGAAATTCTACTTCATATAGAAGAAATTCCCAGTTTAAGTAGGCCACAACTTGCTAGTTTAAGTGAGACATCACAATCTACAGTAAGCAGGACCACAAGAAAATATAAATATCATCCATATCATATGGAATTACACCAAAAGTTGCACGATGAAAATCTGGAAAACGTGTTAAGTTTTGCAACGTAATGATAAGGCGAATAAGCTTTTTAGCGGACTTTTTAGCGAATATCATGTTTTTCGATGAAACTACATTTAGAAGCAATGGAGCTGTAAACAGGCATAATATGCATTATTATGCAATAACAAATCCCCACTGGGTACGAGAGGTACAACATCAAAATCACTTTGTTTGGTGTGGAATCATTGAAAACCATATTATAGGTCCGTATTTTTTTAATGAACCACTTAATGGACAAAGATATTTAGATTTTTTGAACGTTGAGCTGCCTATTCTTCTCAGACCACTCAGCGTAGAAGAAAGAAGAGACATGTGGCTGTAGCAAGACGGTGCACCTGCTCATTAGCGGTTTTATCGAATGGCCACCCAGATCTTGCGATATAACTCCATTAGATTTTTTCTTGTGGGGTTATATTAAAGATCGTGTTTACACCCAACCACCTACAGCAAGGGAGAACATGCAGGAATGAAGCAGGGATGTATGTATCACTATATCACCAGACATGCTAGTTAAAACTAGGCAAAATATTATTAAAAGGTTCAACATGTGTATTCGTGAAGGCGGACGCTTATTTGAGCATCTTTTAAAATATAACTATGAAAACATTTCATTAACTTTTAAGAGCGGTTTATTTTTAGTCTGGTAAGTGTTTTTTTTGAATAACTTTAAAAATTAGTACCTATTAACATAAGTTTTTCGACTATCTAAATTGAAATGTATTCCTTCATTGAAGTGTATTTACTTATTTGCAAATTAGACGAGTAGACCCCTTTTTCAACACAATTTTTAAATATTTATAATATTAAGCCAGTTCACGGATCCTTTGCCTTGCAATGTAAGATTCATTCCAAAAACATAATATTGTCTAAAAATGGCCCTACTCGCCTTATCATTGGGTTACAAAACTAAACACGGATTTTAACATATTCAGCGTGTAACTCTTTGGTTTAATGTAATATGAAATGGATGATATTTATATTTTCTTGTAGTCTTGCTTACTGTATTCTGGATGTTAAAATGTAAGGTTATTAGATCTTTTTTTGTAGCAATTTTACTAACAAATTATTATATTATGTATTATGATAATAAACTATTGTATTCATATTAAATACTTTTGTTTTACTGACAGCTACTATGGCTTCTTTGATCGAGTTGGTAATTTTCTAAATTACGCAAAAAAGGGAATTTTAAAATATTTCGAAAACTGTTGAAGATAGATATATAATATATGTAATAAAAGTTGTAGATTTTATTATGCTTAAAAAGAATAAATAAAAATATACAGGGGGGTCCATTTAAAAAAACTGAAATAAATTGGTTTAAATATGTTCAAGTTGGGCATTTAAATTTGAACACGCCGTATGTAATATCTTTAATATTACGAAAGCTGTCCTTTATTTCATGCCTATTTCGTGCAGAAGCAAAATATTTTATTTTTAGTGGCACAACTAGGCGTTATATTTAATTTAAGCCAAATATTTAATTTAAAGCCAAATATTTAAGAAAGTATCAATTTTAGCCATATAACATGTTATACAAAAAAGTGTTAGAATTTTATGTAGAACTTAAAAACCAAGTCAAATATAGGGTGTCCCATTTAAAAAAATACAACTTTTAGTTGCTCTACTTTTTTGACGCACCCCGTATAATTCAAAATATTTTTAGAATGAGCGTGATTTACATATGTATCCCATAGCATAAACAGTTTGTTTCAAAATTGTACCTGTTCGACGTAAATTTACTTTTTTCAATCGTTGACTCACACGGTACATTAATAGTACAATTATTAATATTGCTGATATCGTTCTAACCAATTCAATTGTGGTACGTTTATTAGAAGAAATTCCTAAAAGCCCAGAAAAACGCACCGATGCATGCGACAACAGAGATGATAAAAACGGCGAAATCTAAACGCACGTATATTTCCCACTTTTTTCTCTTTCCGATTTATTTTTTTGTCCCATTCTTCACTGGTCCTTGGAGTTTATTTCATCCAGAACTAACAGGGGCTAAACGCCTTACAGACAGTCTGCCCGTATATAGAAAATTAGTTTTTTTTTATTAAATGAGTACGTGTTATTATGCCTTTGCGAAAATTGCGGGAGTGTGAACTTTTGACATTGTATAATTTGATGTATTTCTTGTTTTACTTGAAATTTGGCATCAAAGGACCAGGCTCACAATACATTGAAAAACTATTTCTTTAGGAATCGATAGGCGATAGCACATCACGTGTCAACCATTTCGAACCTGTATAATTCCCTGAGAATTTTGAACAATGCCTCGTATGTCCTGTATTGATCAAAAAAAATATATGGTCATTTTAGAAATATAGCAGCCCTAGTCTATCCACCCGCCGCTCTTGCTACGCGCCGGTAACAGCGACCGATAATTTCCCTGATCGAGGCCTAAACATGAGCCATAAAATCATGATAATTTGTCGCGGTATTGTCAAAATTTACAGAATACTTTGGTATTGTCAAAGTTTACTAAATTATTTGGCTATCACTAGAAAAACGCGACGGCGCTGAAACCGCTCTCTGGCTTCAATTCCCATTGCATAGTAGGAAGTACAAATATGAAGCATCGAGAAATAATTGCAATACTGAAAATACACACATTAGAAACTTTAGTTTGAACGCGGTGCGGAAATAGGAGATAATTTATAGTTTAGTATATTAGCACGTTTTGTTGTACTACACGTGCCATCTGCCTTTATGCTTCATAAGGCGGGTGAATTTACGTACAGTTGCCATTGGCTTTGTAGGAAACAGTTGCGTATATTAAATTCGATTTAAACGTTTTGTTTCAAGGCACACTATTACTTGACCTGCCATCTGTTGTAATGCTTCTACACTAATGCCGACTTTACTTACAGTTGCCATTAACTTTACAGGAATCAGTTTTCCATCCTAATTTCGATTTAAACGTGTGGGCGGATCAAGAGGGTGGCGATAGGAGGCGCTCACCCTCCCCAATTCCAAGAAACAATGCCTATTAATGAAATTACTTGGTGGACTTAATCAATGAGTATCACAGAGATGCAAACCGCTGGTATACAAAACCTGGGCATTATTATGAATTACAAGGGAATATGTGTGACATGAATAAAAAGATACTGTGACGTAGTAGGCATTACTGAAAAATTACTGTTAATTAATTCACATTATTAAAATCTGAACACAATATAAAAATTATGCTGGAACTCAATAATTTAGAGCGCAAATCATAAACTCGTATTTTCCCCCCAAAAAAAAGATATATTTCAACGTTTGAAATATAAGGGGTGTATAAAAAATAAATAGGTATCTCTTTTGGGTTATCGAGAAGGTTGTCATCTCAGTCAGTTACTTGTTCGATGTTATAATATCTGTATGTTTGTGTTTATTTTTAATAAACTTTAGTAGTAGTTAGTGAAAGTGTGGAAGAAAATCCATCTTTATCAATTCGTCGTCGATCGCAAGTTAAGCTCTGCTCGTCGACTAAGTGAAAAATTTTGCGGAAAGATCATCGCTTCCTTCGTTATTTCGCTTACTGGGCTTTAGCACAGTTGGAAGATGATACGTGAGGCCCATTTTTGGCTTACCGGGTTTCTAAATAAACAGAATATGGCGATATGCCAATCAGCAGGAAATTGAACAGACCCCAAAATGTACGGTTTGTTGCGGTTTAAATGCTGGTGGCATAATCGGACCTTATTTCTTTGAAAACGAGGCTGAAATTACGGTCAATGGAGAACGTTACCGGACCATGATTAATGTATATTTCTTTCAAAATATGGATTATATTGATCTAGAGGAGATGTGGATGCAAGAAGATGGTGTTACGTGTCACACTGCAAACGAAACTGTCGCCTTGTTACAAACAAGGTTTGGTGATAAGTTAATTTCGACAAATTGTTCTGTTAACTGGCCACCCAAGTCCTGTAATGTGACACCCTTAGATTATTTCCCATGAGGCTACAGCAAGTCATTGATTTATACTAATAAACCAGGAACAATTGACGCCTTAGAAGCTAAAATTATCGTGTTTTTCATGACCTTCGGCCGGCAGTGCTCGAAAAAGTCACCCAAAATCGGACTGAAAGAATGCACTACCTCGCGAACAACCGCGGTGGCGTCATGCTCCAAATCATTTTTAAATGTGAATGAAATAAATAGGAATACATTGATTTTTCAAATAAAATTTATTTTTGATCACAAAATATTTTCTTTATTGTTTTTTTTTGGCCAAAAAAATTTGACTTCGGGGTCGTCATAAAAGTCCCAAATCTACTAGTGTACATAATTACTTAAATAAGTAAATAATTACCATAAATTTTAACAAAACCAACGAATAAATTGTTAAATGTTAGGAATCCGGAAGTAGACGTCTGTTTTTTTATACGAGCTTCCAAATCAAATAAATTTTGACATTATTTGGATATGCTGTCAAACCGTCTCACAATAGAACAAAAGCCGGTATTCTTTCGTATTGCGTCGTGGAAAGCAGACTTTTGTGTTTTTAACATCAATGGTTCCACGTGTTCGTCTGCCCGGTTCTACATAGAATATTTACGTAATGGTTACTATATCGCGGGAGTAAGAGGGGTAAGGAGATAACTTAAAAGAAATGGTCATCTCGTGATACCAGTTATACTCTCAAGGAACATCTAATGGAAGGCAAGGTGCATTTAAAAAAATTGAAAAAAATATTTTGAATAAACGGGGTATACTTGAAGTTTCTATTTCGCCACCCGAATATCGCACCGATAATATCTCTAAACTGGATTAAAGTGTAAATCCTCTGGGGGAGTCGCCTCAACTCTGACTAAGCCCAGAACTGAGAGCAATCTGGCAAATGGACTCGTATTCGCGCCGACAATCTAATAACAAGTACAGGGCCAATGCCAATAAATAAGTAAAGAGTAGAAGTCATAATTCCGACGATTCCTTAGTTGTTAAAATTTCTTGTGTTGAATTGTAGATAATTTTTAGTTATAAAAGATTATTTTTATTTATTTTTGTGTGCCAAGTAATGGATGATATTGAATTCAAATCCAGAGCAAGAAAACGTATCAAAGAAATAAAAAGAAAAGCCAGGCCCGGTAAGTTAAACGGTCAGATAACCTTAAAGTGAGAGGGGAAACACTGGAAATTTTTCCTCTTAAAAGGGGGATATATTGCTAATTTTTAACGGATTAAGTGTGAATAAAATAATTCAATAAACTCCCTTTGGTAGTAAATGTTATTAGATGATATATAATAAAGCTATGGTACTGTTTATATCTTGTGTAGTCTTTATTTGAACAACATCTAATTCTTGATTTATACAGACAAATAACATAAAATAAGAGCTGGAAATTTTGTCTTTCATACAGCAAATAAAAATAAAATAACGCTGACCAATAAGATATCCTTTTAAAAGCGTGCTTGCTGGCAGTTTTGCCAGTGAAACGAGTTGTTATCAACTGTGTACGTATAATGACTAGTTTGATTTCGAGAAAAAAAAAGCTGGAATTTAGCCATCTTCGAGGGCGTTTGTAATTTTATTTACCTGTATAAATGATCTTATGTTATTTGTGAGCGTGTAAAATTTTAAAAATGGCAAAAAGAGCTGCTACGTACTTTAATGTGAAAAATTGGAAAACAATAAACTGTTCATTGAAAGAATCTTTGTTTTACGCCTACCGAATAAGGTTTTAGCAAAATTGAAAGGAATAGAAATGGGAGATATAAAATATAATTGAAAATGTATATGTAACCATTAGATCAGTTTATTGAAAAAAAATTAATAATTTTGATGGAGAAGCTTTCTTTTTTTATTCAGTATTGCCTAATAAGTTAAATATGTCTTATGTATCTAGTATAGGTGACAATTGAAACAGTAGAAAATAATCAGAACTAATATACTATCGTCTTCTAATGATAATCAACACACACCATTGATCACTAATAACAAATAATGCTCAGAATAACCACTTTAGTCTTTTATATTATTTTAATTAATAGAAGCTTACAAATTGGAAGCAATAGTATTTTAACTAGTAAGTAAAGATCTTGGTAAAGATAGTCCAGTCCAAATAATATAAATGGTAAGGTAATTAAAATTATACCGTGAAGACAAAAAGGTTGCAATAAATTCATTTAAAAATCAAGTATTTTTAATTGCCAATTTTTTAAATTATAATTTTAAGTATACATGCTACCCCAAAATCAAGTTTTGACAGTTAACTTAATGTTTTTAAATGGAATGTCCCTTTTTGTTTCGGATTTTATGGAAAATTTTGATCACATTTCATCTATCAGAATCTAAATATGTCTAAATTAAGTTGTATAAAAAATCAATTTTATTTTAAAAATGCTTAACTTTAAATAATAAAGGTCTAGATGACGAAATTATGTAATATTAATTTAAAAATTGTTGAAATTGATCACCAGCAACATTCTGACAATATCCTAAGCGATCTTCAAAATCTTGCAAATCATTGAGCACTATTTTTAAATGTGTTCAGATTATTTGTTGCGTTTAGATTGACAAACAAAAATCTTTTTTGGCTTTTTCTCAACTGAATAAACATATTTAACTTTAAATTAATTAAAGCAAAAATTTAATATAATTACATACCTCAACATGTAGACTAGTCTGTCTACGGAATGTTTCGATACATAATATAAATAATATTATTTACGCAAGCATGAGAAATTATATCATTTACCTTAAGTTTTTATAGACACATAGTAGTTGTACAAATACATGTCAAACAAACTGACACATTTTAAAATTTTGAAATCAATTCTTTTCTATTATTTAATGTTTCTCTCTTACGATCGGCGCACTGATGAGTCCTGATAGGATGAAATTATTTGTACAACTACTATGTGTCTATAAAAACTTAAGGTAAATGACATAATTTCTCATGCTTGCTTAAATAATATTATTTAGATTATGTATCGAAACATTCCATAGACAGACTAGTCTACATGTTGAGGTATGTAATTATTATATAAATATACACACAAAGAGATCAAGTGCTTTATGAGTCATTTTCGTGTTTTTTACGTTGTTAATGAAACATAATATATATGTGTCTAGTCTTGAAATGTAGGGAAGACTCTGTGCTATGCAATGAACTAATTGATGTTGTGTAATGACTAGCAGTGATCCAGTAAAAGTGGAAAATGCCTGCATAAGTGTGACAATTTGATTTAATTTAAATACCATCAGTAAAAAACCTATAATAGATGCACATTTTTGAAGTTCTTATCGCCAACTGATAAGGATTTCAATTCCGATCGGGGAGTTTTAGCATAGTGAGACGTTAAAATATTTTTATGAACTATAAAGTAAAATGCAACGAGAATTTAAGTGCTGCAAAAATAAAGACTTTCAGAACTACTGTTGCATCCTATGTAATGCGATATTCCATCCCAGTTGTATGGAAGGGATTTCAGGAATCGTAAATTTGGGAGGTTACAAAATTCTTTGTTCTGAAAATTGTCAGGTGAGCTATAATAATCATCAAGACCAGGAAAAATCTTACATTGAGCAAATCGCCTCTTTTCTGAACGAAATCAAAGACAAAAATAGACATATAGACAGGATAAAGCGTAACAGCTGTTTATTTGAAGAAGAAGTATTTGACGCAGAAAAGAAAAATATGTCTCAACTTGATAATTTAAATAAACTAAATGCCTCCTTGGCCAATGATATACAAGAGTTGAAAAAAACAGAAGTCGAGTTCATCGCAAATATTAAAGCTTTGGAAGAGGCAAAATGGAATTTGGAAACACAAATGAGGGAGCTGCAAGACCTAAACAAAAACCTCTTAGATAGTATCAGAAGTATGGAGGCTGAAAATGATTCTAATTCCATTGAGCTTAAAAAACTGCGACAAATGTTATCTGATGCAAAAAGTAAAAATGCCTCCTTTGTTGTGCCTATGGATTGAACATCAACAACAGTTCAAGTAATACAGCCTCACCTGAAAAGGAGTGTTCCAGATTAAAATCAGAAATACAGGAGCTCAAACAAGTGATATGTATCGTGATATGTATAGACAAGAAGTCATGCAATTGAACAAGCAAATCTCTGGAAACACAGTTTCCACTTCTAAAGGACTCATATCAAACAGACCAACAAAATTTTCAGGCCATTGTGCTGTAAAAATTCCCAAACCTAAAAATAAAATATTTATTCTAGGAGATAATTTCGCTAAGAACTTCAGACAAATATTGCACAAGGACCTAAATGCAGATTTTAATATTTCATCAGTGGTTAAGCAAAATGCTCTGCTGGGTGATGTGGTGGCTAGTATTGCAGACTGAACTAAACCTTTTACAAGCAGAGATTGGGTGATTGTTATGGGTGGATTCGAAAATGTTGTGAAGGGAATCAGAGTGGAAGAAAAAACACTGCAAAATCTAAAAAGTACTTGTAAATATACCAACTTGGTTATTTTTTCAGTGCCGTTGTGGTCAAATTGTAACCTATCAAATAATTTTATTAACGAACGTAATAAAATGATGTTCCAAAAGATATGCTATTGTGAAAAATCTGGGTACTATTTGCATTTTAATGCTTTAATTGATTCTTCATATTTTGTTTTCAATAGCAGCGTACAAATTAAATATAGTGGTAAATATATAATAGCACAAGCACTGCAGAAATTAATTAATAACTTTTCAATACATAATATACATTACACTAAAGAAATTAATATTGTTTTGGATGATACAGTTAAACAGATGAATATTGTTAATGACCAGGGAAACAGTAATTTTTTATAAACAATTCAATAGTTCTAATTAATTCTCAAAGTCTTTTGTCAAGATTTGATGAAATATATAACTTCATATTAAAGTGTAATCCACTCATAATTTGCCTAACAGAAACAAGACTGACAGAAAACATTGAGAATTTTGAAATTGACATTACAGGGTACCAAATTGTAAGGGTTGTTAGTGAGAATCGACACACAGGTGGCGTTGTAGTTTATATAAAAGATTGTATTACCATTTTAAATGTTGACAGATTTCAGTTTCATTATTGATTTGTTGTAATAAAAGTTACATAGGACACTATTACATTTTGGGAAATTTGTATCATTCTCCCAGTGCCAGTGCCTCTGATTTTTTTAATTCTTTTGAACAATGGTGTGAAAGTCTGCTTGATTGTAGTTACACTATTATAATAATGGGTGATTTTAACATTAACTGGTTGGCAAAAACTACATACTCAAATAAACTAAAAGAAATTGTAAATGATACAGGTTTACACCAACTGGTTGAGACAGTAACACATCCTAATGACCAGGGTGGAAGCATAGTTGATTTATTATTGACTAACAAATTTAATCTTCTGGAATGTAAGGTGTTGGAAACCCCTCAAATACGTGATCATTTTATTGTAAGTATAAATATTCAGATAAAAAGGGTTAGGAAGGATAATTTAACTATTCAAACAAGAGGTAGGATAGACTATGATGTATTAAATAATAGATTATCACAGATAAAATGGGACTATAGAGTTAGGGATTTAAATATTATATATTTTATAATAATATTAAAGGTGCATTAGAAGATATAGCTCCACGACTTGAAAAAGTAATAAAACCAAAGTTTAAAGAATGGTATAATGACAGTTGAAAAAGCAATTGAGGGTAGGGACAATAGTTATAAAAAATTAAAAATAAATAAATCGGCAGATAATAGATTGAATTACAAATAATGTAGAAATAAGGTGTTGTCAGTTATCAGAGAGGAAAAAAAAAATATCAAAACAAAATAGATTTATCAAAAAATAATGCTAAGCAAATGTGGCAAACATTAAGCCAATTAATTTCTGCAACTAATAAAAAAACTATTACTAAACTGGAAATCAACAATAGCGTTTTGATTAATTCAAAAGAAATTGCAGATAATTTGAATATTTATTTTGTGGAAAGTATTAACAATATAATACATGGTATTGATAAAACGAGTATAGGAGCAGAAACGACACCAAGTATAAATAATTCCAGTCTGCAAGACCATTTTGATTCATTTTGCTTAATTCATAACATAGAGCTAAGGGAAACTGTATTTTCATTGCCCAACAAAGGAAGTCCAGATGAACTAACACCTGAATTTTTTAAAAATATCTACAGTAATATAGAAGGGCCACTTCTGAACATCATAAATACTTCTTTAGAAACAGGTCAAATTCCATCCTTATCGAAGTTATCTACAGTAATCCCAATTCCAAAAATAAAAGGTACTATTGAGACTGATCAGTTCAGACCCATTCATATGCTTGTTACAATTGAGAAAATTTTAGAAAAAATTGTATATAAACAATTAATGAAATTTATTACTGCAAATAATATTCTGATGGTAAATTAATCTGGTTTTCGAAAGAATCACAGCTGTGAAATGGCTATTCAGAATGTTCTTTATGAATGGAAGAATCTCTTGGATGATAATTATGCAATAGGAGCAGTGTTCCTTGATTTACAATGGGCCTTTGAAACTATAGATAGGGATATACTGGTAAGCAAATTGAAGGGAATTGGTATAACTAATACTGCCCTTGATTGGTTTGTAAATTATTTGAAGAATATAAAGCAGGTTACCAAAATTAATAACAAAATTTCCATAGAAGTGTTTAACAATAATGGTGTTCAACAAGGAAGTACATTAGGTACGATGTTATTTTTAATTTATATTAATGACATAAACCAGGTAATAAAAAATTGTTCTTTACACTTGTTTGCAGATGACACATTGCTGTGTTTTAATTCAAAGGATTTTTAATTAAGTTCAAAATGAATTCATATCAAGTAATTTAAATATAATAGTAGGTAGTGATAATTTAGAAGTAGTAGAAAATATTAAATATCTTGGTTTTATTATTGATAAACATCTTAGTTTTAAAGAACACATATTGTATATAATTGGAAAGATCACCAAAAACGTTAATTTTTTGTCATGAGTTTCACCATATTTTGCTCGCTGGTCCAAGACTACTGTCTTAAACACATTAATCCTTCCACATTTGGTCTTTAGCTCCTCAATACTCTATTTTGCTAACAAAAATGAGCTAAACAGGATGCAAAAACTTCAAAACAGATGTATGAGATTAATTTTGGGGGAAAAAAGAGAAACACCTATAAGAAATATGCTAACGGCATTAGTTTGGCTCTCTATAGAATCATTTTTGAAATATCAAGTACTAATCCTTATTTATAAAATTAAAAATGGACTAACTCTTAACTATCTGACAGAAAAACTTGTCACGAACGAGTCTATACATACCTATCCAACAAGAAATAACAAAAATTTTTATGTGTATACGAAAAATAAGAGGAGTACTGAGAAAGCACTTAACCATAGAGGTTTGATTGAATTTAACTCTTTGCCACAGATAATTAAAGATAGTCCAAAAATGGATTTATTTAAAAAACTCTTAAAAATACATCTAATGGGAGAGTGATACATACTATATTCTAATAAATAATTGTACATAAAGTGATTTGTAGAGATTTTATTTTATTGGTATATTTGAGTGTTTGTTTTGATTAAGAAAAGTTTTATTATACTTTTTATGTATTAGCTAAATGCTAAATAAAGGAATTATTAATTATATTAAATATTAGCTTCAATTAATTTAAAGTTAAATTTTTTTTTTGGGTTTTTGGCCTTGTCCATCATCTTTATAATTGAAGGGTTTTATTACTCAGTGCACTAGCATTGATGATGACTAGTGCTATAATTTTGGATTTAGATAATATACGTGTTATAGTTATACAGACAGACCATTTTGTTTCATTACTTTTGCAGTTGAACACAGCCCTTTAAGTTTTCAATTGAATAATAGTTAATCATTGTATTAATCATTGTAACTACTTAGCTTTGTGTGTTAATAAATAAATTTCAATCAATCCTTTCCCCTAAATTCTGTATTATGAAATAATACATGCTATGATTTATCAATAAATGTGTTAGGTTAGGAGGAGTCCTGATATATTTTTTCTTTTAGAACTAAGCACCAAAGAATCGTGGTACCATCACAACTATGCTAATGACTTCGAGAGATTCCACACCTTTACGGATAACTGTGATCGCATTGATCAAACAAAAGTTTCATCTAAAGAATTCATTGCTGAATATGAATTTCCATATAAACCGGTAGTGATAACGTCGTGCCAAGTTGGGTGGAGGGCCAATCAAAAATGGACCCTCAATAAACTGGCCAAAAAATATAGAAACCAGAAATTTAAATGTGGTGAAGACAATGAAGGATATAGTGTAAAAATGAAAATGAAATACTATATTCACTATATGCTCAATACTAAAGATGATAGCCCCTTATATATTTTTGATAGTAATTTTGGTGAAGTAAGTCTTTTCATAGTATGTTGAATTTTTATATAAATAAATTCAAATATACAGGGTGTCCGGATTTGGTTGCAAAAGCAGGGTATCTCGCTTATTTTTAAAGATAGAACCTTGCGGTTTTCACGAACCTGAGCTAATTTTTTGTGAAACTCATGAAGCTGTAAACAAAATTTTCATAGTCTTCTTCGTTTATGAGATACTCGTATCTCGGTTATCCTTTTACTTAAAGCAAAGGGAAAAATTGCTGCTTATGAAGTTTTTACGCTGGATCCAGTGGCGTAGTCATATTTTTTATTTGAGTTGTTATTTTTTAGATATGACCCAAAGTTGTGTTTTTTTAAATGGGACACCCTGTATATTTGTCCAGAAATTGATTTGTCCTTTTAAAAGCTTCTCAAAATATATATAATAGCATGGGTCTATTTTAATAAACAACAACAAATTTTTATAATTATCATCCCAAATTTTGCAGTAGGCCATGCAAGACGATGCCGTTTTCTTTTGTTTTCTTGGAAGCAAATAACATTTCATCATTTTGTACGCGTATATAAAATATAACGCTAGTTTTTTGTATTTATTTATTGTGTAAAAATATATTTGTATTATTATGGAAGAAAACCAAACTTTCGAACATTATGAAAAGTACGATATGTTAGCTTGTTTTATATTAGGTAATGAAAATGTTGAAGCGGCTTCTGAGATGTATTTTAACAGGTAAATACTTAATTTTTAGGTATGTTGAAATACTATTGCTTAATTTTTATTTAGATAACCAAAAAGGAGGCAACCTAATATATCCACTTTTTATCGGATAAAAAAGAATTTACTTAATCACGGATCATTTATCAAACCTCAAAGAAAATCGGGAGGCTGAGGAAATTACGGTTTTGGCTAATGCAGAAGCTTACCCTACAAACTCTTGTAGGGCCAGTGAAAAGAGCATAGGGATTCCAAAAACTAGAGTTCAAGAAATTCTAAAAAGGCACAAATACCACCCATACAAATTTAGGCTCGTGCAGCACTTACAGCCAGGGGATGCAGAGCGTCGGGTAGTCTTCTGCAATTGGTTTCGAGAAAGATGCGATATGGTTAGAGATTTTGAAAGGAAGGTTATATGGTCAGACGAAGCACATTTCGGTAATTCTGGTATACTCAATAGGCACAATAGTAGATTCTGGTCCCAGGAAAATCAACACCAAATATTTCCCAGAAGACAGCAGGGCAGGTTTGGTCTAAATGTGTCCTGTTTCATATTAGGAGCACATAAAATTTTATATATTTGAGGGAAATCTAACAGCCAATCGCTATATAGAAATTTTAGAGCAGCTATACCTGAATTACTTGACGATGTTCCTCTAGCGCAAATTAACGAAATTTATTTTCAATAGGACGTTGCTCCTGCACACAATTCTGGAATGACGAGATTATTTCTGGACAATAATTTTACCAATCAATGGATCGGAACAAATGGACCCCCTAGGTCCCCAGATTTGTCGATTTTAGATTTCTTTCTATGGGGATATCTAGAAAATAGAATTTACAAAGACCACTATGATAATGTCCAAAATTTGGAAATGCGATAAGAGAAATTTTTCGCTATTTACAAAATCATCCCGTTATTTTGCGTAATTCCCTAAAACGAATACGAAAATTGTGCGAAGCATGCATAGAACAAAATGGAAATCAGTTTGAACAGTTCTTTTGATTTCCTTGGTTACTGTAGTTCTTATACGACAGTTAATTTTTGATGAAAGGCTTGTTATATAATAATTTATTACTGTTTTTTTCTTGTGTTACATAAATCTAGGTAGGTGGTACTTTTTTGGTGCGAAATTATCAATACATATTTTGATAAATAGATTTAATTACATATTTATTTTGATTTATTGTTAGGATGTAGATATTGTTAACGACTTTAAATAAAAGGCAGCATTGTTTTGCATGGCCTGCTGCAAAATTTGGGATGATAATTATAAAAATTAGGATTTTTGTTGTTGTTTATTAAAATAGACCCATACTATTATATATTTTTGAGAAGCTTTTAAAAGGACAAATCAATTTCTGGACAAATATACAGGGTGTCCCATTTAACAAAAACACAACTTTGGGTCATATCTAAAAAATAACAACTCAAATGAAAAATATGACTACGCCACTGGATGCAGCGTAAAAAACTGCATAAGCAGCAATTTTTCCCTTTGCATTAAGTTAAAGGATAACCAAGATACGAGGGGGATCCCAAAATGCAAAATTTTCTATTTCGCCCTGTATCTCATAAACGAAGAAGGCTATGAAAATTTTGTTTACGGCTTCATGAGTTTCATAAAAAATGGGCTCAGGTTCGTGAAAACCGCAAGGTTCTATCTTTAAAAATAAACGAGATACCCTGCTTTTGCAACCAAATCCGGACACCCTCTATATCTTTATTTTCATGTCTATAGGCTACACTACTTGTAATGGTAATAAATAAAATTTCATAAGGTAAATGTATATTTGGTGACTGAACTAAATGTACAGGATTTCTGTTTATAAACTGCTGGCCATTTGCTTTGCATATCTCAAAATTTTTACCCAAATTTAAAGTGGAATTTTTCAAAAACTAAAAAAGTTACAGGGATGCGGTTTTGGATGTTTAAAGGCTCTATCTATCTAGAATTAGTCAATGCTTCCTCGGTTCATCAAAATGGTCCTCCGCATAATATATAGGGTGTTATATAAAATCATGCAAATTTTACAAAAGTTCTCGAATTTTTAGTTTTGTTTAATTTTGGGCATGTTATGATATTCTACGAACTATTATCAAAAACAATCTGGCGGGTTTTTAATTCATTCATTTGTTCTCTATATATAAGGGGTAAATTTAATAATTTCTGAACTTCCTAAAGAAAATTATTCTTAACTATTCTCTTATTATTTTAAATTAATAATTTGCTAGTACTAATTAACTACAGCTGTATTATACAGGGTGTTACACAATTTTTGTATCGCTAAGCAAAGTTTTTACTTTCAGGAATTCACAGGAAATTACTGTATTATTGTTCAATATGTTTATTAATGATCTATTTAATAAAATTAACTTACAACACATTTTTTATGTTGATGATTTAAATCTATTTAAAATTATAAAATCTTTGGATGAGTGCTAATTTCAGAGTAGGGGTTATCAGCTGTTAAATCAATGAACTTTCTTTACCTTATTGTCTAGTGCATGTCTAAAATATTGAAACAGTACAAAATAAATATAGCTTTTAGAGTAAAGTTTCTCCTTACCTTCTGTAAATGTAGTGAGGCAAGAATTATGTTAAGCTTGGAGCCCTTGAAATCTAGAAGGGTAAAAATAGACATTTACTTTCTTTTTAAGTTGATTATGATGTTTTATAGATTGTTCAGAATTGTTCATGGGTGTCTGTGTGGTAAACAAGGACTACGGAATTGTTTGTAATTGATTTTCATCACTGCGGTTATGGAGTATTCCCACCCTTTTAACTTTGTACTCTTGTTCGTTCTGATTCATTTTGTATTGTTTACTACACATTTTTTTATTGTAACTTGTTTGAACTGACTTGTACCACTTATAGCATTAGATTTAAAATTTTACAATTCTCTTTTTTCCTGTATTGACAATTCCCATACATTGTATAATGTGTTTGGAAATAAACTATTTGTATTGTCTAGAATTGCAACCAATGGGAATAAAGTGAATATAACTTTATTTTTATATTCTCCTGAATGTTTTAAAAGGAAATCTTCCAAAATAAATTTAATAACTAGTCATAATAACCAGTGGCGGCTCGTGGTGAATTATATTGGGAGGTCAATAACAAATTTAAAAATAGGCATACTTAAAACAAAAATAAATATCTTATCTTTTATCTTCGTTCTTTCGAATTGGTAAAATGCTGAATGACACGTTCGTTAAAATTGCACGCACATTCGTTTTATAAACGATTTCTCGATACTTAACGTTGCTAAAGCGGATAGTCTATCTTGGCCCAACTCCTCAACAAACTGTATAAACCGCCGAAAAACCCCTGGATTTTCAGACAAAGCCTTTTCATCATGGCCACGTAGTGCCAGCACAAATGCCCCACAAAATTTTACACAATCTATAATTTTGTTTAAAATATAACGATTTTTTGATACATTTTTATTAAAATCTCTTAAGGGATTTCCTATAAGCTGTGTCTAGCCGAGTGCGAATATCAACACTTCCGACCCTAGCATAGTTCACCGAACATTTCATGTGATCTGCAGAAAACGCATGTTTTTTTATTTTCTCTTTTAAATATTTTAAGTTTTTAACACCGATTTTGCGCCATAATGAGTCCGACGAGTCCTTAGAAAACAACAAACAAACATAACAGTAAAATGAGTTAGAGACTTCACAACCACATATCCAGTTAGCTAAATCGCTACTCTTTATTTTTGTCTTTACTAGTTTGTCGTATACTAAGTTCTGGCAAATTGCGACCACTTACCTTGAATTCGGTTATTTTCGCAAAATTAAGTTCTTTAGCACTCTTTAGTTGTTAAATTTTTTTGCACTACGGACATTTCAGTTCATCTACATTCAGAACTCAAACATAGACCACCTTGAAATTGGTTATTTTTGCAAAATTAAGTTCGTAAGCACTTTTTAGTTGTTTATGTTTTTGCACTAGTCACTACCAACATTTTATTTCCGGTATATTTCCAACTCACACATGGATCATAAAAATAAAAAAAATATATTACAAAAAACTGTATATAAATCAATTTTCATCGTGTAGCATATTTAACTTTTCCCAAAGTTTGCGTTTTATTGCAACTATTAAATTTTAAATTTTATTAAATTTACCCCTTTTTATAATAACTATTCATATCTATAATATACAATGGATGGCAGGAACAATACGAGATGGAATATATATAACTTAAAATAACAAAATCACATTTAAAACTCTATTTTTAAAACCAACTAGTGTTCACCCAAAAGGATCGAGATACTCACCATACTCATTGAGTAACCAAAGACACTCCTATCAATGGGAGTATGTTTACCATAATTGGTAGCATGAAATGGAACCTTAAAGAGATTGAAGCTCCTCAAACGGTTGGGAACATATAAACAAATTCTCAAGAGAAGTTGGGGACAATCAATCAGACCATTAACGAATTTGAAGATAAAGCACAAATCGAACATCAAGCCTCGCTTCTCAAGAACAATCAGACCCATGCTTTGCGGCATATCTGCTCGATGATAATCATTAAAGCTTACACGAATTATGAATCCTACATAAGGCAAAAACCTATTCTGAATCCTTTCAATAACGCTAATAGAATTCAAATATTGATGAGACCATACTCATAGAGTACTCAAGGCAAGATCTAACCAATGAAGTATATAGAGACCTAATCATACCCACAGATAGATTTATGCTATTTCTATATACAAAACCCAACATTTTTTGACTTTTAAGAGAAGTTCTTATAATACGCTCGTTGAAGCACAGCTTTTCATCAAACCAAACACCTAAATCCTTCACAATATCAACATACTTCAGATGGTCACCATTAATGATGTGTGTGGATTCAAAGCTCTTAGAACCCTTCCGGTTAGTTATATAACAGCATTTACTAACATTGAGTGATAAATTATTAATTATTGTTCATTCATACAAAGCATCTAGGTCGTTTTGTAGGGCCACTGAATCTTCCATCTGATCAATCGATCTGCACAACTTTAAGTCATCTGCGAACACACTCACTGATGAAAATTTGATAACTTTCATTATATCATTGACAGATTGAACAGTAGGGGGGCACAGTGGGATCCCTGGGGAACACCCGAGAGAACATCAATTGATTTGGAGATAAAGTTGTTAATTTTTACACTTTGCACCCTTCCAGTCAGAAAACTCCTCAACCATGCCACCAGATGGGGATGAAAGCCCATAGCGCTCAGCTTTGCCAACAATAGGCCAAAACTGACCCGGTGGAAGGCCTTGGAGAAGTCAGTGTAAATAGCATCAACTTGGGTTCCCCCCTCCAACGCCTCCAATAACTGAACCTTGTACTCTACCAAATTACTTGTGGTGGATCTGCCATTAGTGAATCCAGACTGACCATCACCAACCAAGCCCCTGCACTTCCAAGAGAGTTGATCGAACACTAAACTATCAAATAGCTTAGCAATAGCACATTGGTTACATATTCCCCTGTAATTCTTGATATACTCCGAATTGCCACTTTTGAAAACAGGAATATTAAAGCTTCGCTTCCATAAATCAGGAAATGAAGAGGACTTTATAGATAAGTTAAACAATAGTTACAAAGGCTTACTTATTGTGAATATACACTTCTTAAGAAAGGTATTTGGTACACAGTCAGAGCCACAGGACAACTTATAAGGGAGTTCATCAATTTTAAAAAACACATCTGGAAGAGTAAAACCTTGAATTGATATCAAGTGTTTACTCAAAAGCATAATTGGGCACTGAAACGACCGAACCATCGTAAACGCTACAAAAAAAATTTGTAAATAGATCAGCAATCTCTTGACTACAATTTGCCCATTCTCCATAAAGGAACATTGTATTAGCGTAGTTTCCCGAATTGTTTTCACGACCCACGTACCTCCAAAAATTTTTAGAGTTAAGTTGCAAAGACCCTCTGAATGTGATCTGCATGACACCTCTCGTATTCAATTTTGCAGGCTGATCTAAGACTGGAAAATTCTAAGTAATCATAAAGTGCTCTTGTCGCCATATACCTCCTGTGAGCAGCCTTTTTCCTACAGATAAGATCTTTCAAAATTGGACTAAGCCATTTCGGAAATGGTGAGTATCTATAACGTTTTTTAGGTTTGGTTTGATCAAGACACTCCTGTAAAACATACTGAAATCTATCAGCCCCCGTGCATACATCCACACTCTGAAAAAGCGAGTCCCAATCAACACGCTAGTCAATCATTTATGGCATAAAAATTTGCCGTCCTAAAATCATAGTAATATTCATCGAATAAAAAAGGCCTATAATCAACAGAGATATTAAAGCAATATGCAATATGGTGCACACTGTTAGGAAAAATATTGTCACATGTGGCAAGTACATTAACATTTAACTTATTAGAGAAAACTAAATCTAAAAATACTTTGTGGTTACTAGGAACCTTGTGGTTACTAGGAACTTTGTTTATTTGACACATATTTAAAAAAGAATAAATCTCAGCTAGCAATCTTCTCTACATGTTACATACATTCCATCAGTGCCCGTAAAATCACCAAAAATATAGTAGATCGAGCATGGGCGTTTTTCATGAATCTCTCTTATAGAAGCACAATTAAGATCGTATTTATCAGATGGAGAGCCAGGGGGAAGGTAGATGCCTCCAATAATAACTGAATAATTATTAACCTTGACCTCCACAAATAGCTGTTCAACACTATCAATAGATGAATCAAGCCTCCCAGCACACCACCCCCTCTATGTTTATCGCTTAGTAGAGACGGTCAAACGAATAATTTATTTTCTGAATTATGGAAGAGCCGCCACTGATAATAACTATGTAACGTCGATTTAGTTTTAGTCAAAGTATATAAAAAAGTAATTTATTTGTGAACTGTATGTTATTTAATTACACCCATAAATAAATAAATAATGATCTGTGATGTGATGTGGTTGTTTTTTCAGCACCGTCGTAGAAAAAAACTCTTAGAAGACTATGAAGTGCCCTTATATTTTCGGGATGACTTATTTAAATACTCAGGTGAAAGTCGTAGACCTCCATATCGGTGGTTTGTCATGGGACCTGCTCGGTCTGGGACCGGAATACACATTGATCCGCTTGGTACAAGTGCCTGGAATGCTTTGGTGGTGGGCCACAAAAGGTATGTATAAACAAAATTCTTTTTTTTGCAAAATGGTAGAAAAAGATTGTTGGAAAAGTCACCAATTGCCAGTAAAAAAAATATCCATGAAGTATTGAAATACAAATGGTATTTATTGATACTACTAATGTATAAAATCCTATTATAAATGGAGTATTGTTGAGGTTGTATTTAACTAATAAATATTTTTTTGCTAGAAAAGTAATTAATATTTAAATACTTTACAACAAGCTCCAGTATTTAGTATTTAGGATTTAAATACAATTGAAAAGTATTTTGTCCAGCCTCTTCGTACATGTTTCTAAAACTACTTCTAGGTTTAAAATTTAACCTAAAAAAAAAAACTGAATACATGAGTGTGGGCGAAGCATCTGGAGATATTCAACCTCTGGAGAGGATGTAAGTATTTCTTTACCTAAACTGCTGGCCATGTGCTTTGTACATCTCAAAATTTTTTATTTAAGTTAAAGTGGAATTTTTCAAAAACTAAAAAAGTTACAGGGATGCGGTTATCGATGTTTAAAGGCTCTATCTATCTAGAATTGGTCAACGCTACCATGGTTCATCAAAATGGTCCTCCGTGTAATATATAGGTTATTATACAGGGTGATTCATGATCAATGCTTCAGGTACATATTCAGGACCAAAAAATAAACATAAAGGTCTATATAAATAAGTGTCCGCAAGGCCTTAGTTCTCGAGATACAGGGTGTTAAAGTTTTTATTTAATTTTCCTATTTTTTAAATAAAATCTATGATAATGTAAATAATGGTGTGAAAATTGATATACGGGAGTTTTTTGGTATGATAAATTCGAATCTAATATTAGTATTGCTCTTACTTGTAGGGGGCGCCACCTACATGTCTTTCTACTTCTTCGAACAATCACAACTTTTTGGTACAGTCTTGTATTACATTTTTGAGCAAAACAAATTATTTCCTTGCCATTTCTACATCAAAGAGGTATACCTGTTAAAAGTGGATACGAGCAACCGTTTTCGAGATATTTGGATTTAAAACAGTTTCGGCGCATGTGATTTTTTTTATCAAATTCACATAAAGTATGCATGTATTGTAAAGAAATAGAAGTGTGCCTTGCCTGACAGAACAACTGCTGGTTGGTGTTCTCATCGTTTTGCCTGTTACTTAGCAATAGTAATGTCAGTTAATAATAAGATCAAATTTTGTCACTGTCGATTTCTGTTCATAACTTTTATTATCTGACAATAATCATTTAAGAAACTTTAGATCTAAATACGTCATTATGCCTATGATATTCTCGCATCGTGAACATGCAGATATGATATTCGTCTATGGCTTCTGCAATGGGGTCGCAATTCAAGCAGTCGCGGAGTACCAGCGTCGTTTTCCAGATAGAAGGGTGCCAGATAAAAGAGTTTTTCAACAAGTTTTCACTACTGCTGGAGAATCTGGGATGTTTCCAAGTGCGAAAATTGTATCTGAAAGGGAATCGGGACCCAACGTTGAAGTAGAAGAGGCTATACTCAATGCCGTCGAAAATGATCCAAGCATAAGCACTAGGCGGATTGCAGATACTTATCAAATTACACAATCGTCTGCTTGGAGAAATCTTCACATTAATTGTTTATACCCATTTCATTTACAACGGGTTCAACATTGCAGGAGGGTGATTTTGAGTTGAGAATGCAATTCTGTAACTGGATTACTGAAGATCGAAGGTTGTATAGGTATGTTTTGTTCACTGATGAAGCACAGTTCACGCGTGATGGTATAAATAATCTTCACAATGAACACCGGTGGTCCTATGAAAATCCTGACGCTACAGTAGAACATAATTTCCAAGCGAAATCTATTAGATGTTCCCCTTAATGTAAGACAAGACATGTATTTGCAGCATGATGGAGCCCCTGCACACTACAGTTTACTTGTAAGAGATGTTTTAAACCAAAACTTTCCAAACCAATGGATTGGTCGGGGAGGTCCGTTTAATTGGCCACCTAGATGGCCAGACCTTAATCCTTTGGATTATTGTCTTTGGGGATGGTTCAAATCACTGGTATATTCCACTAAAGTAAATACATGAGAAGCCTTATTGGATCGGATAACAAACGCAGCACAAACACCAAGAAATGCGCCCGAATGTATCCACAGAGCAACCCTAGCTATACACCATAGAGCTGACCTGTACTTAGAAGCAAATGGTGAAATTTTTGAAAATTATAAAACGTAACCTAGATTTTATTAAAAACAACTTAATAATAACAATTTTAATAAAAATTAAATACCTTTTGTTTAGTTTATGTCTGAGGCACTGAATACACACCTCAAAAAAATGTGTTAGTCTTTCATTTCAAAACTTTTGTGCCAAGATGCGTTTAAATTTGGACAAAATAACAAACAATTTTGCGATAAAAAATTACATGCGCCGAAATTGTTTTAAATCCAAATATCTCGAAAACGGTTGCTCGTATCCACTTTTAACGAGTATAACTTTTTGACGTAGAAATGGCAAGGGAATAATTTGTTTTACTCAAAAATGTAATACAAGACTGTACCAAAAAGTTGTGATTGTTCGAAGGAGTAGAAAGACATGTAGGTGGCGCCCCCTACAAGTAAGAGCAATACTAATATTAGATTCGAATTTGTCATACCAAAAAACCCCGTATATCAATTTTCACTCCATTATTTACATTATCATAGATTTTATTTAAAAAATAGGAAATTTAAATAAAAACTTTAACACCCTGTATCTCGAGAACTAAGGCCTTGCGGACACTTATTTATATAGACTTTTATGTTCATTTTTTGGTCCTGAATATGTACCTGAAGTATTGACATTTCCTCATGAATCACCCTGTATAAAATCGTGCAAATTTTACAAAAGTTCGTAAGTTCCGAGTCTCTGCAATTTTTAGTTTTGTTTAATCTTGGGCTTGTTATGATATTCTACGCAACATTATTTTATTTATTTTTTATTTATTTATTCAAAATCTTCCTGTAAGACAATGATACATTGTATAAGAATAGTCATAAAATAAGTAAGCAAACTAAAACTAAAAAAAAAAATACTACCTAGGACTACTTTGCTACTTAAATATCAACTGTCATGTACAGGGTGGCCATTTTATGGTGATACAGTACCTTATCTAGAAAACGGTAATAGTTATGACAAAAAGTTAAATACAAAAGTTGTTTGGATTCAATTAAATTTTTATTTTATTTCACTTTTGCTTATACAGGGTGTTTCGTTTTGACGTGACACATGTCAACTTTCTTAATTTAAATGGGATACCCTATATATTATTACATATTTCGATTCTACTGTTAATTTGCGAAAGTTTTTATAATAACATCTATATTTGAATTCTTTATCGTTTTTGAGTAAATTGAGTTTTTAGCATTTTTTTTAAAAAAACATATTTTTTAAAAAACAATTTTTTACCTATAAAACTTTAATGGAACTGACTAATATCCTAAGCATACATTACTAAGGGTTCAATTCAACGAGTTTCCATGCTGGTCTTACCAATTAATGTACAGGGTGTTAAAAATGGAGAGCAAAGCAAACAGAACTTTAAATGTAAAAATCTCCTGTTTTTCAAATAGAACATCCTGTATATTTTTATTTCATCTGATTCAGCGTTCAATTACCTATCTTTACTCATATATATATATATATATATATATATATATATATATATATATATATATATATTTATATATTTATATATATATATATATATATATATATATATATATATATATATATGTCCTATACCTAAAATGAACAGTTTCGATTTTATTAGCCGTTTTCTGATTTGACTATTTTTTTTTTAATATAAGTGAACAGATGAAGTGGGCTAAAATAAAAATGTCGTAAACTGAGCCTTATTCTCATTTCCTTAACACAGATAGCGACTATAAATAATGTTAAAAAATACAAATTAAAGTGAAATATTATGTAATTTATGTTCTTATTATTTAATGTTTACGAAAATAAGGGAGAGACAAAAAAAATATCTTGTGCCACACGGTATAACTAATAACTAACTGAGTATTAAACATGACTAAAACAGATTATACAAAATTTTCAATATGGCCACCGTCCATTGCGATACATGAAGAGTAAATAGACTCCATTTTTCGAATAGCGTTCCTTACCGAATTAGATGCATTCAAATTATTGATCTCTTTCCTGATTTTTATTTTTAACTCATTTCTATTATTAGATCTATTTTTATAAACTTTATTTTTAAGTGCACCCCACATAAAAGAAGTCTAAAGGGCTTAAATCAGGGCTTCCTGGTGGCCAGGATATTAAACCATGTCTTTCTATCCACAATGGAAAATGTTGATTAAGGAAATTTACTACCGGTGCAACCGTGTCGTAAGGGGCGCTGCTCTCGAATATTTGCTGGCAAGTCGTTGGTAAGGGGCATGATTTCATTCCTAAGCAGCTCCAAGTATCTTTCGCCATTTAACGACCTGTCAAAAAATATTGGTCCGATAATACGGTCGCAAATAATTCCGCACCACACGTTAACGGTTCGATGGCCTTGTGTTTTAATTGCTTTTATTAGATGTTTATTAGTTTGAGACCAGTAATGAGTATTTTTCCGATTAAAAATACCCGCCGAATTAAATGAGGCCTCATCAGTCCAAAGCACTTTTGAAAAAAATACATTTTCGAACTGCCGGTCCATAATATCACAACAAAAAGTCAATCTTTCATTAAAGTCTAATTGTGATAATAATTGAGTTGGAAGAAATTTATAAGGATGACAACCATTCACCTGCAGTGTTTTTTGAATACTTCATCTACTGACACCTGCCATGTCTCTGTCAGCATCTCTTTGGGATCTTTCATCATCTTCCTCGAAATAAAGTAAAATCTCCAGTTGTTTTTCCTCAGTGAGGACAAAATTGGGACGATTTTTCTTAGAGTTTTCAAGGACACCATTTTCCAAATCACGCACAATTCGAAAAAATATAGTCCTGGAGGGAACTCGATTATTAGGATATTCCCTCGAATACTCTCTAAGGGCTAACCCTGGACTTTTATTATTTTTTATGAAACAGTTGTATAATTTCAAACGTTCATCTAAACTATATAAAGCCATTTTTTAACAAATTTCGCAGCAAAAATTTGACAAAAATGACAAACAGAGCAAATGTCAACTTAAGTCAACAATTGCATTAGGTTATTTCCTAAGCCTATCTTGATTTTTTTAGTTTCTGATCTCATTTACTGGCAAAATTCCGGGATAAATCAGAAAACGGCTAATAAAATCGAAACTGTTCATTTCAGGTATAGGACATATATATGAGTAATGATAGGTAATTGAACGCTGAATCAGATGAAATAAAAATATACAGGGTGTTCCGTTTGAAAAACTGGAGATTTTTACGTTTAAAGTTCTGTTTGTTTTGCTCTCCATTTTTAACACCCTGAATATTAATTGGTAAGACCAACATGTAAACTCGTTGAATTGAACCCTTAGTAATGTATGTTTAGGATATTAGTCAGTTCCATTAAAGTTTTATAGGTAAAAATTTTTTTTTAAAAAAATATGTTTTTTAAAAAAAAATTCTAAAAACTCAATTTACTCAAAAACGATAAAGAATTCAAATATAGATGTTATTATAAAAACTTTCGCAAATTAGCAGTACAATCGAAACATGTAATAATATATAGGATGTCCCATTTAAATTAAGAAAGTTGACATGTGTTACGTCAAAACGAAACACCCTGTATAAACAAAAGTGAAATAAAATAAAAATATAATTGAATCCAAACAACTTACTGTATACCACCATAAAATGGCCACCCTGTACTCCTCCATTGAATAAATACATTTATCAACCAAGTACGCCTTTCACCTACATTTAAACTGATGAACAGTGGTCAAACACCTTATTTCATTTGGCAACACATTAAGCATTTTCAAACCTATGATGTTAGGCGATCTGTACATAATCTGAGATTTATAAGGAGGTATATGAAATTTATCTGCATTTCTAGTATTCAATGAGTGCAGGTCACTATAATTTGAATAGGAGAATCTGTTCTTAAAAATATGTAAACATGTTTCCAGGATATATAAACCTGCTAAAGTTAAAACATTAATATGCCTAAACAATTCTCTGTATGATGTTCTAAAACTGACACCAGCTATGCATCTGATAATTCTCTTCTGCTTTATAAACACATCTTTTGATTGATTAGAAATGCCCCAATACCTAAGAACAGATTCGACTTGGGCATGGTATAACATTATAAGTTGCTTATGTGGTAATATGTTTCTTAAATTTGATAAGATATAAAAAGCTGAATTCAGTTGTGACATTACATGGTTAGAATGTTCTTTCCAATCTAGACAAAAATCCATATAAAATCCTAAAAACTTTACACAGTTTGCACTATTTAATTTCATATTATTCAATTTTAAATCTAAACCATTGCACTCTCTTTGTCTCATATGAAATCTAACATATTGTGTTTTACTCAAATTAAAATATAAGGAGTTACAAGAGAACCAGTTGTACAAATTACCGACAGCCACATTCACTCTATTTTTCAACGAATCATCTGACTTATCAGAAGCCAACAAAGAGGTATCATCCGCAAAAGAGGTAACATGCATATCAGGCACCACTTTAAGCAATTCATTTACATAGAGCAAGAAAAGCACAGGGCCTAATACCGAGCCCTGTGGCACACCCATTATACAAGGCACGCACTCTGAATTGACTGAACTCTGGTACACCTGATGATTCCAAATATTTGATTACAGTGGCGGCTCGTGAGTATATTGAAGGGTGAGGCTACCTGAGGTTAATTTTGTTTAAATGTGAATAAATTTCCACGTCACCCATGAGGTATTATTCTGCGACGCTTTGACCTTTTTTTTTTTAATGGAGGTCATCGCCAGTAGCCCTAATAAACCATTAAAAACTAAAAAAATAAACTTTAAAAAAAGTAAATAAAAAGTAAACAAAACAAGTAAAATATGTACACCTATCACTAAAATATAGCGGTGATTGCGATAATAAAAACATAATTTAGTTTATTAAAACTTAAAATAAATAGTTGTATGAAATAAGATAAAAAAACTACTTTTTGTACATTAAATCTATACGTCTGTCTTTTAAGGTTGCTAATTTATCTATAATTTGGTCGTAAAAGTTTTGGTCTTCACTAAGTTCTGACAGTAATTCCTGCTCTATTGACATCATTGCTAAACCCGAAAGCCGTTCTTGTGTCATTGTGTTTCTTAGGTAGGTTTTGATCCGTTTAAGACATGAAAAATTTCGTTCGGCCGATACACTTGTTGCGGGAATAGTTAAAACTAAATTAAAAAGCTTATATGCTTCCGCAAAAATTGCTTTAAAATCTTTAAATAACAAGCTAGACTTTTTTAGACATCTAAATTTGAAAATTGTTCATCCCTATACAATACAGAAAGCTCATTCTTTAATCTATCTCTGTCAAAAATGTTTGGATAATTTTTTAATAAATTATTTAATAAGTCGTCTGGAAAGCATTTAGCATATTCCGAATATTTTGTGCAATCGACTAAAGCAAAGAAATTTAAATTATTTAAATTTTCAAACCGCGTTCCTAATTGAAGAATTATACAATCTATTATTTTGAAATATAATATTTTATATTTAGTAAAAATATCAAAGTCGCTAGAACATTGCCCTCGACGTGTGTTAGTTGGCAGAATAGTGGTTTTTTTGGCAATATTGAAAAGTTCTTTGAAATGGTCCTCGTTTCTAAATTCAATAATTCGTTGCTTGGCAAGGTTTATTTGCGAAATGCAGTAATTTATATCTAAATGCTTTAACTGTAATATTTGAAACAGTACATCAGTGCAACTAAAAATTTGTTTATAAATATGCGTTAAAAGGCAAAATTCGAAATCATTAAAATGCTTTAGAAATCCTTTTTCACCATTAATAGATTCTGTTCCAGAACTTAAGTCATTAATAATAGTTTCAAATACTATAATTAAATTGTCCCATTCATTAGCCACTAAGTTTAAAATTTTAGACCGTGTATACCATCGCGTTTCTACAGCTCGCGGAATTCTTTTACCTACTATATGATTAAGCACAAAAGACCGTTTTGGTGATTGGTGGAAATAATTTGGTATTCCTAATAAAGTGGCAAAAAATATACGACTTTGGGTAATCAGTTTTGTTCCCTGTTGTAAAACTAGATTTAATCTGTGGGCGCAACAATGAGTAAAGATAGCTAAAGGAGCAATAGATCTAACTTTTGTTTGAAGCCCATTTATTTCACCTGCCATAACACTAGCCCCATCGTAACACTGCGCGACCAATTTATTTTTAAAGTCATAAGGCTCTAAGCTGTTTTGTATTAAATGAAAAAGGCTCTCTGCTGTTCTATTATCGCTAACGTCAAAAAATCCTAAAAATCTTTCTTTTAAAGATCCGTTGGTCACATACCTAACTGTTATCGAACACTGTGATTTTTCTGTTATATCAGTACTATCATCCGCAATTACGCCAAAAAAACAGCAATCGGTGTCATTGATTTATTTTTTTATATATTCTTGAATATAGTCATGTATGCAACCAATTAGTTCATTTTGTATAGCCTTAGATAGTCCCGTAAAAATATTACTAAATTTAGCACAATGTTCAGTAAGTTCGGCATTTCTTTTTATTAAGCATGCAAATATTTCCTTAAAATTGCCACGGTTAAAAGAATCTGTTGTTTCACTATGACCTCGAAATGCCAAGTCCTGTTTACCCAAAGTAATAGTAACATCAATTAAATAATTTAATAATAAACGGTTTTTTCGAACATTTTCATTATAAACAATTTTATTAAGACTTGCATTTTCTTGTAGTGCATCCGCAATAGTCGCCCTATTTTGCTCCAGTCTTGTAAGTGCTACCGAATTTTTAATATGCTCTCTTGAACTTTCATGCGATTTTACTGCTCGTGAAACATTTTTTAAATCCGAATATCCGCCCCCTGAACTCCAATTATTTTTGACGCAACCTAATAAAATACAAGGCCAACAATATAAGCTTTCTTTATAAATACTTCCGCATAGCCACCTATAAGTTTCGTACCAAGATATTTGAAAAGTTCTTGAATATTTTTTACCTTGCCTCTTATCGTTAAATATTGCTAAAATTTTCGGCGTCGGACGGCTACCTAATATCTGTTTCTTTTCAGTTTCGCTTCTTCTTAAAAAAGGCGTTTCAATTAATGAAGCAATAATGTCGTGAATAGGATTCATTTCAAAAGCAAAAAGCAAATACAAAAAATGGAACGGTCCAAATTACCAAATCAAAACAAAACAAAAACTTACTCACGCGTATTTATTCACCTTAAAAGACAGAACGCCCTCAATCAGCGATTATCGCAATCTATTTCCTATTTCTTTCTCAGCCGCACGCACCACGTAAAAAGAAGCCGTAGGAATATTTCGCTAGTCATGTGATTTAAATAACCAATAAAAGCATATCCAAGCTACAGATTTATCGCCTCAAGAATGCAATAGAAAACGCGTGCATCGGCAATCGCCATCCCACTCTGTCGTAGTCAGGTGACTCGCCGGCATCGGCACTGGCCGTTGATAATTAGGTCAGAAGTCGAAACTTTCCAAGCAAAAATTATTTCGCCTCATTGGAGAGCACTTTCCTTAGGAATGGGTTTGCACGGATTGCACTGTCGGTTTTTTGATGTGGTCAGAATTTATTTTTTAAAATATTTATTATGGGATTATATTTTGTTTTTTTTTTAATGTTATTATGTTGTAAAACTGTTAAAAAGTATATTTCTAATTGGTAATAGATAAAAAGTTATATAAAAAAAATCTCTTTACCTTTATTTTGGGGGTGAGGCGCGGCCTCAGAGGCCTACCCTGACGAGCCGCCACTGCTGATTGAAACATACTGCTTACGGTCCACAAGAAAAGACTGTATCAATTGCATCTATCTAAAACCAATTTGGCGGGTTTTTTTTAACTATTCTCTTATTATTTAAAAATGATAATGTTTACGTCTTGGTTAAGATTGCGTTAATCAAAAAACTACAGCTGTATTACACAATTTTTGAATCAGTAACATATCAATTTAAAATGGTTTAAGAAATTTGAAACGTGCAAAGCAAACTCCTATATGCCAAATTTCAATCTAATCGTAAAATTTTAGCCCTCCGCAATATTGACACCGCCATTTTGTATTTTTAGTTTTGAAATTATAGTTCTATTAATGTGTATAAAATGTTACTCACACAGGAAATTAACAAACAAAAAGTTTTTGGCTTTTTCGCAACTGAATAAAAATATTTAACTTTAAATTAATTGAAGCAAATATTTAATATAATTAAATACCTCAACATGTAGATTAGTTTGTCTACGGAATGTTTCGATACATAATATAAACAATATTATTTGAGTAAGCATAAGAAATTATGCTGTTTAAATAATATTGTTTATATTATGTATCGAAACATTCCGTAGACAGACTAGTCTATGTTGAGGTATGTAATTATATTAAATATTTGCTTCAATTAATTTAAAGTTAAATATTTTTATTCAGTTGCGAAAAAGCCAAAAAAGATTTTTGTTTGTCAATCTAAACGCAACAAATAATCTGAACACATTTAAGAACAGGTAATTAAGTTAAATTTAATAGAAAAGTCTATATAACAAACGTTTTGTATAGCAACTTAAAGGTTTTTGTCGAAACGTAAAAAACCGTTTGGGTAAATGACTATAGTTTATAAAAATTGCATCAGCGTATTCTTTCTTTGGTCTCTGAAAATTAGCTTAACTTATATGGATGAGGATCTTTAAAAAAATTGCAAAAACTTTGTTATGTTACTGATTCAAAAATTGTGTAACACCCTGTATAATACAGCTGTAGTTTTTTGATTAACGCAATCTTTACTAAGATAAAATTATCTAAAAACTATTAACTTTAAATAATAAGAGAATATTTAAAAATAATTTTCTTTTGGAAGTTCGAAAATTATTAAATTTACCCCGTATATTAAAAACAAATGAATGAATTAAAAACCTCCAAATTGGTTTTAGATAATGGTTCGTAGAATATCATAACATACCCAAAATTAAACAAAATTAAAAATTGCAGAAACTCGAGACTTACGAACTTTTGTAAAATGTACACAGTTTTATATAACACCCTATATATTATGCGGAGGACCATTTCGATGAACTGAGGCAGCGTTGACCAATTCTAGATAGATAAGGGTTTTTTGAGATTCGGAAATAAAAAAAAATTAATCACTGGGGTCCAGGTCTAGACTATAAAGTGGATGTCCAATTTCTTCGAAGCCACAATCAGAAACTGCAGATTTCCAAGCCTTGACTTGTGTATGGTGCATTGTCATGCATTTCGTCAGTTTTCCGCGACTCTTGAGTTTTATAGTGTCTCTGAAACGATGTAATATGTTTGTGTAATACTCTCCTATTACTGCCTGACCCTTTTTTAGATAATCAATCAATAAAATTCCTTGGCAGTCCCAAAAATATAAATTGTTACCATTACTTCTTCTGCAGAGGGAATCATCTTAAAAAAACTCATGCTTGGATTCAGGATCGTAATGATGGACCCAGGTGTCATCTCCAGTCACTAATCGACAATATTGTCCTATACTAAATGGTATCGATAATATACAAAATACCTTCCATCTAAATAACTTTCTACAAACAATATATTTTTAAGTTTAACATGGAAAATTACATTGTATAGTCCTGAAGATGACCTATTTAAACAGTTTTTACCACTCACAAATGGTTGACTTCAAAGGCACAGCCAACATTTCTTCAAAATCATTTTGGGAGTTTTTCCTTGTTTTGTAAGATATTTTATAACTCAATCATTTTGAGGATTTGACACTAGGAGATAACACAGTCTGACAGTTAATGAATTTAATAATCTAGCATTTGTTTTCTGCATACAAGCTTCCAAGGCATACGTGATTTAAAATCACGTTAATAAAAATTATATCAATATTAAAAATTATATAATATAAAAATCTCAATCAAATCAACAGTTTTATGGAAATTCTTTTACCTCTCCCTGGATCGATTTCTTAATAGTATATGCATTTAAAATATGAAATTAAGCCAATACACTATATGAAGAGAACTTCATGTTGAACAATTTTCCCTAGGTGGTGCTTATTTCCTACACATACTCCCAAAGAACTTCTGAAGGTAACAGGAAGTCTAGGTGGAAAACAAAGAGATGAAGCAATTACTTGGTTTAGTATTATTTATCCGAGAACAAAAGACCCAACGTGGCCAGAGGACTGTAAACCTATTGAAATTCTTCAGAAACCTGGAGAGACTGTATTTGTTCCAGGGGGATGGTGGCATGTCGTACTCAATTTAGATACTACAATAGCAGTTACTCAAAACTTCTGCAGTAGAACCAATTTTCCTGTTGTAAGTACATTTAAAAAAAAACATTTTCAAAAATTAATTAAATTGTAATTATCTAAAAATTCCAAGTTATTTCGTTAATAAGGTCTGGCACAAAACAGCGAGAGGGAGACCGAAACTATCGAAAAGGTGGCTGAAGACTCTTCATGAAAATGAACCAGATCTTGCTGCTATAGCAGATAAAATAAATCTGGAACTGCCTTCTGGTATGTTTATTTTTTATTTCCCAATTTTTACCCAATATTTTGAGCATGCGAATTGCCCAGGAAAAAAATTGACAAATACCCCTGCTCAATTTTTAGGTGTTGCATCTGATAGCTCGAGTAATTCTTCCAGTTCAAGCTCGGAATCCTCAGGTAGTTCCAAATCGAATTCTGAAGATGGAGATAGTGGCCAAGAGTCGATAACGGCCAAGAAGAAAAGGAGAAAATCAGATAATGAATCTGACAGAAATAGGAAAGCTATTCGTAGAAATGTAAGTGCTTGTAAAAACGAGGTTTTACTTTCCTGTGGATGAACATGAGTATTATTTAAAATGTTTCTATAAATACTAAGTCCTTTTTATTTTATTTTCAAATTTCCCCTTTTTTATATGCTTAAATATTTTTAATATCTCAAAAAACAACAAAAAACTGCAAAATTAAGATAATTAAATACACTGTTAACAAGTTTTATTAAGGATGTTTTGCATCTTTATCCAGGCAAAGCTGGTATTAATAAAATAGTTATGAAATGCATTCGTATCTTAAGAGTTGAGATATTTATAAGAACATTAGTGATCGTCTTTAATAGATTTTTCAAAGAAAGATAGTTTTAAGTGAGTCCCATTAAAAAATACCACCCTGTATTATGACTGTTGATAATACCCAAATATTTTTTATTTCGAAATTTCTCACCGTTTACTCACGATCGTCTACCCCAGCTATGTCAAACATGCGGCCCAGTGAGCATTTTCTGCGGCCCAAAATGATTGGTATAATAAAATGTATAATTGTACATAGTGCCATCTATGTTTAGAAGGATGAACTACACATACTCAACCTAAAGCCAAACGTTATCTGGCTTGTCCGATGAAATTCTATCGTGCAAAAACACAGATGTTGCTATCTGAACATTCTGGAAAGAACTCGAGAAACCACAATCCGTATATAAGCTGTGTTTGATTGAGTTCAGTGTTTAGTCAGTTATGAGTTGCGATAGAGTTTCGAGTTGAGTTGCAAACTTATTGTTACAACACTTAACAGTACTTATTATAATTTATTTCGGATACAGTTTTTAACATGTCTCTTTCAAAACCAAGTGGAAGTAAGAGGAAACTTGTGGATGAGCATCGTATCTTTCAAGAAAAGTGGGATTTAGAGTTTTTTTACTGTGAGGTGAAAGAAAAAATTATTTGTTTGATTTGTAATAGTACAGGGTGTTTCAGCGAGGACTGAACAGGGACCTATTTTCGACCTTCCTTGTATTTTGGAAAAATTCAAAATAGCCAATCGATGTATTTTTTCTTGTAGGATCCAAAAATGTCATCGAAAAAATATTTGAACCAGAAACAAAAGAGTTACGCTATGCATCAGGTGTTTTTTAAATGGAATGTATCGTTTTTTATACGATTTTTGGAAAGAGTGATTTTTTTTATGTCCGTTCTGATTAAAAGATTTGATTTTGCGATAGCTGTTTATATTACATTTTAATGTTTCACAAACTAAAATTTTAGCTTCACCTGTTTAAAATATACGATAGGTTGGTATAGGTGATCAAGGTAAAATGACGTTTGAATGCTTTGTCAATAAAAATTGACATTATTTTAATTATTGTCGAAGTCTTCACCTAAAAAATATATATTTGCCTCTGATCGAAATGAAATACTCTTTGGACGAGAGACTACAGATTGTTATGCTATTTTACAAGTGCCAAGAAAATGCAAGAGAAACAAGTAGAAGATTTATTGCAAATTTTCATAGAAATATATCCATCAATACAATTCTAAGGATAAAAACCCTGAGGAAAATAAAACTTTACATGATAGAAAAAGAAATTCAATAAAAAATAATTATTAAATAATAAAATAAAACTACTAATAACATAAGTTTTCAATGTGACCGCCGTTTTTCTCGAAACAACATCGATAACCCCTTTGTAGCCTTTCTAAACTTGCTGTTGCAATAAGATTTTCCTGGTTAAGGCGGTTTATTTCATCGACAATTTTTCCCATGATCTCTTGAATATTTTCGTTTCGTTGTCTGGATACGACGTTCTTCAAATGGCCCCAAAGAAATGTATCCAAAACTGAGAGGTCGGGGCTATTGGGCGGCCAAGCATATGTTCCATTTCGCCCTATCCATTCGTTATGGCGCCGATTTAAAAATTGAACCACATCATGCACGGCCATCATGTTGCCAAATTAAATTCTGATATTCTGCCAATGGTAAGTCTTCCAAAAAATTTTCAATTTCGTTTTCTAAAAACTCATAATATCTGTGCCCATTTAAAGTCCCTTTAAAAAATATTGGTCCCAAAATTTTATTGTTTTTTATCCCACACCAAACATGAATAGAATTCCTCCCTTGAAATTTAATAGTCTGGAACTTTTTTGGATTTTCAACGGCCCAGTGGTGACTATTATGTCTGTTGAATACTCCCGATGTTGTGAAAGTAGCTTCGTCGGTCCACACAATATTTTTGAATAAATCAGGGTCTTCGTTTTCTTGCCGAATTACCATTTGAGAAACAAATTGGAAGCGAAGTTCTTTTTGTGCCGGTGTTAGGTGCTGAAGTGGAAGGATACGAAAAGGCCTAAATTTATGAATTTTCAGAGTCCTGTGAACAGTCCCTCGGGTAACTCTTCTGCGCCTTACACCGCCACCGTACTGAACTTCCCGAACTGCATCCGAAATAGATTTGGTTGGATTAACTTGAAAATAATTTATAATGGCCTGGTCTCGATTTCTTCTTCTTTGTCTATTTCTTTTTCTATCATGTAAAGTTTTATTTTCCTCAAATAGGTTTTTTATCCTTAGAATTGTATTGATGGATATATTTCTATGAAAATTTGCAATAAATCTTCTTCTTGCTTCTCTTGCATTTTCTTGGCACTTTTAAAATAGCATAACAATCTGTAGTCTCTCGTCCAAAGAGTATTTCATTTCGATCAGAGTCAAATATATATTTTTTAGGTGAAGACTTCGACAATAATTAAAATAATGTCAATTTTTATTGACAAAGCATTCAAACGTCATTTTACCTTGATCACCTATACCAACCTATCGTATATTTTAAACAGGTGAAGTTAAAATTTTAGTTTGTAAAACATTAAAATGTAATATAAACAGCTATCGCAAAATCAAATCTTTTAATAAAAAAAATCACTCTTTCCAAAAATCGTATAAAAAACGATACATTCCATTTAAAAAACACCTGATGCATAGCGTGACTCTTTTGTTTCTGGTTCAAATATTTTTTCGATGATATTTTTGGATTCTACAAGAAAAAATACATCGATTGGCTATTTTGAATTTTTCCAAAATACAAGGAAGGTCGAAAATAAGTCCCTGTTCAGTCCTCGCTGGAACACCCTGTACCTTTTTTACAAGATTTTTCATTTATGGTAGATATCACAAAACACTTGTCAGACTTCATGGTGGTCATGTGAAAGCTTTCAAGTGAAAGATGATGTTGTGGGAAAAACAGTTAGCAGAGGATAATCTGTCACATTTTCTGACTTGTAAGGCATTTCAGGAAAGCACAAGTGTCCCAATATCATACAAAGTATATATATTTATTTATTTATTTATTTCTTTTTGGGACTCATACAGGTCTAGCCCACAAAATTGTGTCCACTATTTACGTGTTAATTTAATCGTTAACATACACCTAAAACTACACAGCTACATATTATAATCTATTACTTAACATATTGTAAAATATAATCAACACTGAAAAAAAAACTTATGTCTTAATACCCATTTAGAAAATCGGCCTTTTTTAATATTTTTGGAGGACATACAGAACAAATCAATGTTATCGCAGTGAATATTTGCAGGGTTTAACATTCTAAATATAGGAGAGTTTGCACAGCTATTAGTGTGAGCCATAGAAGGTACAAACGAACGAGTGTTTCTTAGATTTCTTTGAGGAACTGCTATTGGAATTTGGGATAAAAGAACTGTTGAATCAATGGCAACAAATAATTTTTTTCAGATAAAAGATATCATTTATAACCCTGCGATCTACCAGGCTTAAGAGTTTAAATTCTTTACGTAAATAATTGTAATCTGTGGTCATGTTGTTCCTAAATGCCAGAGATCTTAAAAACTTGTTCTGTACGCGCTCCATTCTTTGAATATAGACATCATACATGGGATTCCAAACAGAGGATGCGAAATTCAGTCGACTAAAAACATAAGCATGATAGAGGGTCAGTAAAGTACTATTATTTTGAAACACTTTCGATTGCTTGTTTATGTATCCCAACATTCTAAACGCATTATTAACAATATTGTCAATTTGTTTATCAAAAAGCACCTTATCATCGAAGATAACGCCTAGGTCTCTTGCTTGGCCCTCTCTACGAAGCTGGTTTGAATTCAAACTATAATTGAAAACCACTTTTTGGTGATTACGGGTAAAACTAATTGTAAAACATTTTTCAGTATTTAAATATAGACTATTTGTAGAACAATATTGTTCAATCCTAGCGAGATCTGGTTGGAATTGCTGACAATCAACGCTAACTTGTATTACTTTATAAATCTTCAGGTCCTCCGCATAAAATAAATAATTCGAAAGTTTAAAGCATTTACTGATATCATTTATATAAATGATAAAGAGTAAGGGTCCCAGATGACTCCCTTGGGGTACCCCACATGTCAAGATAAATGAATCAGACGAGGATCCCGCAACTGCAACGGAGTGCTCTCTATCGGTTAAATAAGATCTGAACCATTTTAGGATTATGCTGTCTACACCGATATCGGACAATTTATTAATAAGAATTTCATGGTTAATTATATCGAATGCTTTGCTAAAGTCCGTGTAGATTGAATCGACCTGAAGACGGTTATCCAAACTATTTAAGATGAATTGCGAGTAACTAATCGGGTTAGAGTCAATCGATCTATTTGCAAAAAATTCGTGCTGCTGCCTATTGATTATGTTTTTAACTAAAAAAATATATTTATAGACTAACTTTTCATACACCTTTGCAAACGTACATAGTTTGCAGATCGGTCTATAATTTTTTATGTTACTCCTATCACCAGACTTATGGATGGACACAACAATGTCCCTTTTCCATACAGTAAGAAATTGAGCGATTGATTAAATAATTTTAGAAGTGGTTGGCATAAACCATATATTCAGAGAAAATGAGAAGCCTTCTGGCAGAATTTGAGAAGCGTTTTCAGGATTTTAAGACCCAAGAAAACAATTTTTCTCTATTTACTGGTCTTTTCACTATCGATATTGATAAAGTTCCCCCTCACTTGCAGATGCAAGTAATTGAGATTCAGTGTCAGACCCATTTAAAACAAAAATTTGATAGTGTTGGTACATTCGATTTTTTATTTATATTATATAGTACTTGCCTGTTCAATGCCAAGAAATGAGAAAATTTGCATGTAAAATCCTGTCAATGTTTGGAAGTACCTATAAGTGTGAACAGCTATTTTCTTTGATGAAAGGAAACAAATCTCCCGCAAGATCGTGATTGACGGACGCACACTTGGACGCAGTTTTAGAAGTTATATCCGCCGATAAATTCGCGCCACAAATAGACAACTTAATTAAAGACAAAAGATGTCAAATATCTGGCAAAAGAATTTAATGTTTGTAGTTTTTTGTAATGTCCTTTTTATTGGAAATTTAATAAACAGACTTGTCCTATAATAGTACTTTTTCTCAAGATTTTCAGTAGTTTGTCTTCTTTAAGATAAGGTTTTGCGGCCCACCTAGTCGATGGTCTTCATGCTTTTGGCCCACCAGTGACTTTGAGTTTGATATGGCCGGTCTACCCCACCTCAAAGTTGTATCAACCCAATCCACAAACATTAAGAAGAGTTTTCACCCAGACAGATTCAAACTTAGCTTTTGGCATTAGGAAATATTAATTTTTTTAACAGACTTCGAAAAAATAAGACATCAATTTGACCCTATATATATTATATGGTGTTAAAATTTTTATTTAATTTTCCTATTTTTTAAATAAAATCTATGATAATTTAAATAATGGAGTGAAAATTGATATACGGGGGTTTTTTGATATGACATGTGGATGAACATGAGTATTATTTAAAATGTTTCTATAAATACTAAGTCCTTTTTATTTTATTTTCAAATTTCCCCTTTTTTATATTCTTAAATATTTTTAATATCTCAAAAAACAACAAAAAACTGCAAAATTAAGATAATTAAATACACTGTTAACAAGTTTTATTAAGGATGTTTTGCATCTTTATCCAGGCAAAGCTGGTATTAATAAAATAGTTATGAAATGCCTTCGTATCTTAAGAGTTGAGATATTTATAAGAACATTAGTGATCGTCTTTAATAGATTTTTCAAAGAAAGATAGTTTTAAGTGAGTCCCATTAAAAAATACCACCCTGTATTATGACTGTTGATAATACCCAAATATTTTTTATTTCGAAATTTCTCACCGTTTACTCACGATCGTCTACCCCAGCCATGTCAAACATGCGGCCCAGTGAGCATTTTTCTGCGGCCCAAATCAGTTTTGAAAGCGCGCGCTGCTGCAGCAACGATTGGTATAATAAAATGTATAATTGTACATAGTGCCATCTATGTTTAGAAGGATGAACTACACATACTCCACCTAAAGCCAAACGTTATCTGGCTTGTCCGATGAAATTCTATCGTGCAAAAACACAGATGATGCTATCTGAACATTCTGGAAAGAACTCGAGAAACCACAATCCGTATATAAGCTGTGTTTGATTGAGTTCAGTCGTTCAGTGTTTAGTCAGTTATGAGTCAGTTGCGATAGAATTTCGAGTTGAGTTGCGCACTTATTGGTACAACATTTAACAGTACTTATTATAGTTTATTTCGGATATAGTTTTTAACATGTCTCTTTCAAAACCAAATGGAAGTAAGAGGAAACTTGTAGTTGAACATCGTATCTTTCAAGGAAAGTGAGAATTAGAGTTTTTTTGCTGTGAGGTGAAAGAAAAAATTATTTGTTTGATTTGTAATAGTACAGGGTGTTTCAGCGAGGACTGAACAGGGACCTATTTTCGACCTTCCTTGTATTTTGGAAAAATTCAAAATAGCCAATCGATGTATTTTTTCTTGTAGAATCCAAAAATGTCATCGAAAAAATATTTGAACCAGAAACAAAAGAGTTACGCTATGCATCAGGGGTTTTTTTAAATGGAATGTATCGTTTTTTATACGATTTTTGGAAAGAGTGATTTTTTTTATGTCCGTTCTGATTAAAAGATTTGATTTTGCGATAGCTGTTTATATTACATTTTAATGTTTCACAAACTAAAATTTTAGCTTCACCTGTTTAAAATATACGATAGGTTGGTATAGGTGATCAAGGTAAAATGACGTTTGAATGCTTTGTCAATAAAAATTGACATTATTTTAATTATTGTCGAAGTCTTCACCTAAAAATATATATTTGCCTCTGATCGAAATGAAATACTCTTTGGACGAGAGACTACAGATTGTTATGCTATTTTACAAGTGCCAAGAAAATGCAAGAGAAACAAGTAGAAGATTTATTGCAAATTTTCATAGAAATATATCCATCAATACAATTCTAAGGATAAAAAACCTATTTGAGGAAAATAAAACTTTACATGATAGAAAAAGAAATTCAATAAAAAATAATTATTAAATAATAAAATAAAACTACTAATAACATAAGTTTTCAATGTGACCGCCGTTTTTCTCGAAACAACATCGATAACCCCTTTGTAGCCTTTCTAAACTTGCTGTTGCAATAAGATTTTCCTGGTTAAGGCGGTTTATTTCATCGACAATTTTTCCCATGATCTCTTGAATATTTTCGTTTCGTTGTCTGTATACGACGTTCTTCAAATGGTCCCAAAAAAATGTATCCAAAACTGAGAGGTCGGGGCTATTGGGCGGCCAAGCATATGTTCCATTTCGCCCTATCCATTCGTTATGGCGCCGATTTAAAAATTGAACCACATCATGCACGGCCATCATGTTGCCAAATTAAATTCTGATATTCTGCCAATGGTAAGTCTTCCAAAAAATTTTCAATTTCGTTTTCTAAAAACTCATAATATCTGTGCCCATTTAAAGTCCCTTTAAAAAATATTGGTCCCAAAATTTTATTGTTTTTTATCCCACACCAAACATGAATAGAATTCCTCCCTTGAAATTTAATAGTCTGGAACTTTTTTGGATTTTCAACGGCCCAGTGGTGACTATTATGTCTGTTGAATACTCCCGATGTTGTGAAAGTAGCTTCGTCGGTCCACACAATATTTTTGAATAAATCAGGGTCTTCGTTTTCTTGCCGAATTACCATTTGAGAAACAAATTGGAAGCGAAGTTCTTTTTGTGCCGGTGTTAGGTGCTGAAGTGGAAGGATACGAAAAGGCCTAAATTTATGAATTTTCAGAGTCCTGTGAACAGTCCCTCGGGTAACTCTTCTGCGCCTTACACCGCCACCGTACTGAACTTCCCGAACTGCATCCGAAATAGATTTGGTTGGATTAACTTGAAAATAATTTATAATGGCCTGGTCTCGATTTCTTCTTCTTTGTATATTTCTTTTTCTATCATGTAAAGTTTTATTTTCCTCAAATAGGTTTTTTATCCTTAGAATTGTATTGATGGATATATTTCTATGAAAATTTGCAATAAATCTTCTTCTTGCTTCTCTTGCATTTTCTTGGCACTTGTAAAATAGCATAACAATCTGTAGTCTCTCGTCCAAAGAGTATTTCATTTCGATCAGAGTCAAATATATATTTTTTAGGTGAAGACTTCGACAATAATTAAAATAATGTCAATTTTTATTGACAAAGCATTCAAGCGTCATTTTACCTTGATCACCTATACCAACCTATCGTATATTTTAAACAGGTGAAGCTAAAATTTTAGTTTGTAAAACATTAAAATGTAATATAAACAGCTATCGCAAAATCAAATCTTTTAATCAGAACGGACATAAAAAAAATCACTCTTTCCAAAAATCGTATAAAAAACGATACATTCCATTTAAAAAACACCTGATGCATAGCGTAACTCTTTTGTTCCTGGTTCAAATATTTTTTCGATGATATTTTTGGATTCTACAAGAAAAAATACATCGATTGGCTATTTTGAATTTTTCCAAAATACAAGGTCGAAAATAGGTCCCTGTTCAGTCCTCGCTGGAACACCCTGTACCTTTTTTACAAGATTTTTCATTTATGGTAGATATCACAAAACACTTGTCAGACTTCATGATGATCATGTGAAAGCTTTCAAGTGAAAGATGATGTTGTGGGAAAAACAGTTAGCAGAGGATAATCTGTCACATTTTCTGACTTGTAAGGCATATCAGGAAAGCACAAGTGTCCCAATATCATACAAAGTATATTTATTTATTTATTTATTTATTTATTTTTGGGACTCATACAGGTCTAGCCCACAAAATTGTGTCCACTATTTACGTGTTAATTTAATCGTTAACATACACCTAAAACTACACAGCTACATATTATAATCTATTACTTAACATATTGTAAAATATAATCAACACTGAAAAAAAAACTTATGTCTTAATACCCATTTAGAAAATCGGCCTTTTTTAATATTTTTGGAGGACATACAGAACAAATCAATGTTATCGCAGTGAATATTTGCAGGGTTTAACATTCTAAATATAGGAGAGTTTGCACAGCTATTAGTGTGAGCCATAGAAGGTACAAACGAACGAGTGTTTCTTAGATTTCTTTGAGGAACTGCTATTGGAATTTGGGATAAAAGAACTGTTGAATCAATGGCAACAAATAATTTTTTTCAGATAAAAGATATCATTTATAACCCTGCGATCTACCAGGCTTAAGAGTTTAAATTCTTTACGTAAATAATTGTAATCTGTGGTCATGTTGTTCCTAAATGCCAGAGATCTTAAAAACTTGTTCTGTACGCGCTCCATTCTTTGAATATAGACATCATACATGGGATTCCAAACAGAGGATGCGAAATTAAGTCGACTAAAAACATAAGCATGATAGAGGGTCAGTAAAGTACTATTATTTTGAAACACTTTCGATTGCTTGTTTATGTATCCCAACATTCTAAACGCATTATTAACAATATTGTCAATTTGTTTATCAAAAAGCACCTTATCATCGAAGATAACGCCTAGGTCTCTTGCTTGGCCCTCTCTACGAAGCTGGTTTGAATTCAAACTATAATTGAAAACCACTTTTTGGTGATTACGGGTAAAACTAATCGTAAAACATTTTTCAGTGTTTAAATATAGACTATTTGTAGAACAATATTGTTCAATCCTAGCGAGATCTGATTGGAATTGCTGACAATCAACGCTAACTTGTATTACTTTATAAATCTTCAGGTCATCCGCATAAAATAAATAATTCGAAAGTTTAAAGCATTTACTGATATCATTTATATAAATGATAAAGAGTAAGGGTCCCAGATGACTCCCTTGGGGTATCCCACATGTTTGAGATAAATGAATCAGACGAGGATCCCGCAATTGCAACGGAGTGCTCTCTTTCGGTTAAATAAGATCTGAACCATTTTAGGATTATGCTGTCTACACAGATATAGGACAATTTATTAATAAGAATTTCATGGTTAATTATATCGAATGCTTTGCTAAAGTCCGTGTAGATTGAATCGACCTGAAGACGGTTATCCAAACTATTTAAGATGAATTGCGAGTAACTAATCGGGTTAGAGTCAATCGATCTATTTGCAAAAAATTCGTGCTGCTGCCTATTGATTATGTTTTTAACTAAAAAAATATATTTATAGACTAACTTTTCATACACCTTTGCAAACGTACATAGTTTGCAGATCGGTCTATAATTTTTTATGTTACTCCTATCACCAGACTTATGGATGGACACAACAATGTCCCTTTTCCATACAGTAGGAAATTGAGCGATTGATTAAATAATTTTAGAAGTGGTTGGCATAAACCATATATTCAGAGAAAATGAGAAGCCTTCTGGCAGAATTTGAGAAGCGTTTTCAGGATTTTAAGACCCAAGAAAACAATTTTCCTCTATTTACTGGTCTTTTCACTATCGATATTGATAAAGTTCCCCCTCACTTGCAGATGGAAGTAATTGAGATTCAGTGTCAGACCCATTTAAAACAAAAATTTGATAGTGTTGGTACATTCGATTTTTTATTTATATTATATAGTACTTGCCTGTTCAATGCCAAGAAATGAGAAAATTTGCATGTAAAATCCTGTCAATGTTTGGAAGTACCTATAAGTGTGAACAGCTATTTTCTTTGATGAAAGGAAACAAATCTCCCGCAAGATCGCGATTGACGGACGCACACTTGGACGCAGTTTTTGAAGTTATATCCGCCGATAAATTCGCGCCACAAATAGACAACTTAATTAAAGACAAAAGATGTCAAATATCTGGCAAAAGAATTTAATGTTTGTAGTTTTTTGTAATGTCCTTTTTATTGGAAATTTAATAAACAGACTTGTCCTATAATAGTACTTTTTCTCAAGATTTTCAGTAGTTTGTCTTCTTTAAGATAAGGTTTTGCGGCCCACCTAGTCGATGGTCTTCATGCTTTTGGCCCACCAGTGACTTTGAGTTTGATATGGCTGGTCTACCCCACCTCAAAGTCGTATCAACCCAATCCACAAACATTAAGAAGAGTTTTCACCCAGACAGATTTAAACTTAGCTTTTGGCATTAGGAAATATTAATTTTTTTAACAGACTTCGAAAAAATAAGACATTATCAATTTGACCCTATATATATATATTATATGGTGTTAAAATTTTTATTTAATTTTCCTATTTTTTAAATAAAATCTATGATAATGTAAATAATAGAGTGAAAATTGATATACGGGGGTTTTTTAGTATGGCAAATTCGAATCTAATATTAGTATTGCTCTTACTTGTAGAGGGCGCCACCTACATGTCTTTCTACTTCTTCGAACAATCACAGCTTTTTGGTACAGTCTTGTATTACATTTTTGAGCAAAACAAATTATTCCCTTGCCATTTCTACGTCAAAAAGGTATACCTGTTAAAAGTGAATACGAGCAACCGTTTTCAAATTCACATAAAGTATGCATGTATTGTTAAAAAAATAGAAGTATGCTTTGCCTGATAGAACAACTGCTGGTTGGTGTTCTCATCGTTTTTCCTGTTACTTAGCAATAGTAATGTCAGTTAATAATAAGATCAAATTTTGTCACTGTCAATTTCTGTTCATAACTTTTATTATCTGACAATAATCATTTAAGAAACTTTAGATATACGTCATTATGCCTGTGATATTTTCGCATCGTGAATATGCAGATATGATATTCGTCTATGGCTTCTGCAATGGGGTCGCAATTCAAGCAGTCGCGGAGTACCAGCGTCGTTTTCCAGATAGAAGGGTGCCAGATAGAAGAGTTTTTCAACAAGTTTTCACTACTGCTGGAGAATCTGGGATGTTTCCAAGTGCGAAAATTGTATCTGAAAGGGAATCGGGACCCAACGTTGAAGTAGAAGAGGCTGTACTCAATGCCGTCGAAAATGATCCAAGCATAAGCACTAGGCGGACTGCAGATACTTATCAAATTACACAATCGTCTGCTTGGAGAAATCTTCACATTAATTGTTTATACCCATTTCATTTACAACGGGTTCCACATTTGCAGGAGTGTGATTTTGAGTTGAGAATGCAATTCTGTAACTGGATTAATAAAGATCGAAGGTTGTATAGGTATGTTTTGTTCACTGATGAAGCACAGTTCACGCGTGATGGTATAAATAATCTTCACAATGAACACCGGTGGTCGTATGAAAATCCTCACGCTATAGTAGAACATAATTTCCAACATAAATTTAGCATTAATGTGTGGTGTGGAATGTTAAATGGTCATTTAATTGGTCCATTTATAATCGACGGTAGTCTTACAGGAGAAAAATATTTAAACTTTCTTGAAAATCACTTGCGAAATCTAGTAGAAGATGTTCCACTTAATGTAAGACAAAACATGTATTTGCAGCATGATGGAGCCCCTGCACACTACAGTTTACTTGTAAGAGATTTTTTAAACCAAAACTTTCCAAACCGATGGATTGGTCGGGGAGGTCCGTTTAATTAGCCTTCTAGATCGCCAGACTTTAATCCTTTGGAATATTGTCTTTGGGGATGGTTCAAATCACTGGTATATTCCACTAAAGTAGATACAAGAGAAGCATTATTGGATCAGATAACAAACGCAGCACAAACACTAAGAAATGCGCCCGAATGTATCCACAGAGCAACCCGAGCTATACTCCATAGAACTGACCTGTGCTTAGAAGCAAATGGTGGAATTTTTGAAAATTATAAAACGTAACCTAGATTTTATTAAAAACAACTTAATAATAACAATTTTAATAAAAATTAAATACCTTTTGTTTAGTTTATGTCTGAGGCACTGAATACACACCTCAAAAAATGTGTTAATCTTTCATTTCAAAGCTTTTGTGCCAAGATGCGTTTAAATTTGGACAAAATAACAAACTTTTAAAATTTTGCGATAAAAAATTACATGCGCCGAAATTGTTTTAAATCCAAATATCTCGAAAACGGTTGCTTGTATCCACTTTTAGCAGGTACACCTTTTTGACGTAGAAGTGGCAAGGGAATAATTTGTTTTACTCAAAAATGTAATACAAGACTGTTCCAAAAAGTTGTGATTGTTTGAATGGGTAGAACGACCTGTAGGTGGCGCCCCCTACAAGTAAGAGCAATACTAATATTAGATTCGAATTTGTCATACCAAAAAACCCCCGTATATCAATTTTCACTCCATTATTTACATTATCATAAGTATTATTAAAAAATAGGAAAATTAAATAAAAACTTTAACACCCTGTATCTCGAGAACTAAGGCCTTGCGGACACTTATTTACACAGACTTTTATGTTAATTTTTGGTCCTGAATATGTACCTGAAGTATTGACATTTCCTCATATACATTGCGTTCACAATATTTTTAGGAAAAAAGTATGCATGTGAATATTGTGTTTTATATAGTTTTTGAGGATTTTAATGACACGAAGTTCAGTTTTACTCATTGTTTCAAATTTTGACAATTTTTATAACATTAATTAAAGGGTGATTCTGTAGTTACTTATTTATTTTATAGACCCTCCAAAAAAAAGTTTAGGCTTTAAAACTTTGTGTAAATAGACCTAATAAGGGGTAAATAATATTTTTTTTATAAAAAAAATAGAACCGATTTGAAAAAAAGCACTAAAAAGGAAAAGGTAATATTTTATTCCACATTGAAAATTTTCAAAGGGAAACAAAATATTATTCTTTACTTTTTAGTGATTTTTTTTAGGTCGATTCTATTTTATAATTATAAAAATTTTTATGTAAGTTAATTTTTGACATTTTATTTTAGAGTAATGACTCCCCTCAGTGGCAGAAAGGAAATCCAAGAGCTTCCATATCACCTGCAAAAACTATTGAAGGCGAAAACTTAGGAAACTAGCATTTTTATCTCAGTTTAGTTAATTTATTCTCATTTGAATATACGATTTTTTAGTATGATTTAACATTTTTCAGCTAGGATAATGAATTAAAAAAAGATCTATTTTTTCATTGGTTTTTTTTGTGTAGGTTTAAAATAGGATATCAAATTAGGAAAAATGTAAAATCGTACTAGATCCATTAATAATTTTCTATCAGCTATTATGAATTTTATTTTTAAGAAATGTTCGAGTTCACTAGTCTGTTCTGACCAAAAATAGAGTGAAGAAATTGTTAGGTATGGCGAATAAATAAGGTTTTCTTTTAA
>JAUTXW010005146.1:30000-98504 GCA_030620095.1 Kuschelorhynchus macadamiae | reverse complement strand
GTATAATTTAAAATGAATAAATAGTTTCCATATTGTCAAATACCGCCATTTTGTTACGTCATGTTGAATTTGTACCAGTTTATTCCATTTCTCATTTAATTTTCCTTAAATTCGTACCACACAGCTGCACCAGTTTATCTCTATATCACACTTAATTCTTGCACAAAAATTAAAGTTCATTTAATAAATAGTATTTTCAGGCTGATTTTTTAAATATTTTATTAGGCCGCTATTTTGTTTTGCTAGCTTGAGTTTATATCAAAATGTTACCAGTTCATTCCTATGTAACACTTAATTTTTTGTGCAAAATTGGATAACTAGTTTTTTTAGTAATAATGTCCTATTGGATTTTTACCAGAATATAACCAGCTCATCCCCATATAACTCCTAATTTTTGATCAAAATTTAAAGTTAATCGTAAGTAGTCTTTAAGATATGCTGTGAACTGACAGCTATACAGACACACCGACAGACGAGCCGACAGAATTAATAAAACATATTTTTGGATATAGAGTCGCTAATTCGTGAAAATATGTAAAACCTAAGAGGGTGGTTTTTTCACGATTACGAGCATTTTATTTGGCCACCACTTTATTCGGTCTTCTTGAATTAGTACCACAATTCCACTGTTATGTTTTAATATTTTTATTACTCGCCGAATGCCACCACTGTTATGATTTAATAATTTTAGTATTTTGTATTAGCACTGGTAGTAAATGTAAACACTTCGACTTGTTTCAAATCTCTCTATTATCTTCTGTACAAGAGGGACACTTCTTACTTCTAACAAATCTTTACTCTTACTGTGTCTACTGACTTAATTCTACTGACAATATAGTACTGACATAATGACTGACCTGCTCTATACTGACTACCTAGAATTTATTTTTATATGAATTCCCTAATTTGAGATGCAGTGGCGTATCTGTAAAATTGATTAAAAAAGGTGTCTATAAAAGTAATTTGGGGAGTATTTGCTACGCCATGGCTTACTGTACTACAATGGTTTTTTTAATGTTTCTCTTTATAGCTGAACCTTCCCAAGCTTTATCGACATAGTGTAAATGAGTTTATGATAGGTTTTTTCGGGTATAATAATATTTGGGGCGGAAGAACGTGCATAAAATAGAATTTGAAGTAGAATTTAAAATACATATTGTTTACTTAGAATTTCCCTTGCAATAAACGACCATTAAAGCAGCTTTTGTCGGAAGGTTCCGTCGAAATATAATGTATGTCTAAATATTGCATTTACGTGTCAAACTATCTCTAGACTAATGAATATATAATACTTAAGACTATTCACAAATAAAATGACTATTAAATAATGGGGTCACAACACCTCCCCCCTAAAAGGGAGATTTTATAATAATGAAATTGTTAGAAAATTTCGTTCCTGAGTTAAAATATAAATTATGATACAAAATATACATCCTTGAAATTGATACTATATTTAACAAAAGTATTATGTTCGAAATGATTTTACAAAATTTGCTATGAACTATGTTCTTATTCTATATTATACTAACCTATATAATATTGAAAACTGTTTTTTTTTTATAATAATTAGGCATTCTAAATCTACTTAGATTCTACTAAAGAAATTTATTACTTATAATAAAACGTAATATTATTACTTATCTAATTGATCGTCTTGAGGACGTGTGACCAATAGCTCTGCGAGGCGTGTATGATATACCTGGGGGCGATCATCATTATTAATTCTATTAGAAGTTTCACTAGTATACTGAGCTATATATCTATTAGTTCTCAGATGGTTCAATGGTTTGATTTACCCTTTCGCAAATATTTGGTATTATTCCACAACAGGAAGTTTTTCTTATACATTTTGAATATATTTTGTAAACAATAAATAATAATACAACAACAGATACAATGTAAGCTAAAACAGAACCAGAAACATTATATGTTGACAAAAAATTATTTTTTTCAAGATTTTCTGTTAGCTTTTCTATGTCGTTGTTTATGGCTAGCGATGTTCAGTTCAGGAATGTGCTTTGAAAGAGTCTTATAATTTTCGTTTATTAAAATTTCTGTCAGGTTAATGTTATTATTTTTTATTTTTTCACAATAGTCCTCACTAATTTCTAATGGCGGAACAAACTCACTAAATATTTTCGACTGAAAGGCATTACCGTGAGGCACGAGCATCGTTGAAACACTATACGCTTTACACTGTTTTCCTATGGTGACACTGCCGCAATTTTTTAAAATAACGTCTACTGGTTTATTTTGATTAATACATGAAATGGTTAATGATTCAGGGCAAGGCACTGCAAACAGCCAAGTATTAGTTGTAAGTAACTGAATAAAGATACCTCTATTAGAATTTAATATATGTTTTTCGCATACTTCTGGAATTTTATTTGTTACTTGAAGTAACTTCATTTCACAGTTTTCCACTAAATGAGCCAATGAAACTGGTTTTTGTTGCTGACAAATCATTTTATCATCCGTTATTTTTATAAATTTATTATATTCGAGATATAGTGATACTGAGTAGTATTATTCTGAAATAGGAGAAAACATAAAATTTAAAAATACTATCTACATACATTTATATTTTAAATTATTTTCTATAATACATTTATACATGTTTTTTTTTTTTTAAAGTACTATAACCTATCAATTGCTTTGTGTTAATCATAAAACTGTTTTAATCTATTGGCATGGACGCATTGTTTGTTTTTGCCTTTCTGTATTATAAAATTAACGTCAGAAGTTTTATCTATTATTATATAAGGTCCAATCCATAAGGATGTGAGTTTTTTGCTTCTGCCTCTTCGCACTGATTCGTCATAAATCACCTATTTTAAAATCTCTAATTTTGCAATTTTTATCGTAATTTTGTTTTGAAACGCTTTTACTTTTCAATAGATTTTCTTTAGCCAATTGGCTAGAATATTGTAATTTTTGTTTAAGATTGGCAACAAAATCATCATATGTGTATTGAGTTTTCATAGGTTGAATAATTGAAGTAGGTAAATTAGGGGTATGGCCAAATAAAAGTTCAAAAGGTGAAAAGTGGGTTGCAGTATGCGGAGTTGTATTATAAGTAAATGTTGCAAATGGAATCCAGCTATCCCAGTCTTCCTGACTATCTTTGATAAAATGTCTTAAATACTCCTCTAAGACTCTATGAGAACGTTCTAAAGCTCCGTTGGATTCTGGATGATAACTAGTAGTTTGAACCTTTTTTATTTTTAAAAGTTTGCAAGTATTTTTAAAGATTTCACTTAAAAAATTTGAACCTTGATCGGTAATTAGAGTTTCAGGTAGTCCATATAGACAAATTATTTTCGTTACGAAGTAATAAGCTACTGTTGAGGCTTCTTGATTTTTTATAGGGACATTAATATTATACTTTGTCAGGTCATCTTGGAAGGTAAGAATATATTTGTTACCTGCTTCCGTTTCAGGTAAGGGACCAACAATATCGAGAAAACATCTTTCAAAAGGTTTAGTCGCGGTTGAAGTTATGACCATTGGCATTTTTGTTTTTCGCGATAATTTGTTTTTTTGACAAGATTCACATTTTTTTATAAATCTTTTTACGTCTTTTTTCATGCCTCTCCAGGTATAAAATTGGGATAATTTTTTATGTGTACGGGCAATTCCTTGATGACCGCCTAAAGGAGAGTTGTGGAATTCTTCTAATAAGGTTTCCTTTTCAGATTCAGAGGGTTTTATTAAATTATTATTGTAAACTGTTATATCTACATTAGAGTTTTTAAAAATATATCTTATCATGGGATAAATAATTTCCCATTTTACTAACGGGTTGTAATGATATTTAATAAATGACAATTTAAGTTTTTTGTTACTTACAAGATTTTTTAACTTTAGTAGACAAGACCATATATTTTCATAATTTGTGTCATTTAACATATTTTCATTATCATTGAGTAAAAATATATTACAGTCGTTGTTTTGGTACTGAGAGACGGAAGGTATTTTTAAATCGTTTTGAACGTTGTATGATGCAAGAAATTGTTTAATCTGATTATTTTGTTCCAAAATATTAAATTGCTCTTTGTTAAAAAATTTGGGAAAAAATAATATTATAGGATCTGAATTATTTATCTGAAATAAATTAGCGTTGTTTTCTTTTAATTTTGTGTTAATAACAGTATGTGTTTGCAGATAATTTAAAAATTTTTGATAATCTGTTATCATGTCAGCGTTTACCGTTTTAATCATTCTACTTAAGGCATCAGCATTTGTATTTAACTTTCCGGCCTTATAAATAATTTCGAAATTGTATTCTTCCAATTTTAACCTAAATCTTGTAAGACGCGACCCAGGGTCTTTTATGTTAAATACATAAAGTAAAGGTTTATGATCCGTAACTATCTTAAAATTTGTTCCAAAAACATATGGTCGAAAATGTCTAACTGCCCAAACAATTGCCGCTAATTCTTTCTCTGTCGTTGAGTAGTTTTGTTCGGCTTTATTAAGAGTTCTACTAGCATAAGCTATAGGTCGATCATTATTAACTTTTCCTTGTGATAAAATTGCACCAATCGCATAATTACTTGCGTCGGTAGTTATAATGAATTCTTTTGAAAAATCTGGGTACTGTAGTACAGGAGGAGAAGTAATGTTATTTTTAAGCGTTTGAAATGAAATATCACAAGCATGGTCCCATTTAAATTCCGTATCTTTCTTGAGCAATTTGGTAAGAGGTTTTGAAATTTTCGCAAAATCCTTTATAAATTTTCGATAATATCCGACAAGCCCTAAAAATGATTTTACCTCTTTTTGATTTACTGGTTGAGGAAACTGTAAAACACATTCTACTTTTGAAGGATCAGGTTTGATGCCATAATCTGTTATAATGTGACCTAGATACAAACATTCTTTTCTTAAAAATTCACATTTTAATGGTTGAAGCTTTAAATTATGCTCCCGAAACCGTTCAAATACCTCAATTAACCTTTCATTATGTTCTTTTAAATTATTAGCATAAATTACGACATCATCTAAATAAATAAAACATTTTATGCCACTAAGACCGCTTAAGACCGCATTCATTAACCTCTGAAAGGTTGCCGGAGCTCCTTTTAGGCCAAAAGGCATCCTATTGTAAACAAAATGCCCCGTAGAAGTACTAAAAGCTGTCTTATTTTTATCATTTTCGTCCATTTGAACCTGATGAAATCCATTGGCTAAATCTAAAGTTGTAAAATAATGCGATTTTCCTAATTGGTCTAAAATATCTGTAATATTAGGTAATGGAAATGCATCCCCTGCAGTTATTTCATTAATTTTTCTAAAATCTACGACCACGCGAAATTTAGGTAAACCTGATGAATCAGTTTTTTTAGGAACTACTAATAAGGGACTATTCCAAGGACTGTAAGACGGAGAAATTATTCCATCCTTTAACATTGCATCGGTTTGTTCTTTTATAACCTCCCGATGTTGAAAAGGTAATCTATAGGGTTTAATATTAATAGGTCCCTTAGTAGGGTCTGTAGAAATTTTATGTTTTATTGTGTTTGTACAAGAGAGTTTATCATCTTCTAAATAAAAAATATCGATAAAATTTTCACAAATTTCTAGAAGTGAGTTAGTTTCCTCGACATTTAATCCTTCTAAGTTGAGAGAATGTTTCAATTTTTCTAAACGTTCAAAGTAATTTATATTCGTGTTATTTTCAATATTATTATTATTATGACTAAGCTCTATAATGTCAAATTCACCTTTAGTGATAGGTTGTACGTTAACTCTGGGTAACGCAATTGTTAAGGGTTCATTAGATATATTTAAAATACTAATTAAACATTTATGATTATGTACTTTGGTCAAAGAAGAACCTATATAGAGATTTTCAGCAAGTAGTTTCGATTTTACGATACCTTCAGTACCTGAAACGTTGGCCAAAGCATAAGTTATCATTTCACATCTTGGGGGTATAGTCGTTAAAGTCTCTGAAGGCAAAATCTTAAAGCAATTGTCCTCAAAATAAACAGTTTCTTCTTCATAATTAATTTTAGTTTTATATTTCTGCAAAAAATCGCGGCCTAAAATTCCGTCATTTTTTATAGGAATGCTATCTGGTACGATATGAAAAGGATGAATTAATATTTTATTATCTTTTAATTGGATTGTTACATTATATAGACCTTTCGTAAAAACCGGTTCTTTACTTATACCTTTTAGTTCAATAATACAGTTTTGATCTAGCTTTGAATAGTCTTGTAAAATCGACTCCTTTAATAAACAAACATCAGCCCCTGTATCTAACAAAATTTGCAATTCTGACTTTTTAGTGCCCAATGAAGTTATTTCAATTATATCTAACTGTTTACAATTATTACAGAATAATACTGACTTAGGAGACATATTATTTGAATTATTACGGTTGGTTTGATTTTAATATGTTCTAGTGGATTCTTATTATTTGAACAGCTACTGTTTATACTGATTGAACTTTTTACGAAGCGCTTGGCGGGCTGTTCACCCAAGGCTTCGTTGTCGTTTCCCGAAAATTCTTGGACAGATGTAGTTGGTTGTGGAGGAGAAATACTAAGATTGTGTTGGAGGCTACTGGGGGGTAGATACGTTATAGTTTGTATTTGATGAGAATTATTGACAGGTACATTATTATAGTTAGGACGGTATCGTCGCTGTTGTTGAGGTATCTCTGAAAGCATTTGAGGTCTGTTTGAACTACGGGGATTGGTATAATTTTGACGATAATTGTTCCCATTATAATTATTGTTAAAATTTCGTGAATTTGTATTTTGATTGTAATTATGATTATCGTTTCCCCTGTAAGAAAAATAACTTCTAGCATTAATAGGTTGTTCCCCGTTATAATTTTGCCCTTTTGAAGAATTTGCGTTAAAATGTTGTTGTGGACTGAAGCTTTGATAATTAGGATTATTAAAATTATTTCTTCCCATATTTTGTTCATATTGTATAAGTTGCCTACATTGAGAAGTTATATGATTATTTTTATGACAGAACATACACAAAAGTTTAGGATTTTGGTTATTAAAATTTCTATTTCCCTGACCCACAAAACCTACATTTTTAAAATTTGAATTTTTTGCTCTAACGTTGTTTTCGAGTTCCATTTCGATTGCTAATGATAATGCCCTGTCTAAATCTGTTGTGTTTTCAGCAATTACTCTAATTTGTATTTTTTCATCATTTAGCCCTTGTCTAAACGTGTTTACTAAAATTGACTCTAAATTTTCTATTAATACCTTAGCAGAATTATGTTCATAATTTAAATGACAAGTTTCTTTATATTTATTATGCAGGTATCTTAATCTATCTCCATATTCTGTAACGGTTTCCCTAAAGTTTTGTTTTATATTCATTATTTGAGTTAAAAAATGAGAAGGCGGTCTTTTATCCGTAAACTGTTCTAAAAGAAAATCTCTAATTTCGTCCCAAATTTAAAAATTCTTTATATTGTGTCACCTCTTGAGCTTTACCTTTTAATTTAGTACCAAAAATTAATTTAGCTAATTTATTTTTTTTCATTTTCTTTTACAATATGCATTACTGCGTCACAGTTTTTTAGAAAAAATTGAAGAGAATTTCCATCGCCGTAGCCGTCAAATGAATTTATTAAATTTAATACATCAATTGCATCTTTTCCTTCAGCCATTTTTTGTTTGTTAAAATTATAAAGATTAAATACTAATAAAAATTTTGGGTAAAAATTTAAATATAGATAAGTTATACGGTCGATTATTCAATGACCTTTTCAACACACAACGTATTTGCAGTACCTTTCACAAAATAAATATATCTATATAATTTCAAAAATGCATAACATATAAAAAAAAACAAATAGTGTCACCACAACAGGAAAATAAAAGAAAAAACTTACAGCTTCATCCTTAGTTAGCTGGAACGTAAGGTGAATTTCCTCGTTTTCTTTCTTCTTCTCGAAACTTGTTGCGTACTGGGCGCTCCTCCAAGTCTGTTGAAACTTCCTGTCTTTGGTATACGGATGTGGTTTAACTGGTGTGATTCTTGCTGCGTTCTAGGCGCTCCTTCAGAAAACACGGGGTGGTATATCCAGATCCGCTGCCACCAATGTTATGTTTTAATATTTTTATTAGTCGTCGAATGCCACCACTGTTATGATTTAATAATTTTAGTATTTTGTATTAGCACTGATAGTAAATGTAAACACTTCAACTTGTTTCAAATCTTTCTATTATCTTCTGTACAAGAGGGACACTTCTTACTTCTAACAAATCTTTACTCTTACTGTGTCTACTGACTTAATTCTACTGACATAATGACTGACCTGCTCTATACTGACTACCTAGAACTTATTTTTATATGAATTCCCTAATTTGAGATGCAGTGGCGTATCTGTAAAATTGATTAAAAAAGGTGTCTATAAAAGTAATTTGGGGAGTATTTGCTACGCCACTGCTTACTGTACTACAATGGTTTCTTTTGATGTTTTTATAGCTGAACCTTCCCAAGCTTTATCGACATAGTGTAAATGAGTTTATGATAGGTTTTTTCGGGTATAATAATATTTGGGGCGGAAGAACGTACATAAAATAGAATTTGAAGTAGAATTTAAAATACATATTGTTTACTTAGAATTTCCCTTGCAATAAACGACCATTAAAGCAGCTTTTGTCGGAAGGTTCCGCCGAAATATAATGTATGTCTAAATATTGCATTTACGTGTCTAACTATCTCTAGACTAATGAATATATAATACTTAAGACTATTCACAAATAAAATGACTATTAAATAATGGGGTCACAACACCACTAGATGATCCCCATACCAAAATTAGTTATGGCACACAATTTGAAACCAATTCATTTCAATTTTTAAATACTTTATTAGTCCGCCATTTTGTTCTGCCATCTTGGATTCGTACCAAAATTTTACCATTTGATTCCAACATACTACTTTAATATTGGTGCAAAACTTGAGATAAATTGGATAAGTAGTTTTTTAATATTAATTTTTTTAACATATCACTAGGATGCGATTTTGTTTCACCATATTGGATTTTTACCAAAATATTACTAGATCATCCCCAGATGACCCTTAATTTTTTATCAAAATTTGAACTCAATCGGTTAAGTAGTCTTTAAGCTATACCGCGAACTGAAGGACAAACAGACACTCCGACAGATGGACCGACGGAATTGATAAAACATATTTTTAACATCTAGGGACACTAAAACGTGAAGATATGTATAACCTGAAATGGTAAATTTTTCACGATTACAAACATTTTATTTGGCCTCCATTTTGTTCGGCCATCTTCAATTAGCACCACAATTTCACTAGTTGGTCCATACACCACAATTATTTATTCAGCTGCCATTTTGTTCCGCCACTTTGATGTTTGTGCAAAATTTGAGGTAAATTGGTTAAGTAGTTTTTTAATAATATTTTTTCACTAGACCGCCATTTTGTTTGGGCAAATTGGATTTTTACCAAAAATTACCAGGCTCTCACCATGTCAATCGGGTAAGTAGTTTTTTAGCTATGCCACGAACAAACAGACAGACGGAATGTTATAGCATCTAAGGACCCTGAAACGTGAAGATCTGAAAAAATCTCGGAGGATGATTTTTTCACGATTACAATACTTCCTTTTTTGAAGTCTGTACCAATTCAGTTATATCCAGATTGAATTATATCCGACATATTTTTAATTTCGGTTAAATTTTACTGTAAAATATCTTTACATTAATTCGTTAATAAAGCACCGCGATTCGTAAACAAAACTTTAATGAAAAATATACGCCACAAACAAATAAAACTTAAATTTTAAATGAGACGTTCAAACAAGTGTCTTTCGAACTAACGTTAATAATACGACTAAGTACCGGATCGCACTTCTTCCTTGCACCCGGTCCGGGATATTGATTTTCTTATAAATCTAAAAATAGATTTGATGCTTATTTCTAGGTTAAGTCGATCACCGAAGTAGTGGAATTATATTTAATTCCATAATTTAAAAGACGTAGTGTAAATATATTTTTTATGATAACATTTCACCTGATTTACATTTTGCCTCATTTTTATATTTCGCCACAATATTATTTTTAATTAACAGAAATTTTCTTGTACTTTTACATTACTTTTAAATATATTTATATATTTTTGGTCATAGTTTTTTCATTCGAGACGTTTCCTTCACGTCAGAACTTAAAAAATTACGCTATCTATAGGCAACTTAAAATACATTTCGGTTAAAAACCAGCTCAAGAAGGTTCACGCGCTGCAGAAATACAAAGACACGAGTGTGATTTAACATCTCAAATTTTGCAGTTATGTAGACAAAGGGTCACTGTAGGGCGGTAAACAGCCATTTTGTGAAAAAAAATTATATGGGTCGGTATCTGCGTCAAAAAATGATCGAAAATGGACAACTTTGTCACTAATTGTTTCATTCTAAATTCGAATTTTTCATAAAAAATCGCATTTAGCGCCCAACTATACCTATTTCCCTATTAAAATCACTTTGAAGCTAATACATATCACTTATAGTTTTAACACAATATTGCATCGGCGGAAGGCTTGCAACTGATCCGTAATACTGCGTGCGGTTCCCCCTTAAAAGATATTCTTTATGTTCGTTTATAAATGTATTAAAATTAAGGGCTAAAAAATATTCAGGAAGAGCATTGTAATATTGCACAGCGTTAGAACTAAAAGACCTCTGGAACATGGCACTCTGATGATGTGGCATTGTTAATCCTTTCCCAGAACGAATATTAAGGGAATGCACGTCCCTACGAAAAATGAGACGTTCTTTTATTGAGGTGGGTGAATTTGCGCCATCGATAATTTTTATCAAAAATGTACAGAAACGAAATTTTCTTCTAAAATCCATTCTTAGCCAATTCAAATTACGCAAATTATGGGATATATGATCATATTTTCTAAGACTATATATAAAGCGGACACAAGCATTCCGCACCCTCTGCATACGTAAACAACACTCACCAGTTAAACAGCAACCATACACAAAGTCACAATAATTAAAATTAGACAAGACTATGGATTCGCACAAAATTTTTCTCATTCTCAAATTCAGAACATGTCTGTTACTGTATAGAAACTTCAAAGCAGAATAGGCTTTATGAAAAATTTTCTTTAAGTGTTCTTCAAATCTCAAATCAGTATCCAAAACAATACCAAGATTTTTCGCATAATCAACTACTGATATTCTGTTTCCATCAATAGTAATATTTAAACTATTTTTTGATGCACTAATTTTATTTTTATTGCCAAAAAGCAGCAGATGAGACTTAGTAAGGTTTAATTTAAGGTTATGATCTCGGCAAAGCTGGTTTAAGATACTTAAGTCTTGATTAATAGGTTCTTCAGATTCTAGATGATCATCAGAATTAAAGCAAAAATAAATTTGTGTTTCATCTTCATATCCCTGAACTTTACAGATTTTTACAAATAGAAGAATATCAGCTGTATAGATCAAAAAAAGTAAAGGTCCCAGAATGGAACCCTGTGGTACCCCTGGTAGTATCTGCACCTGATTAGATAATTTGTCGTTGGAAAATACTCTTTGAAAACAACCCGGGTCGGGCAAAATACTTATAATTCTAAGATCATTGATACGAGTGGGATTGACCACACACCGTATACCAAATACCATGCAAAAAGAGTCGCGCTGTGTATATTGGCCAAACTAGTCAGCACGTTCATAACAGGCTAAATGAACATCGATATAATAAAAAAAATATCACTGCTCTTAAAAAACACGAACAACTCAACCATATTTTTAATTTCGAAGAAACAAAAATACTTTTAACAGAGCTTCATAAAAGAAAACGCTAATTTCAGGAAATGATACATATTATAATATACTTAGTTAATTTCCTCCATCAAAAACAAAAAAAAGCAATTTTACCTCTAAATTGCGGAATAGTTTATTTATGCCTTAATTTTCTTCTACGAAGCTAAAACTTACTGTACTAATTTTACAAAATGTTAAATAAAAACTGTCGTCGGTTCTAGTCAAATAACTCATTTTAATTCCAGGAATAGGGAAAAAAAAACCAAAACATTTCTCTCTAACACCATAGATGTTTTATATGTTGCAGCCTGCTGGTGAATTCTATTTCATTGTTCGTATACGTCCCGTTCAGTGTATTCGTCTATGTATATTATCCTTTTACCTTGTGTTGATGTGAGAAATGTATGTAATATGTTCCAAAAATTTGGTTAATTATGCGTTAAAGAGCTACATTTTTGGATGTTTCTTTCTGAGGGTAAATTTTAGTTCGTAATTATATATTGTTGTGTTATTGGTTCGATTTTATACTTTTAGACTTACAATTTTATCAGTTGAAAAAGTTGACGAAAGGCAACGAAATGTACTGCGAAAAATTAAAAAAAAAATAAAACTCCATGTAACTGCCCACTACCTTGCAGTGTATATTATAGACAGTAACAGACATGTTCTGAATTTGAGAATGAGAAAAATTTTGTGCGAATCCATACTCTTGTCTAATTTTAATTATTGTGACTTTGTGTATGGTTGGTGTCTAACTGATGAGTGTCGTTTACGTGTGCAGAGGGTGCGGAATGCTTATGTCCGCTTTATATATGGTCTTAGAAAATATGATCATATATCCCATAATTTGCGTAATTTGTATTGGCTAAGAATGGATTCTAGAAGAAAATTTCGTTTCTGAACATTCTTGATAAAAATTATTAATGGCGCAAATTCACCCACCTCAATAAGAGAACGTCTCATTTTTCGTGGGGACCTGCATTCCTTTAATATTCGTTCTAGGAAAGGATTAACAATGCCACATCATCAGCGTGCCATGTTCCAGAGGTCTTTTAGTTTTAACGCTGTGCAATGTTACAATGCTCTTCATGAAAATTTTTAAGCCCTTAGTTTTAATACATTTATAAACGAATATAAAAAATATCTTTTAAGTGAACAAAATGTATTGTTAAATTAACTTTGGTTAAATATTTTTATTTTACAGATTTATTATTTTACTTTACATGCCTAGTTTTTCGTATATTCTAACTCTTTTATATTATTCTCTATTTTCTTATATTCATATCAAATTTACTTTTATACATCTGTCGTAAATTAGTTTAAGCAATTTATATTATAATACTATGTATAATGTCTATTCAATCCGTAATATAAAGGCCTCATTTATTTATCGGTATTTATTGATTCGATTGATTGATTATATAGTTCTTCTACAACAATATTCCGCTGTGAAGATTATGGTTGTTGGTATCTTCTACGGATCGTGTTCCCTGAACAAGTATCCATCGGCTCACGCTTGATATTCCGGAAAAAGTTGGGCGTTGATTTTGGTGGTTAAAAGATGATGTGGGGGTAAAAGTGTTTCTTTGCATAAAATTTTGATTTGGGAAATTCGATGGTCTAAAATTACGTGGGATTGGTTGTCTATAAGGCATAAAATTTGAAAATCGCTGAATGGGGTAATTCAAAAATATTGGTCTCACATTAACAGGATAATGTGCTTATGCAGGCCTATTTATTTTTGGTTTTTGTGAATTAAAATTTGGGTTTTTTGGTAATGTGTTACTACGGTTCTTATAATATATAAAATTTACTTTAAACGCAGGCCAAATTTTTGCGGTGTTTCATTTTTTTTCAGATATGGATGTTATTGTATCTTGAATAATACAATCAATCGATCTATGAACTGAAAAAGTCGAAATTATTGCGGCTTTTACTGCTTTTATATGTATTTAATTCTATTCAAGAACAAATAATATTGGCTGCCCTACCTACAAGTTTACTTAAAATAGTATCGTATAAACGTACGTTTATAGGTGTATTATTATCAGTTTTATTTCTATGATTATTACAAAAATTATCACAAGCATTAATAAATCTGTTTATTTGTTTTGGATTCCCATCGAATAAGGAACTATTGTCTGCTCGATTCAATAGTCATTATTTTACTTATTTGAATTCAATTAGAAAAAGGTGTTAGATTTCCTTCACAATTTAAGTTTCCAAAAGCTGATATTAAATCTTACATTTTGCAGAATTGCAAGAGACGTAAATATTAATATTTAAGATAGGGTAAAAATAAAATAAAATAAGGAAAATTGAAAGGAAGCACTTACAGAAGTGTACTGAAGATTATTCCAATTTTCATTCGTAAACTAGGGTCCAATAGAAGACGCTATGTGGTCCTTCCCTGGTTAGCTGCTATGGTCAATTTTGAGTTTCTTGGTACACCCTGAAGATTTTTGATTGTCCTATTTTGCCACAAATTACGCACGATGCACAATTGTTGGCAAATACTACGACTGCGCCAGTTAACAACTCGAAACACGAGAAATTGTTTTTAAAAAATCAATTTTATCCTGCAGGAGGGTACCCTGTGACATAATCGAAAGCAATTCTTCTTGTTGGCCGTTTTGCACCTGCAGAAATTATATATTTCTGCTATTCTGCATATATCTTTTCCGGCCAAGAACTTTTGATAAAGGTGTCTGAAAGCGCATTTTTATTGATTTTAGTTATATATATATATATATATATATATATATATATATATATATATATATATATCAAAGAGGTTTTATTTCGGTTCTAGCGGTCCGTGGGAAAAAAAGAAGAAACTCTTTTATCCTAAGTGCTCAATATTTCGCTAATGTTTATTAGCTTCATCAGGAGAAACTACAAAAATTATAAAGAATAGGTCCAATTAGAATTATAACATTAAAATAACAATCAAAAGAATAAAATTTTGTCTAGATATACACAGTCAATACATACTTAAAAATTACTTACAAGATGGTAGAGTCTTTTCTATATTTAAGTTCAAGCGGTTGAACCTCTTCTGTAGGGCCATCATATGTATTTGAATTATAAATCAGTTCTTTTAGAATATGCTTCGGATACCCATTATTTAAAAATATCACTAATAGTTTTTTTAAGTTGTCTTGTAAAAATGAATCATCAGAAATATGCATTACCCTGTTTTTCATGGCTATTATTGTATTATATTTTTAATTCTTTAGATGGTTAGAGAAATAATTTAAAAATCTACCGGATGCTGTTGGTTTCTGATACCAATCCAAAATAATTTTATTTTCTAGGTTCCTAATTAGCTTAGTGTCCAAGAATGGTACACTACGTTGGTTTTCTTTTTTAATAGTAAACTGAATATTTTTATGAAATGAGTTAAAATATTGCAACATAATTTCTGTACTGTCCTCCGGTACTGAACAAATTACATCGTCTACGTATTTATATATAAAAGGTATCTGAAATGGCAAATTGGGGATAACACTGCTAAATGAATGATCTAAAACTATTGTTGCAAGAACCCCTATGGGTGCGCCCATAGGGGTGCTAAAAATTTGTTTATAGAACCTATTATTAAAACTAAAGTAAGTGTTGTTAGAGATAAATTTGATTAAATTTATGAAATTATTTTTTGAAAGTGTGGTGAATTTCTTAATTGTTTCCCATTTAATGTTTAAGATGTCAATTACTAGATTACAGGGAATATTAGTAAATAAAGACACAACATCTAACGAGACTAATACATAGTTATTAGGTAACTGAAAATTATTCATAATATTAATAAACGAAAATATATCTTTGATATTGTAATTTTCGTTTTGTTAATATTATGAATAATTTTCAGTTACCTAATATGTATCATTTTTGGACACTAAGCTAATTAGGAACCCAGACAATAAAATTATTTTGGATTGGTATTAGAAACCAACAGCATCCGGTAGATTTTTAAATTATTTATCTAACCATCCAAAGAATCAAAAATATAATACAGTAATAGCCATGATAAACAGGGTAATGCATATTTCTGATGATTCATTTTTACAAGACAACTTAAAAAAACTAATAGAGATATTTTTAAATAATGGGTATCCGAAACATATTCTAAAAAAACTGATTTATAATTCAAATACATATGATGGCCCTACAGAAGAGGTTCAACCGCTTGAACTGAAATATAGAAAACTACCATTTATAAGTGGCCGAACTAATAATATTGCAAAATTATTCAAACATTTTCCACACATAAAAATAGCAAAATATAATACAATAAAAAACTTTAATCTATACTTTAGGGTCAAAGATCAAACACCCTTATTATTTAATAGTAACGTTGTGTATCAGTTGGCCTGCTTGGAGTGTGATGGACAGTATATCGGGCAAACATTTCAGTAGCTTAGGCAAAGAATAACTGGCCACAAAAGTGATTGCCGTTTAGGAAAAATCTCTTGTGCATTGGACACAATCAAAAAACAGGCCACAATTTTGACTTTTCCAATGTTAAAATTTTAGAGAAGGAATCGAATTACAAAAAAAGGTTATTCTTAAAAATATACCACATAAAAAAGAACAACCAATCAGCTGAGCAATATTTATTGCACTCTTTTACATTTTATGTAACAATACTTTGTAAATGCACACCGTAGAATAGTTCACCTCGTACAATTTATTAATATCTAGATAAGGCTTGTGTAGCTAATATGTTTTGTTCTTCTTTTTTGCAATTCAACTGCTGGGACATGAATATTATCATTAAAAACGCCACATTATCTGAGCTGTTGTAACGTAAAAATGTTAAAATTTAAAAATTATTGACTCTACCATCTTGTAAGTAATTTTTAAGTATGTATTGACTGTATATATCTAGACAAAATGTTATTCTTTTGATTGTCATTTTAATGTTATAATTCTAATTGGACCTATTCTGTATAATTTTTGTAGTTGCTCCTGATGAAGCTAATAAATATTGGCGAAATATTGAGCCCTTAAGATAAAAAGAATTTCTTCTTTTTTTTCCCCACGGACCGCTAGACCCGAAATAAAACCTCTTTGTAATTTCTGTACGGTCGAAAATACTTAACTTGTTCTTGAATAGAATTAAATACATATAAAAGCAGTAAAAGCCGCAATAATTTCGACTTTTTCAGTTCATAGATCGATTGATTGTATTATTCAAGATACAATAACATCCATATCTGAAAAAATGGAACACTGCAATTTGGCCTGCGTTTAAAGTAAATTTTATATATTATAAGAAACGTAGTAACACATTACCAAAAAACCCATATTTTAATTCACAAAAACCAAAAATAAATTGGCCTGCATAAGCACATTATCCTGTTAATGTGAGACCAATATTTTTGAATTACCCCATTCAGCGATTTTCAAATTGTATGCCTTATAGACAACCAATCCCACGTAATTTTAGACAATCGAATTTCCCAAATCAAAATGTTATGCAAAGAGACACTTTTACCCCCAGACCATCTTTTAACCACCAAAATCAACACCCAACTTTTTCCGGAATATCTTGTTCAGGGAACACGATCCGTAGAAGATACCAACAACCATAATCTTCACAGCGGAATATTGTTGTAGAAGAACTATATAATCAATCAGTCGAATCAATAAAGACCGATAATGATCAAGACGAAAATTGTCAAACTAATAATGTTGAATTTCAACATTATTACCCAGAATACGCCGATAATTCGCAATATTCGTATAATGACTCAAAAACTGAATTTTCTTGTTTAGATAATAAACCTTAAGAAAATCAAATTTATTTTAATGAAGAAAATTTTCAGGAGAACCAAGTTTCCAACAACCAAACACAATACTTTTAAATAATTACACAAATTCAGATTTACCAATAATTTTCATACCCGAAATCAAAGCAAAATTTTTTATTGATACCTGTAGTGTCAATAGTTTTATAAAGTCTAATTTAGCGTACGAAATTTATTCAAATTTTATTTTTTCTCAGTAAGGACAGCCCACGCTACGTCCATTTACTATGAAGTATAGAGCGAATATAAATTTAAAACAATGTTCTTTAGATAATCAATTTCTAACCTTGCCTTTATATTATCAAAACAACATATCAAATTTACATTATTTCGAACCTATCGAAATAATAATTCCCATACGCACATTTAAAAAAATTATATTGCCTGTAAATCAATCAAATAGTTTAGATATTTTAAAATATACAGATATTGGATGCGCAGAGATGCCAGAAGCTTTAGTACAAGTCATTGAGTCTTACGCAACAACTATAATTACGAATACTCGCGAAAACCCATTCAAAATAAAAAATCGAGCCCATAAATGAAGTAGAAAACAACTTCATAGAAAAAATGGAAACCGACACAGAAATAAATGAATATATGGATAATACACAAAATAAAACTTAAAAAATTTAAAACGTTGGAGGCTAAAACTTGAAAAAAGGAAAACAAAACACTAACGCTGACGCCCTTAGCCGAATTCAGTTAAACGCAATCGTTAATAAATTACCCAGGCGATATAAACACCAAGGTAACGCAATTCCTAAACGACCGACGCGAAAATTTCGAAGGACATCAAATTATTCACGCAAAATTGCCCACACATTTTTTATATCTTTTCAAAAGAACTGAGACCCTGTTTTCAACAAACAATAAATAATCATTTTAAAAATTTAAAACTGATAGAATGCTCAAAATTAATAAATAATGCTCAACCTGAAGAACGGGAATCGAAGAAACTTGCAAATTTTTTAAAGCAAATTATTACTGGCAATCACTTAAAGCAGATGTAACAACATATATATTAACAATTGTGAAATCTATCAAAGATCAAAATATAATCGAAAACCATCAGATCAACTTTTGATATTAACCGCAACGCCAAGCAAAGCTTTCGAAATTGTTCATATTGACACTTTCATCATAGGTAAACAAAAATTTCTAAGATGAAAAACTATTACAGGTAAATTCTCCAAATACGCACAAGCCTTGCCTTCTACTGGAAACGCAGTGTCGTGCTGCGGATAGTTAATTAATTTCTTCTCCTTTTTACCTATCCCAAAACAAATAGTTTTAAACAACGGATCTGAATTTCAGAACGAAGTCGTTAAAGGCTTGTTAAACACACATAATATTAAAATACACTTCACCATGAATCAAATTGGCCAGTGGAAAGACTACATTCCACATTAATCGAACACACTCGATTACTTCGAGAATCAGACCCCGATGTAGAACTTACCAAACTTATGCCATACGCAATTGACTGCCTTAATATTGACTAAAAATTCATAATTTGTGCTCTTAAACACCCACAACGACACATATACAAACTTTCAGGAAAATCGTCATAAATAACAAAATTTTTCTATTTGGACATGCTATTTCATGATTTCAAATATCCAAATATTTACTCTTAAATACCACTATATATACGATTTGCCCAAACACCAACCTTCGTACAGTATATTAAAGCTACCATTTTTAATGTTAACAAAAAATAATAATTTGCACTTTACATACCTAAAGGTTTTCAGTCGAATCTGCACAAATTACGAAATTCGTAGTATATGTTGACTTAATTTGCACTTCAATATACCACTTGTCTGTTCTGTTAAATCTTTTATATACGAAAGTATGAAATGGCATTTTAATTCGAACTGTATACGAATGTTAAATTTGAAGTGAATCAAAAAGTCCAAGTAGGAAAAATACATTAGATTTAAACCAGACAAACAATTAAAAACAAACACACCGGGAGGTGAGGCTAATGAAGGTGTGGTAATATTATCATATAGGACTAAATTTATTTAAAAATATTGACACTTTAAAGTAACAACTGAATTCTCCTTAATAAGTTAAACTGATGTTATACTGAGCTAGATACAGACTCTGGTCCTGTCCGAGTTAGCGCCTCCCTCCAGACTAGAGATATTTAAAACGTACGTAGTTGTAAAGTTTTAATATTTCCATAAGATCCTCTTGCAATCGTATGGAATTCCCCATAGAATTTTTTTTTAAATTTTAATTAATCCTATGAACACTTTATACCGTTTCAAAGATAAACAATCAGAGTATGACTGTCGTGTAATAGTTTTTTCATATAAGGTCATTTCTCGGAGAAAAAAAAAGGTAAAATTGCTTAGTTTTATGAAACATACTCGAGTGGATAACGAATATAAAAAAGAAATTTGAAAAAAAATTACACGAGAATTATAGAAAAAAATGTAATCTCTCAGTGTTTTCTTAATGCACATCCATACATTTAACTTTATTCAAAATAAATGTAAAGAGTGTAGCTCTAAAAATGGGTTAGTTTCAACCGAGTGAATGCCTCCTTAACCCCGTAGGTTCATTCATAAAAAGTATAACCGGAAACTTAGACCAAAATGTCGAAAAGCAAATTGATGCCAAAATCACGAAATTACAAGAAAACAATAATTAATTAAAAATTGACTCTATCAATCAAATTACACTTTTAGAATCTACTATTAGTAAGTTTAAAACAATTATTTCTAATATCACGCATAACCAAATATTACTAAAATCACGCATTTTACAAATAGAAAATATAATTAATAAAGTTCAAGTGAAACACATAAGTAACCACGAATTTTATATATACAGTAATCAATCAAATAACAACAATTTAATCAATCTACGATATTCTGCATAAAATCGAAATAGATATCCTTTTGTAAAAATTAATGTTATTAATTCAATAATAGACCCAAATCAACTATTTATAGAAATAAAGAACTAACACAATGATTTAGGCTCAGATAAACTCCGTTTAGAAGTAAGTAAAAATATACTTAATTTCGAAAAAATTATAGAAACTAAAAGTTTCTTAAAATACTTTAATATTGTATTTATATTTGTATTTGTATATATATATATATATATATATATATATATATATATATATATATCAGTATTTTAGGTTATTTCCTTTACCAATTCCCAATAATCGATCATTTCTTGTAAATATTTCTTATAAACCCTACCTATCATTAGGCAATACAAAATATGCCCTTATGGACCAAAGATGTCACGAAATCCAACCATAGAAATATTTGTGTAAAAAAATCCACACTACGTTTGTCGAAGACAGCCCCTCCTGCGCTGTTCAACGTATTAAACAGCACCCAAATATTACGTTTTGTCACCCGTTTGAAACTCAACTGCACGAGATCCAGACAACAAAAGTAATCGACGACAAATGGCTGATACAGTACCAATACAAGTAATTGCCATCGTAAATTGTCAAAAATCCGAAGACAACATACTCCTATATGGTTCCTATCTTCTTGAGTCATACCCAGGATGTAAAGTACGAATAAAGTCAATTACGCTTGAAACATACAAATCAACTATCATTTAATGGAATTATTCTATCCTCTCTTAATCTAAGCCTAATTAAGGAAAACCGAAATTGATTCTACAGCCCTTCTAGTATGGACGTAAACCACGTAAACCTAAAAACTACTAAAGAAATCGAAGCCAAATTGGACAACCAGAAGAAAACCCTCGAAGAAATGACCACAACGATTTATGTAAAGAGGACCAGTTTTTGGATAATTTTACTTTACATACTCATTTCAACAAATATTATATTTTTTATATACAAAAAACTTTTAAAAAACTCTAAGAAGAAAATCTTTAAAATTTTTGGTAATTTTGGAACAAAACGATCTAAAAACAGAGAAAATGTTTGAAAAAATTTAACAAAACAGCATTAACAACGTTCAGAAATTAATAACAAAGGGAAATAATAATATTTGTAATAAAAAATTGAATGAATGGATACACAATATGACCAGTGTTGATGTTCCAGACAACGTAGCCGAAATTCTTAGTTTAGGTCCAAACTTTGCAATTCCTGTTGAAACTTCCGAGGACATACCAATTCACCATCTAATTACCAATATTGAAACATCAATTACAGACTTGACATCGGAAACAAAAGGTCAATTAAGATCAACAAGCTGCAACATTATAACTAACTATAAAATTAAATTAAAACAACCATCAAAGACAAGGAAACAAAAACAACTGTTGAGCAAAGTAAAACAAACCAAACTTTTTATTAAGAGAAACCAAAACCTAAGAATTTTGAGGCCCGACAAATCAAACAAAACAGTTATTATGTTGTCCACCGAATATTACGAGAAAATTATTGCCCTGTAAAAGAACGACCTAATAGCCCGGTGCGAAAATAAAATGAATATGGGAAAATGAAATGAATATATCGCCCAATACGGCCAAGAACTTGAAAATCCAAAATGCGTTACCTCCAAAAATCTACAGCCTATCAAAAATTCACAAAGAGTATATTCCATTAAGACCTATTGCTTCTTGCATTCAGTCGCCTTTTAAGAATCTATCAAAATTCCTAAAAAATATTTTACAAAATATCATAAACAAAAACGAATATTATGTAAAGGACTCAGTAGATTTAAATATTAAAATAAAGAATATAAAAATACCTGAAAAATATATATTTATATCTTTGGATATTATTTCTTTATATACCAATATCAATACAAACTTAGCAAAAGAAATTATTACTGAAAAATCGAATCAGATAAATCAACATACAGATATCCCACTCGACGAATTTCTAAGTGCTGTTAAGCTTACACTTCACATATTTTGTATACAATTACAGATTCTACAAACAGGTTGATGGTTGTGCTATGGGGGCCTCAATTTCCAGTGTTATTGCCTAGTTAGTTATGGAGGACTTGGAAGAAACAATATTAAAAAAACTGCTTCTGACGTCCATTTTTTCTATAGATACTTTGACGATTGTTTAGCCACAGTCCCAAAAAACAAATGGCATGACATTTTAAATAGCTTTAATAGTTATCACCCAAAACTTCAGTTTACTATAGAAAAAGAAACAGAAGATAAAATTAATTTCTTAGACCTCACTTTACCCCACATAAAAAATACCATAAAAACTGAATGATCTACTAAGGACACTTGGTGATCTAGATAGTTACATTTCGACTCCCAACACCCTATATCCCAAAAAAAAAAACTGTTGTCATAGGTCTAGCAGACAGAATATAGAGAAAAATCCATTAAAAAAGCAAAACAAGCTTTACAGATAAACATTGTTAGTTACATTTCGACTCCCAACACCCTATATCCCAAAAAAAAACTGTTGTCATAGGTCTAGCAGACAGAATATAGAGAAAAATCCATTAAAAAAGCAAAACAAGCTTTACAGATGAACAACTACCCTGAAAAATTTATTAACAACATTTTCAAAAAAAGGATTTATAAATTATACAATGAAAACCACCCATCTAAAAAATATATAAACCCTAATAAAAAAGAACACCAACTACATGTCCCTACCATAAATCCCTAAAGTATCGGAAAGTTTGCAAAATGTATTCAAAAAACACAACATTACAGTCAGTCACAAGGGCAATAACCTTTTGAAGAGCAACTTTAGCAAACCCAAAATCAAAAACTCCAAAAGAAAAAAGAACTCATATAGTATATCAAATTCCCTGCAGGGATTGTAATCGTGTATACATTGGATAAACCAGTCACTACTTAAAAAACAGAATACAAGGACACAAGTATGACAAAAAGAACAAGACATATTAGTGGAAACCAACATTCATTCGATTTTGGTAAAGTTAAAATTTTAAAAACCAAAAATCATTAAAAAAGAGGAGAATTCTTTAAAATGATAGCAGTATATATATATATATATATATATATATATATATATATATATATATATATATATATATGTTATATCTATTCTCACCAGCTATTTCATCATACAAGTTATGCTAACCTTGGTTCCCAGACTATCAGCTATCACCCGCCAACGCAGAAAGCTTATCTCAATAACAAAGTATCATATATCAGTCAACAACGTAGATCATCCTATTCTCATAAACAGCAGGTGTTACTTGTTTACGAAAACAAGTCTATACCAAGAAAGCTTCATCAGCAGAACCCACGTCCTGACCCAAGTGTTCAAGAAAGAAGTAAACAGTTCCCACTGAGTCAGCATAACGAAACATATAAATAGTTATTTTTCTTTGTATACAGTTCAGTTCAGTACAGTTCAGTCTAGCTTGAATTCATTTTGTTAAATATTACTCTTTGCAAGTTCAAATATATATATTTTAATTTGTATTATTTTTGAGTAATAAAATAATTTTTTAAAAAGTAATTTGGCAAGAAAGTGATTTAACAAACTGGCGCAGTCGGTAGGATCTGAAAACGTCTAACAGAACACGAAGCCCTTGTGCACTTTAACTGTCGACGGAGGATCCCAATCCATTGTTCAGAAGAACCTGTGAAAAACAAGAAAAAACAGAGAAAATCACGACCCGACGTCACCAACTCGCAATCAATCTACGGATTAGGAACACCTAGTGAAGCCCCTGGTAGAATTTGCTGCAGAGAACACGACGAAGTCTGATGTTTCTACTAGTAACGTAAGACTGAATCATCTCGTTTATTAATTTTCATCTTTTTCAATTTTCCAAAAAATATTGAAATTTTTATTCAAATTTTAAGGAAACTGTTCGATTTTTCAATTTTGATAATTAGTTAACGAAAAACTGAAATCAAAAACAAATCCAAAAGAATATTTTAATTTCAAATTTTGATTATACAGTTAATCAAATTTCAAGAAAAATTTAAATTTTGTAGATTTTAGTATTGCTTTAATTTACGTTGATTTGTGTACTACTTTACGTACTGCCAATCAACCTAAATTCTGAATTTTAAGTTCGTATCCTTTTTATGTAATATTGTGTGCCTATATTATTTAATTTTGATATTGTGATATATTGAGCAACCATGACTGATAACGGAATACAAAATGTCCCTGAGATACCCGAAATTGAACCGTATAAATTATCCGAAATATTTTCGATAATTCCTGAATACGATGGTGATCAAATTTTTCTCCAAACGTTTCTCAATGCTTGTGATTGTGCTTACAATATGTCTACACGCGATCAAAAAGATTTATTAGTAATCCACATAAAAAATAAATTACGTGCAAGAGCAGCGCAGATAATAAGCTCTCGTAATCCTCTTTCTTACTTAGAAATAAAACAACTTTTAAATTCTCACTTCGGAGATACGCGAGACTTGTCTTCTTTAATACAAGACTTACAACGTATCAAACAATTACCTAATGAGAGTCCTTTAACCTTCCTCAACCGACTTCAAGTGCTAAATGCAAAAATGCACGCTAATATACAAAAGTCTAATCTCACCCCACAACAGAAACAAGCTCAAATAACCCTGATCTCGAACCCCGTATTGGACATATAATTCGTGCCAGTAACCCAAGAGATCTTCTTGAAGCCCAAATACGTATTCGACGTGAACTTCAATTGTCCTATTTCGAATCTCAAAAAGTTTCAAAACCGAACCCACCAAAGCCATTCAATCAACCTTTGAGAAAACCAAACTTTCAAACACAAAAATGTTTTAAATGTGGACATATTGGTCATTCAGCAAATCAATGCCATGCCAATAACGGACAACCACGTCCCAATTTTTCCCAAAACTCAAATTTTTAGCGACCCCAGTTTCCCCGCAAACAAATTCTTTTCAGTCACACAGACCGAACATGCAACAACAAAGAAGTCCAAATACGCAAACCCCAAATATTACAAATAACCAATCAAATCAAAATAATTTCCAACGTCAACCGAATTTTAGTTATTCTCGACCCTCAGTAATTCAGAAAAATCCTAATTTCAAAGCTCACATAGCACCGATAACAGTCAAGAAAAATATTTTAACGACTATCAACAAGATTATCAAGATCCCTCATTCTTTTCTTATGAAGACCCCTCTACTTTATTCGAAAAGGAATACGACAATTCTTATGAGAATCCAGATCCCAATTTAAACTTCCAATCGTTTCCCCGAAAATGCAACAATTCAAGGCATTACCGAACAAAAACTTTTAATAACTGAATCAACTTTGATAAATTTTTAACCACGGTGACCCTCACAAAGTTCGACGTTCAGTTCCAGCAGTTGTACGAGGCGGTTGTGTTTTCGCTCGTATATTGTTTTGCCGGTACTTGAACGTTTGTTTGGTTTTGGTTTGAACTGTTTTGATTTCAATTTGTTTTTTGTGTGCTTTGACCCGATCATCAGTTCGTCGTTTGCTATAAACTAAACTTGACCTTGTTTACCCGGATCCGGTTATTAGTTATAGATATTGTTTGTGCGTGACATTTAAAGATTTTGATTTATCAACTGGAAATATTTACATAATATTTACATAAAATTTATCTACATCTTTTTCTTAATTTTCACTTTTTTTGTTCCTTTGAAAATTTTAAATTTTTTATTTATTTATAAAATGGCTGAATTTAAGTGCGATTCTTGCCAAAAAATCGTTTCGGAAAAAGACTGTTACAGAATTCGCTGTAGTGGGGAGTGCCGAAGAGATTTTTGTATGGTCTGTACAGGACTGGATAAATCCACGACAAAAGTGCTCTACAAACAAAAATTCAACAACATAAGATTTTTTTGCACTGTTTGCGACTCTCCAACTCTGAAATATTTGCATGATAAAATATCAGATCTCCAAAAGACTCAAATCTCTTCAGAATATCTCGAAGCCCTGGGTTCCTGCTTAAAGAAAAACAACGACATCCTTCCGATCATTGGCGAAATTTACGACATCTTACTCAATCATGACTCCAAATGGAAGATACTGCTAGAAAAAATTGAGGATATTCACAGCCTCCATTCTGGAATATCTGACAGTATACAAGAATCCTTATTTAAATCCATTAAAGAAATTAGGCAGGATACTTTCAATCTATCATCTATTTTAATGGAATCTCAAAATGAATCTGTCAAAGTCCAGGTGCATGATTCATCGAAGGAGCAGTTGACTAAAGAGATGGCTGAGCTGAGGCATAGTGTAAAACAAATGGCACTTACCCTGGAGAAGCTTGCTGATAAGCCTAAACAACAATCAATAAAGAAGATATACACCACCGCAATATCAACCCAAACCGATACAACAGATGTCCAAATGCCTGTCAATAGGTCTCCAAAAAAAGCTGTTTCCTTCCAGCCCAACAAAACACCCATTATAGAGAAATGGCATTATGTAGTGGTATCCTTAATTCCGTCCACGTATAAATCAAATCAGCTTGTACACTACATCAAAGAAAAATTAGGAACCACGAATTTTGTGCGTTGTTTTCCTATGCTTAAGAATGCAGACACTTTGCGCTCCGATTTTAAAATTGGGGTGCAAAATAAAGATCACTTAATTCAGATTAAGAACGCTAGTCTGTGGCCACCTGGTACCATAATTGATCCTATGACCCTTATCCAAACGCCGCCCACTTCCACAGCCCATAATGTCTCATCTTCTAGTCATCAAGATGTCAATATAGATATCCCAAAGAGCCGGGGGCTGTCTCCACCAAAGCCTCAATCACCAGTGACATTTGTGCCTGAGGAGGATAAGTCAGTCATGATTGGCTCTGACAGGGAGGCCATAGCAGCTTGTAGGTCATTGGCACTGGAGGGTTCTAAATTAAGCATGGAGAAAACTGCAAGGAAAGATGATTTTTTGCAGTTTGATCCAATGACTCCACCAAGAGTGCGGCTGTCCCAAGATTCGGATAAAGCAAATGGTCGCTATATATTAGCCAGATTAAGGGATCCTTCCTTACTAAAGACCTTAAGGCTATTTCTTGCTTATCTACACGACCAGCCATCTAGTGTGTGTTTTGAGGGGCATACAAGTACTAGCATTAAATTATTGCTAGCTTCAGAAGGCCTTCCCAGTGACAAGGACTCCCTGCGCAAGTTGTATTATCGCTTCCACGATGCCTATGGGATTGGTTCATCTGAAGTGGACTCAGACCTTGCAGCGTATAGATCTTTCTACTCCTCGGAAAAAATTTTACGGCTCCAAAAAATTCGTGAAAGTACTGGTAAATATTATTCTAGTGGTTCACCATCAAAAAGTAAAAATTTTTAGTCAATATGACGCGAAAAGAGGATCTAGCACCCTCTAGAAAATTGACCAATAGTAATTTTAATCTTTTTTTTCTTAATATTCAGTCCTTAAGACATAAAACAGACGAATTATATCTTTTGTTAGAAGAGCTAAATTTTCCAGAAGTCATTGCCATCACTGAGCACTGGCTAAATATCAATCAACCTGTTTTTATTAAAAACTATACCACAATTGCCAGATTTAATAGAACTAATTTAACTCATGGAGGCACCATGATAATGTCTTTAAACAACGATTTTTCCGAAATATCAAAGTATAATCATTTATTATCTGAAAAAGTATTTGAATTTTCTATCGTTTATCACAATACTTATGACCTTTATATTATTTGTATTTATAGAACACCTGATGCTGATGTGCAATTATTCTGCCATAACCTTCTAAGTTTGCTCGAGTCCCTTCCTGTAAAAAGCAAATTAATCTTATGTGGCGATTTCAATATTGACTTTTCCAGTGTGTGTGCTGCTCAGGAATGTCTTCAGTCCATCTTTGAGTCATTAGGAATTGCCATGCACGTCAACTCACCAACCAGAATTACTAAGACAAGTGCCAGTACTATAGATTACGTTGTGTCTTCTTTCGATCCTAGCTCCGTCGAATGTAATGTCTTAAGTCCAGGTTTCTCCGATCATGAAGCAATTTTCACAAAATTTTCAATTACATCCAAAGCCAAAAATTCCTCTAGACAAGTAGGCCGTATTTTTTCGGTTAGAAATTTCATTAATTTCAAACACCTATGTCAAATAACTGACTGGGACTCTCACACTTATGATGTCGACACTGAATTTTCTCGTTTTATAAAAACTCTAACTAATATAGCTTCTGAATCTTTTCCTCTTAGGCCTATCAAAAATAAAAGAAGTAAACCCTGGTCCACTAAAGGTTTACGTATATCTTCTAAGAACATGCGGTCACTATCTCATTTAAAGAAATTTTCGGACAGTGTCTTTTTTCATAATTATGTAAAATCATACAGAAAAATTTATCATAAGACTATTAAAGCCGCCAAAGATATTTATTACAATAATAGACTTTCTAATGCCAAAAATGTAGCTAAAGAAACCTGGTCTATCGTAAATGATTTAAGAAACAAAACTCCTTTATCCAACACTATCCTTACCTCTCCTGAGGACCTAAACAATTATTTTGTAAATGTAGCCAAAGATTTGACTAAATCCGTATCTCAATCTAATGACCCAATTTCATATCTCTCTAATCATAGGGTAAACCTGCACAGTTTCTTCTTTTCACCAGTAGTTTTATCAGAACTTCGCAGTACAATTAATGATATCAAAAATAAATCTTCCTCGGGAATTGATGGGCTTACTTTAAAAATGTATTCAAGTCTGCCGGAGTGCACTCTAGAGCATCTGACTGCTTTGATAAATATGTCTTTCCAAAATGGTACTTTTCCAAGCTGCCTTAAAACTGCAATAATCATACCTCTTCACAAAGGAGGTGTTTCAGAAGAAGCTTCGAACTATCGCCCAATTGCACTTCTCCCTACGCTATCTAAGATCATCGAAAGACTGGTTAAAAAAAGGCTTTTATCATTTCTGTCTAGATATGAAATACTTACAAAACATCAATTTGGATTTTTAAGTAACAAATGCACAAGCGATGCCATGTTTTCCCTTCTTAATAGAGTTTACTCCAGCCTAAACAACCATCACGCTACGGCAACAATTTTCTGTGATTTTTCCAAAGCTTTCGATTGTGTGAATCATAATATATTAACTAACAAGCTGCAGTACTATGGATTTAGAGGGGCTCCTCTCGATTGGTTTAAGTCATATCTTAGCAACAGAAATCAAGTTGTGAAAGTTGACAACAGGATGTCTTCTTGTAGGCCAATGGAATATGGAGTGCCTCAAGGCTCGGTACTAGGCCCTATCTTGTTTCTTCTGTTCATAAACGACATGGCTAATTTAAACATTAGTGGAAAAATATGTCTCTTTGCGGACGATACCAGCTTTACGTGGAGCCACCCAGATGTCACGGACCTACATAGGATTGTATCTAATGACCTAATCACCATTAAATCCTGGTGCGATTCTAATCTCCTATGTTTGAACATCTCTAAAACGAAAGTCTTGTCTTATAAAAACACGCTGCAACCTTTTGACCTTAATGGCACCACTATTGATGTCGTAAACTCTGTAAAATTTCTAGGGCTTCTTGTAGATGATTCTTTAAAATGGGATCCACATATCGACGCTTTATCAAGGAAGTTGGGTTCTGCTTGCTTTGCGTTAAGATCTGTTTCCGAGGAGCTTAGCTTTTCTACCTCTAGAACTGTTTATTTTGCTCTTGTTGAGTCACACCTCAGATATGCTATTCCATTCTGGGGTACATGTTGTGCGACTCAATTTGATCGAATTTTTATACTACAAAAAAGAGCTGTTCGTTACCTACTGAGACTTAACAGTAGAACTCACTGCCGAGATTTCTTTAAAAGATATAAAATACTAACCCTTCCTTGCTTATTCATTTTGGAATCGGTTTGCTTAATTCGTAAGCATGCACCTGCTCTATTAGAGAGACCTTCTCACAACTACCCTCTCAGAAACACTGAGCACGATCTCTATCTTCCAACCCCACACTCAGAGTTAATTAAAAGATCAGTAATCTACAATGCAAAAAAAATGCATAATCACCTGCCATTTAACATCAAATCCATAATATCTCTGACTTCATTTCGCAAGGCTTTGAAATCATTCTTACTGGAAAGCGCCTTCTACACCGTGAACGAGTTTTACAACACATAAATTTATCCTTATGAACCCCTAGTGTGATAGTTGCCATTACCAACCATTTTTACCGAATTTTGTATATGTATTTTTTTAATTGTTTCGTACTTTTTTATTTTTTTATTTTTTACTTTGCTTTTTTATTTTTTTTTACATTATATTTATGAAAATGTTTATAACATAGTACGACTGACAAAGTACATTTCTAATGTACTTCTTTTAGGATTCTATTATATTAATATTCTAAATTCTTGATTTAAATATTATTTTTCTATAATATTTATGATGTGTTTTTGTTTTGTTTTGTTTGCTAATTTTGATGTTTGTAAACTATTTTTTTTTACAACAGCTTTGTCCACAAAATTGTAAAATTTTTTTTGACAATAAAGCATTTATTTATTTATTTATTATTTATTTATAAAGTCTATATTTACAACTTAGACATTGATTTTGACGGAATTCTAGGTCTTGACTTCCTAGAACACTACGAATGTACAATCGATTTAAAGAATAAACAACTTATTACCAATTTTAAAACACTACCACTGTATAAAGTTGAAGACAATTACTCTTCAACAGAACTCGAAACATACGAGGCAAATAAAAATAAAATAACTATACAAGGTAGAACAGAACAAGTTTTTAAATTAAAATGTCATCTAATCAATACCGATGCTATTTTATCCCGAAAAGAAATAGAAAAAGTACATATCCCAAATGCCCTTGTCCATGTCAATCAAAAAGGCGAATTTTTGACAACAATTGTCAATGCGAACGCAATCCCAAAAACAATTGATTTTTCAAATATCGAAATAGAACCATTTTCGATACACACACTTAAATAACACTTAATTTCAATCTTCCTGAATCTCCCGAATTTCAAACTTCAAATAGAATCCCGACTATTAGATCCCAGCTTAGACTTGACCATTTAAACGAAGAAGAAAAAGAATTAATCACAAATCTTTGTGTCAATTTCGAAGACATTTTCTATCTAGAAGGTGACAACCTTTCCTTCACAAGTGAAATCAAACATAAGATAGACACGAATAATACAAAGCCCATTTTTACTAAATCTTACAGATATCCCCAAATACATAAACAAGAGGTTAAAAAGCAAGTTAACAACATGTTACAACAAGGTATAATTAGACCATCAATTTCTCCCTGGTCATCTCCCGTTTGGGTTGTACCGAAAAAAATCGACTCTAGTAATAAACAAAAAATGGAGAATCGTAATAGATTATAGAAAATTGAACGAATCCACTGTTAATGATAAATATCCACTTCCTAATATTTCAGATTTACTTGACCAACTTGGACAGTGTCAATATTTCACTACTCTTGATCTCGCTTCTGGTTTCCATCAGATAGAGATAGATCCTAAAGATATTTCAAAAACAGCGTTCTCAGTAGAAAACGGTCATTATGAATTTTTACGAATGCCTTTCGGACTAAAGAATGCCCCATCTACATTCCAACGTGTAATGGACAATATTCTTTTAGGAATCCTAAATGAACGATGTCTTGTCTATATGGACGATATTATAGTTTATTCCGCTACAATTGACGAACATCGATTACGCGAAGTTTTCAAACGACTAAGAAAAGCTAATCTGAAAATACAACCAGACAAATGCGAATTTTTACGCAAAGAAGTAGCATATCTTGGACACGTAATAACTAAAGACGGTGTTAAAACAAATCCAGCAAAAATTGAATGTATTCAAAATTTTCCCCAACCAAAAAATCCTAAGGATATAAAATCTTTCCTTGGCTTAGCAGGCTATTATCGACGATTCATCCCTAATTTTGCGAAAATTTCTAAACCACTTACTCGTTTACTCAAAAAAGAAATAAAATTTGACTTTGATTCTGATTGCAAAGAATCTTTTAACGAACTAAAAAAATTGCTAATTTCCGATCCAATTCTTATATACCCAAATTTTGACGAACCATTTCTTTTAACCACAGATGTTAGTGCTTTTGCAATAAGCGCTGTGTTATCACAAGGACCTGTAGGAGAAGATTTACCAATTGGCTATGCATCTAGAATCCTATGTAAAGCCGAAACAAATTATTCAACTATTGAACGTGAACTCCTTGCAATCGTATGGGCAGTAAAACATTTTGGCCCGTATCTTTTTGGCAGAAAATTTAAACTAATCACAGACCACCGCCCTCTTACTTGGCTTTTCTCAATCAAAGACCCAGGTAGTAGACTCGCACGCTGGAGACTTAAACTCGAAGAATATGAGTATGAAATAATTTACAAACCCGGTAAGATTAATAAAAACGCAGACGCATTATCAAGAATTAAAATTAATCATTTTAATCAATGCGCAAAATTCCAAAAACTCTCTATTTTTGCGACAAATCAAGACGATGACGACAAATCTAATAACTCAAATTTAAATTTCAATTCAAACGAACAACTTCTAAATAAATCACATAAAAACATAATAACCTTTTTTCAACAAAAGAATTTAGGAGAATTACATCATGAAATATTAGAAGACATTTTTGAAGAAAATGCAGATTTTTCAATACAGAGACTAAAATATTTTCTCTAGTAAAACAGTTGAAAATCGGAAATATTACATAATTCCTTTGTTACTCGATCCAGAAAATGTAGTCCAACATCTTTTCTATATTATTTATACAGGACAAAACGAATTTGACCTTTCGTCAACATATTTTCTTGAAAATAAAATAGACCTTCCTATTCTTGAAATATTTTCTTTTATCTTTGCAGGCAAAGGTATTAAAATATATATTTGTCAAAATATTGTAACTATCCCAGATAAAGACCAAATACCAATTATATTGGAACAATACCATTTAGGCAAAAGTAATTTACATCGCGGAATTAACGAAACTTTAAGACGCATCAAAGAAAAATATAATTGGCCCAGAATGATTAAAGATGTAGAAAATTTTATAAAAAGTTGTGAAACATGTCAAAAAATTAAAATATGTCGAAAAATTTAAGCAACCCTTTAGTGATAACAGAAACACCGAAAATACCATTTGAACGAATAAATATCGATATATTTGAATATCCATCTAAGAATTATGCTTTGACAATACGAGACGAACTTACTAAATTTACCCAAGCTTATCCAATTGAAGATAAAACATCAAAAACTATTGTCAACACTTTTATTTTATTTTTCCAACATTATGGTACCCCACTACGAATCCATTGTGATTATGGCCGTGAATTTAATAATACACTAATGAAAGACCTATGTGAACTATACGACATAAAAATAACATTTTCTAGTGTAAGTCATCCCCAATCAAACGGCTGTCTAGAAAGATTTCACGCTACACTTAGCGAAATGATAAGAGCTAATCAAACCGAAAACCCACATGAACATCCGTTCAACGTACTTCCGTATGCTGTTATTTGTTACAATAACACGAAAACCCACGGTTTTACGCCCTTGAACTAATTTTCGGACATACTTCTTCTAGACCCCTGAAATCCTATATATAATGAGAAAACCCTTATATCAAAATACATACGTGATTTAAACAATCGTATGCAATTTCTTTATAAATCTGCTCGTGATAAAACGAAACAACAAAAAGAAAAAGCAAAGAACGTTTCAATCAACATGTTCCCAAACATCTTCATGAATATAAAATAGGTGAAAAAGTATATGTACGCGAATCCCAAATTAAAGATAAAGCTCAAAACAAATTTAATGGCCCTTTCGAAATTTATCAAAACTCAGCCCTCTTATTAAATCCTAATACTAAACAAAAATCTAAAATAAATTTTGATAGATTAAAACCATACTACGAGCAAATTTCTCTTCCTGGACCATCCTTGGACTGTCATCAATCGTCCAGTCCCAATACTCCATAAGTCCAATTAACAACACGATAGGAGTCTTTCATGAAGAAGCAAAAATAAGAATCTCTAATGACAAATGGACATTACTTGTATATAAAGACTTAGAACCAATTAAGGATACAATTGTAAATAATGATAGAATTTTAGAAACACCTTTATAAATAATTTCAACGAAGACGTGCCACGAATAAAGCATTTAAATCTGAAGTATTAACACATATTAGTCTCCTTGAACAAATATCAGGAGCTGTAAATCAAAATATACAGAGATAATGGTAGATACTAATGTACATATTCTTAGAGAAAACGTGGGAATTTTTAATGGTATCGGAACATTTTGGAAAGCAATTACAGGAAACTTAGATGCCTCCGATGGCGAATATTTTAATGACTGTATAGAAAAATAACGCATGATGAATATCCAATCGAAAATCTTCTTTAAAAATCAAATCTCAGTAACTACCTCAGTAATAAAAGAATTTAATTCAACTATTCAGAAACTCAAAATTGACGAGGAAACATTCAATAATGATATTATAGAAATTCGAAAATCAATACTGGATATTTCTGATGATCTGAAGATATTATACCTCTCAAATAGAAATATTAAACATTTACGAACTATTAATGGAAAGTTATTTATTTCTTGAAAATTCTTTGAATGATATTATAAATTCAATTGTTTCGCCCGTTTACGGATTTTACACAGTTCAATTATTACACCTTTGACTTAATAGAATCACTAAAGCACATATCTCAATCATTGCAAGAAATAATTTACCTTTTAATTCACCCTTCAAGTGTGGCTCTATATCTCGAAATCATAGAACTAAAGGCATATCAATATGATTCAAAAGTAATTTTTTGTTCTGAAATCCCATTAGTTGATCCAGAAAAATATATATCTTTCATTTATATCCAATTTAATTTTGATAATCGAACAGTACTTCACCACATTCAATAACAAATAATTTAATTGCGCGAAACGATGATTCATTATTATATATCACAATTCGCAACTTGGAATCATAAATTTTGAACGCCGAACACTAATATGTTCCAACATCCAATAGACAGTGATGCTGTTTGTGAAGCCCAGCTACTACGATTAATCAATCGCCTTCCAAGAACGTGCCAAGTTTCAGTTATCTGGTAGCCAAAGACTATCATATGCAAGAACTTAATCAAAACTCCTGGTTGGTTGCCGTTGCAGACCTATCTACCTGTGACTATTAAATGTGGTTCAGAGACGTTGTTACCCAAACAATCAGTACCAACGCCATAATCAAACCAACCAGAGGCAGTGCATTTATTGGCAGCACCAGCAAAGTTCTAGCGAAGAAATTTGTAAATATTTATGATAATATTACCTACGTAACGTTCCAATCCAAACTCCCTATAGATTGCTGCAACCATTATCCTTGAGAAGATTCATATGCCAGACTTGAGCCTCTTCATTGATTGCCCGATTGACACAGGAAACTTAAATATCGCTCAACATAAATTAATGAATATTCTGATCAGTTGAATAGACTAATCAATCAACCATTCGTAAAGAGAAACATATCGGTTGGTTTACGATCCTGACCATAACTCTGATCATCAGTCTAATTATCCTGTTACATATTTTAGAAATGTTATAGAAGAAACCTAAAAACTCAGTGTTAGAAATTGTCAATGCCAGTAGTGGATGACTACCCACCTTCCACCAAGGTCCAGAACAAATTTTGTACAATGGAGAAGAATATTTCCAAAAAGGCGACCAAACATACGTGTTGGTGAACCAACAGAAGAATCTGAAGAAATAGGACTTAACCTGAATAAACATTCAGCTTGAAAGTTGCTTCCACGTACCAACTTTTATCTTGATGGGGATAAGAGTCTATTCTCACCAGCTACTTCATCATACAAGTGCTATGCTAACCTTGGTTCCCAGACTATCAGCTGCATCACCACGCCAACACCAAGCTATTCAGAAACCTGCAAGCTGTCTCAATAACAAAGTATCACATATCAGTCAACAACGTAGATCATCCTATTCTCATAAACAGCAGGTGTTACTTGTTTACGAAAACAAGTCTATGCCAAGAAAGCTTCATCAGCAGAACCACGTCCTGACAAGTGTTCAAGAAAGAAGTAAACGGTTCAATTGAGTCAGCATAACGAAACATATAAATAGTTATTTTTCTTTTGTATACAGTTCAGTTCAGTACAGTTCAGTCTAGCTTGAATTAATTTTGTTAAATATTACTCTTTTAAGTTCAAATGTATATATTTAATTTGTATTATTTTTGAGTAATAAAATAATTTTTTAAAAGTAATTTGGCAAGAAAGTGATTTAACATATATATATATATATATATATATATATATATATATATATATATATATATATATATATACAGGGTGATCCATTAATTATGAAGAAAAAGTATTTGTAGGTAAATCGCCTAAGAAAATATCTGGAAATTATTTTCATGTTCGAAAAATGGCTGCTAGGAATAACAGCAACTGAAAAATAGAAATGCTGATTTTCTCTTGAATTTTTCTAATTAAAGTTTGACGAAATTATAAGCATTGTATTCTTCGGGCAATTATGCAACTTTTTGGTATTTGTCACTTTTCTTCTTTTTTCAATAATAAAGTGGTGGGAGAAGGTCTCACTTTTTTCTTTGAAACTTTTATATCTCTGTTTTGGATGAACCGATTACCTTGAACTTAATGTCAGAATTTTTGCTCTTCCCGTAGACCTATTAACTGTAATATTTCTATTAGTGGTCACTAGATGGCGTTTTGTCGTAATTCTTCAAATAATATGTATTTTCTCAAAAAAATCAAATGGAATGATATGACTTAATTATGTGGCCATCCAGTCCGCCAAACCAAACGTTTACACTCCATCGATTTTGATTGTCGACTTCACGCATCCAGTGAGAATTAACTGATGACCAATAGTGCATATTATATAAATTGACCCCTCCAGTGTTCGTGAAGGTTGCTTCATCCGTCCATAATATGCGGGACAAGAAATAGGGATTCTCGACAATCATAGATCTTAGCCAGTAGCAGTGATCTAATCTTGAATCAAAATCTCCTTCTGTCAGAGCTTGGTGCAGAGTAACGTGATATGGATGTAATTTATTGTTAACAAAATTCGATGTACCGTCGACTTACTAATTCCCAAGTCCAACGAAATTACTCTGGTGCTTAAATGTGGATTAATTTGAACGTAAGCAAGAATGTTGATAATGTTATCCTCATTTCTAATTGCACGATTTCTTCTAGGCACTGAAATCGGATTCACTTTACCAAATTCGCGCAAATTTTTAGCTAAACGCATAAATACTCTTTTTACTGAAATGTCTTCTATCAGGACATTTAGCTGCATATACCCGCGCGGCTATATTCGCATTTTCGAAATTTTGGAAGTATACAGCTAACATGTCATAAGTTTCTTCAATGGAATAAGACATTTTTACCAAGTCAGTGTAAGAAAATTATAATAACATATGCTCGCAAATACTAAATAAGCTCTAACAATAAATATGCATTGTTGCTTATTTGAAGTTTGACATACGGCCTTTTGTAAATTGAGTAACGCGCCAGCCAACCACGTTTAATTTGCCTTTTTTGTTTTTACCCAGCGTAGTTGCAATATTTTAACGTTGACGCGTAACTAATTAAGACATTTTGTAATGGTAATTTTTTAGGAATTCTCAAAATTCATCCTTAACACTGAAAGTGCTGAATTGCACACAAGTCTCTAGAGAAATGTAAAAGTTTCTTTACGTATTTACCCGATTCGCGTGGAAACAACCGTTCAGATACTACAGGGCCAAACGTAAATACTAGAAAATTTGAGGAAAGATTGCAAATGTATTTCTAAATCGCGCACTCTATATAGACCGGAGAGTAATTTCCACGAGGTTGTTTTTCATCCATCGGGTGATCCTAGGTGGCACATAAATAATTCGTGTCCCTCATTACTCTTCTCGAAAAAAATAGCGAAATTTATGAAAATTATAAGGCAGGAACAGTTTTTTTAATTTCGACCACTTTTTTGCCCATTAACGACCTTATCCGGGATTTTTGGACTAGAAATTAAAAAAATTGCCCCACCTCAAAAAATCAACCGCAGCCACTTGCATTGCGAATCATCATGGTTTCTTCAGCGAAATCGCCTTTTTACCAAAAGAAGCGCTGATTTATCCTTTACGATCGACCCCATATTTCCCCGAGTTACCGTTAGCGAGCTGAAGCAGTTCGAATGTCAACAAACACAAATTTTAAAAAATTTCGTTCAAAAAAGAGAATAGCCGTAAGCAATCATTTTTTACTTGGAAATCAATAATCAACCAAATATTCCTGTAAATAATTAGCCACTGCATCCAACATTTTATAAAACACGTTTTGGCAGATTTTCTAAACCTTCATTTAGATTAAATTTATTTATAATTCAAGTGTACAGTTGGCGACAGATAAATCCGTACGGCTGAATTGCTTCGTTGTAAATTGTACTTCGTCTTCCTTTATTTACCAGAATTACATTTCGCATTTGACAGTTATAACAGCACATGATGGCATGATTAATTATTGACGTTTATTGATTTTTGATGTCAGACTTGCTTTCTCGAGGGTAAAATAATAGCATAAAATATGCCACGTTTAAATATGCTACAAAAATAATTACTAATAGAATAACGCTGGCGTCCAATTATTTTGGTATAGCTAAGATCACTGTTCAGGGAATCATATGAATAGTAAAGGAGGTGACGTGAAGAACATATCTTGGAGAGATCGGCGAAAGACAAAATCCATTTGAAACGACTGTATTGACGAGTATATCCAGTGATAAATATTTGCCGCAAAATGCAGATTTTTGGGAAAAGGTGATATTTATTGCCGCAAAACTATTTCAGTCTACTTGTAATTGGTAAATTCGCGTCTGTCGACCTCCAAATTCTCGGTACGATCCAAATTACAACCAAAAAAGCAAATTAACGGCCGTTTTTCAATCAGAGTCCCCATGTGTATGTGTATGCTAATTTTGGTATTAGTGAATTTAATATATGTCTTTGAATGTAACCTAATATAGAACAAATCCTTCGGCTACGTAAAAAACCTTAATATACCTTTAAAACTACTCGATCCGTAGGGTTGTAACCTAGGTAACAGGTAAAAATAAAAGTCCGTATTACCAAAATATCATAAATTAGGTTATACTCATTTGACACCGTACGGATTTATCTGACGCCAACTGTACGTATTTTGAAAAGGTGAAATATAAAATATGATAAATGAAGTATCAATTAGGCAGTCCAACAAAACAACTGCTTGTCCTACGACAGCTATTTGTCCAATTTATTGTGGGACTTATCAAACCAATATTTAAGCCTTATTGGCTAAACCAGTTTGTTTGTCCTACGACAATCCAAAAATGATATGACAGTGACAGATCGTTGGAGTGCTAATAGTTATAGGTAGGTTAGTTATATCGTGAGTACTAGCCTTAGAAACATGAATTTGTAAAACAACAAATATAAAGTTTTTGACTTTTTTCATATAAAATAAAGTATATAGCAGATCCAATAGGATAGTTTTACTATTTAAAACTGTTACGTTTTTCTTTTGAGAGGTTACTAAATATAAATATAAATATAAAGTAGAACATTATTAATTTGCACTTTAATGCACTAAATCCTATATTTAACTTATGTTCGCATTAAGGTGATTTGTCAGTACAGCAACGTCATCACCATGATTTGAAATTTTTATGAGTCTCATCTTAATGTTCTAACTGTTTAATGTTTTTAGTGCAACTATTTATTTGCCAAAGCTTTAAAGCTGGAAAGCATTAAAAAGGCTTTAATTTGGCAGAAACGATATCTTGTAGATTTCCTTCAGAGTCATCAGAAACATTGCATTATGGAAGTATTGCCAAATCAGCCTCATGAAAATAACTGTTTAAGGCGTAGACATTCACCGATTGCACATTTCAGGTAATATACGTAAACATTTATTTTTTGTTACTGGATCTACAACTACGTTGGATTAAGTTATGTGTGACATTTTAATATTCTGGTGATGTTTTCTTTATATTTTTTCGATTTCAACTTTATACTCAAGTAATATTACTTATAAAATTAACATAATTTAATATTCAGGAATTCTTGATAATCAAATGAAATTTAAATTCCTTTCTTTCTTTTAAATTACCGTATCTCAAACCAAGTCTTTCGTCACGTTTTTTTTTTAACACGATTTGCGTATATAATTATGTTAAATTTTTAGATCAGCCGTTTATGCACTTATATCACTCGAACGGATGAAATTTTTGGTTCGACGGTGGCATAGTGGAATGCGGAAATATGAAAGTATCAATGCGCGACACTACCAACGCTCAAAACACAAATTCCTGGAAGAGAATTGTGCTACCGTTGCAAATTTCCAAGTAGGGCAACCCGTTTACAGTCAAATCATCTTTCAAAGCCCTAACGTGGTAAGTATATTTTATTATATGTTTATATAATAATTTGAATTTGCATTTGTTTCTAATTTGAAAAATTAACCCAACTATCATAATACATATTTAAACTGCATCGACGGGACCTGCAAACTGATTGACACTTTTTATAACTAATTTAATTAATCAATTTATCTGTTTCCCAATGTGAACAAGTAACAGATTTGACAGTGAGAAATATCGGTAAGTATCTTATATCTAATAAGCTAAAATAAAAAGATAAAATAAATATGCACCTAAATATTTTACGTCGTCCAAAAGTGGAAAATTAAAAGTAACATTTTCCATGTTTATTACCTGTAAGACACATACTAAAGGTCCAACTCGGAGAGGAAAACTGTGCAAAATTATTGTATTAAATAGAAAGAGTGCAACAGGCAACAAATAAGAATTTATAATAAAAATATAGTTTGGTTTTAAGGGTATGTAAGTGAAAAAATATTTAAGCATGGATTGATCTAATTCGAAATCTAAATTTTTGACTTTGAAAAATATCTCTATGACAATTTAAGTAAATTAATTTTGAATTATTGTTCTTAAATACTGGGTTGTTTACTTATTTTGTTGAGCATTACCTATTTTTAAATTACATACGTGTTAAAATAAAGGTAGGTTATGGATTGTCATAATTTCGTAACTGCAATCTATGAGAGTGGTGCTTTTAAAAATTAATCAAACTAGGCTGTATTGAATTCTGAGACACATTGCACTATTAACCTCCATATTACTTTCAATTGAACGAACTAACAACATGTGAGAGGAAAAAATGCAGAGACTATTTAAACAAGTGCCTATTAATAGATCGAAAAGACTTGAAAATGCTGAGCTATTATTACTATAAAAGAAGAAAATTCCAACGAATATATACAAACGTACGATCCGTGAACTACTTGTCAGACCTTTATAGACTGTTCACAAACATAGTTACCCGCCATCTAACAAGTGGAATGGGTTTTTACCACCTAATCTGCTTCCGATACTGCTGAGTACAACGTCCTCATCCATTTCCATGAGGCATTGAGGACTGCGATGACAGTGATTAATACCGGCTAGTGTTTAAATCTATTTAAACAGATATTGCTTATCATTTAAATTTTCTGACACTAGAATACGGGGTAAGTGAAAAATACTGATGTGTCGAATCTAACATCACAACAATTTTCTTCTTCGCTCATATTATACTATAAATCAATTTATAGAATTCACACTTACATATTACCTCTGTTGCCAACCGTTTAGTGTAATATGGACAGTAACGTTACAGTCTCATAAATAACGTCAACGTTAACATAAGCACTAAGATAGACAAGGTTAAATCGGACTTGGACGCGTTGAATAAAAAGGTGGATTTAAAAATAAATATAGTGAAGGAAAAACTTCAGTCCTTAGAAACCGAGAATAAAGAACTTAAAAAACGCTTGGTTTCTGCTGAAAGAGTATTAAAAAAAATCAACTTAATATTTTTCGGAATCATCGAAGCTAACAACGAGAGCATCGACGTGGTTAAGAACCTTGGTATAGACCTAAAGCGTGAGGAAATTTCTTATTGTTTTCGCTTTAGTACACAGTTTGAAAAAAGTCCAACCAGTATTGGTGTCATTTCTGTCACCAATAAAAAGCAGCGGTAAGAGGGGCAATCTTAGAGGTTCAAAGATCTTTATCAATGAAATTCTAATTCCGGAGAATGGGCTATAAAAAAAACTTTAGTAAGCAAACCGAAGGAAGCTAGGGCACGAGATAGGAACGCTGTTGTCAAAGGCAACAGACTGGTTGTGGACGATGTAGTATACAATTGAGGATTTTAAAGTAGATTGTCCCGTCGGTGAGGAAGCGCCTTCATCTGCCCCTCCAGCAGTAGCTGATTTACCCGTTACGCCTCTAACAGTAACGGGTCCGAAATGCCCAGGCCAATACAACAAAATATCGGAATAGAAGAGAAAACGTAAGCTTCAAGAAATCCCTAATTCAAACGGCAAACCCGAGCAGATTCGGCAAGTAGTGTTAACCTTTAGTGGACTTTTAAAATATAATATACATTTTATATTAGATATTAAAGTGTTTATATTGTCTTTGATTTCATGTCTTGTTTAAATGTTGTTCTATATTGTATATTAAATGATTGGTTTTCTGAACTTAAAATTTTATGTATATAGTTTCTGAATATTTTAACATTTATACAATTTCAACCTTTTTGTTTTTAATATGAGGCTAAAGATATGCGATTTAAATATAAGATCGCTTGTTGCACAATTTCTATTAAATAGCGAAATGAATGTGGCTACTTCAAGGGAGACATGGTTAGATAATAGCACTAGTTTCAGAAAAAACTTGTAGATGTGCTACCCAGGGCGGAAAAAGTAATTGTGCTCGGTGATCTAAATAAAAATCTGTTGGATTTTGATAATTTTACGTATAAACGATTTATTGACATACTGGATTCTGAAGACAAATAGTTAATAATTCTACACCAAATACGATCGAATCTTTACTTGATTTAATTATAATATCAGAACTGTAAATATTTGAATTATCCAAACACACATTTGCCTCATATCGGACCATGATTTAGTATGAGCGAGTTTTGACTTTAAAATGATATGTGCAAAGCCTGAATATATAACATTTAGGGATCTTAAAAATATTAATATTGATCAGCTTCAATACGATTTGCAGTCAATACCGTGGAATAATATATATGAATTACATAGTGTAGATAAAAAATTGGAATTTTTTACCGCATACTTAATGGCCCTTCTGCATATTCATGCATCCTTAAAAACGGTTGTTCATAAAAAAACCGTGGATTACAGATAATATTAAGATGCTGATTCAAAGCTTTCTAACCCTTAGATTTAAATAGAATAAATTTCCTTATTGATTTGAAAGCTACAAAACTCTTCGGAATTATAAAAATAGAACTGTTGTGCGAGAAAAACAAGCTTTCGCGGAATTTCAGGCAAGCAAAAATTAAATATATATTCTACAAAAAATAATCGTGTTGCTGATGTTGATAAAATAAATGACTTTTTTCTTTTAATTCGATACTGAAAATGTTACGAAATGTTGATATTGCTGAGTTTTATAAGGGTCGTATGGAGAATGTCAGAGTTATTTAAATTGTATCACCCTCAATCTGAAATATCAAAGTAATTGTACTCAATTAAAACTCTTTCCGCAGGAATTGCCAGATTGAATATTAAAATATTGTTGCTCTGCGGTCGTTTTATTATACCGTATATATGCCATCCTGTTTTTGTCTTACCAGCTCGTCCTTTTCATCTTGATGGAAGGTCGTAAATATCATTTCTTTTCCAAAACTGAATACAGTCGGAGCTTCCGCCGATTTAAGACCAATAAGCATTCTGCCTGTAATTTTGAAGATAATAATTTTTTTTTCGCCATCTTCAGTGCTACCAGCAAGGAAGGAAATAACTTTCTTTTAGAAATTTAGGAGACGATTTTGACTTTTTAATTAAATTAAAAGAAAACCATTTAAAATTTGGTGCAATGCAATTTGAATTTTATTTTTCACTTCAATTAACTAATCCAACACTATTATCATTCTATCTCTAAGTAAACTTTAAAAAAATGATAATTTTAAGTTTCTGATTAGTTAACTCTTTACATACATACTTTTTTTAATTATTAAAATCGATTCAGGACCTAACTGTACCAGCCTTACGAATCTAATGTTTACTATGTCAAGCCTTCAACAGTGCCATATGTTTATTGACACGGGTTTCTAACATAATGGGGATTTGATCGCTTTAAGAGTTAATAATTTGCACCCCCTTTTTAGTCCTTTATATTTAATAAAAATAAATACAAATGTGACATAATTTTTTTAAATATAATTTGTAATCTCTGTTGGGTCTACGTTGTGCTCTTTTGTGAATGTTGTCTGTGCTTTACGTGACTGGTGTAAATGACTTTCAATTAATTATGCAAATATCTAATTACTTTTATCTCAACTTAAATTCTAAAATTCCATAAATCAATTATAGACAATTTAAAAAATATTCCCATATATATAATTTATTTTTCTTAAGGCGGCATTCACTGGTTCGAAATTAACCCATTTTTCAGCGCTACGCTATTTTCATTTATTTTGAATAAAGTTAAATGTATGGACGTGCATTAAGAAAACATTGAAAGATTACATTTTTTTCTATGGTTCTCGTGTATTTTTTTTTCAAATTTCCTTTTTATATTCGTTATGTACTCGAGTACATGTTCCCTAAAATTAAGGAATTTTACCATTTATTTTCTCCGAAAAATGACCCTATATCAAAAAACTATTACACGTTTTATAGGTTTAATTAAAAATAGAAAAAATTCTATGGGGAATTCCATACCATTGCGAGAGCATTTGATGGAAATATTCAAACTTTACAACGACGTGGGTTTTTAATATTTCTAGTCTGGAGAGAGGCGCTAACTCGGACAGGACCGGAGTCTTTACCCAGCTCAGTATAACATGTTTAAATAAATTTAGCCCTATATGATAATATTACTTCGCTTTTAATAGCTTCACTTCTCGATCTGTTTGTTTTTAGTTGTTTGCCTAATTCAAATCTAATATATTTTTTCCTACTTGAACTTTTTGATTCACTTCGAATTTAGCATTCGTATACAGTTCGAGTGAAAATGCCATTTCGTACTTTCGTACACAAAAGATTTAAGAGGGCACACAAGTGGTATATTGAAGTGCAAATTATGAATTTTTAGTCTACTTGTAAAATTCAAAGCTGCGGGGTCAAAATATAATACGAATTTTGTAATTTGTGCAGATTGGACTGAAAATCTTGTGCAAAAAGTGCAAATTATTATTATTTTTTGTTAACTTTTTAACATTGAAAATTTTCCTGAAAGTTTATATATGTGTTGTTGTGAGTGTTTAAGAGTAAAAATTATAAATTTTTAGTCAACATTAAGGCAATCAAAGTGGTGTCTATCACCAACATGCCGAGCGAATTTTATCAAGCTGTAGATTCGCTATTTGGGAAAACTGAAGAGCGCCATTATGACTTTTCAGTTTATATTTCAAAATGCAAAATGGCGTCGCGAACATAGCGGATGAATTTTCTTTTTGTGGCAATTCGACAGAAAATCAGTGGAGGTTTTTAAGAGTGCAACATATGAACTAGTAATGAACGTTTAAAAATTTAAAAAGTCGAAGATAAATGGTGGGTAAATTAGTAAAAATTATGCACTTTTAGTCAACATTTAAGAATCAAACCGCTCACATGATATGCGAACTTTGTCGTTTATATAAATTCGAGTGAAATTGGGTATTTGGAGGCATTGAAGAGTCACAAATTATAAAAATTTTAGCTAACCTTTAAAAATTCATTAACATATTAAACATTTGATAACTACGCTTTTTAAAGTAAACTAAAAGGTAAAAATAACATTTGAATACATATATAAATAAATTTATAATAGTTATCAGCTGGGTTCTTCATTTCATTTAAGACATACTTTTAAGAAAAACCTGAGAATTCGCGTGTCATTTATCTTCATATTAAAAATAAATATAGCCTACTTATAAAAATGTCATTGGCGTGACAACTGCTGTATTAAGGAGTATACTATAAAAATAAATCATATTTGAGGGCGAGTCTATTGGCCTGAACCAGTTTGTGTTTTTCATTGCCATATGCTAATATTAACACGCTTTTATTAGCTTCACTTCTCGGTCTGTTTATTTTTTAGTTGTTTGCCTAGTTCAAATCTAATATATTTTTTCCTACTTGAACTTTTTGATTCACTTCAAATTTAGCATTCGTATACAGTTCAGTGAAAATGCCATTTCGAACTTTCGTACACAAAAGATTTAAGAGAGCACACAAGTATATATATATATATATATATATATATATATATATATATATATATATATATATATATATATATATATATATATATATATATATATATATATATATATATATATATACATAAATAAATAAATTTATAGTAGTTATCAGCTAGGTTCTTGATTTTTTAAGACATACTTTTAAGAAAAACCTGAGAATTCGCGTGTCATTTATCTTTATATTAAAAATAAATAGCCTACTTATAAAAATGTTATTGGCGTGACAACTGCTGTATTAACGAGTATACTATAAAAATAAATATATATATATATTTGAGGGCGCGTCTATTGGCCTGAACCAGTTTGTGTTTTTCATTGCCATATAAAATTTAACCGTGTTGATCGCGTAAACTGATTAAATAAAATTCTAAGTAGTTTTTATAGTTAGAAATATAAAAAATATCCTAAATATAAAAAAACTTACTTGAAATATTACCAAGTAACAATATGTTTCCCATTTATAACTATCTTCTAATTACCTATCTAATACCTTTTAATACTAACTTCTTTTCTCAATTTTGATAATGTTTTCTGTCATTTTTTAATGTGATGAGATGTTTTCGAGAAAAACATTAAATATGTCTTTATGCGGGTCAAAATTATCAAAACTTTTTAAAATGTAACATTGTATCCAGGTGAGGAAATGAAAATATAAGACAAAAATCTTTTATTTACAACCACGTATGTAAGTTTGACATTTCTGACATTTTAAAAGTTTGAAAGAAACATATTTCTGAGTGGCATTTATCCCGATGAAAAGTGACATTTACTAGGTGGAAAGTGATCACTTTCAGCTTGGGATAATTGTCACTTTCCATCCACGCAAATGTCGATATTTATTGAATAACGAAAAAGTTTCAATTTTATTCGATTATTTAATTTTTTGCAAACTTTCCGCGACTTCTCTCGAATTGAGAGCACAAATGATTTCTTCTGAATCGCTCATTGTCCCCTCAAAAGACTTTTTATGACACTCTATGAAAAAGCAATTAATTTAAGTTTGTATGCTTGGCTTGTTTAGTACCTGTCAAAATTTCAAATTTTTTTTGTTTGTTGGTGGTGGTGAAGCTTATAGTTATACAGAATCTTACTTTCTCGTATAGTTATATCAGTCACAAAAGCGTCATTTGCATTTAAAAGGTATTATTGTAAATAAAATAGTAAACAAACCTCGGTGGAACGGATTCATTCCTGTCATTATTTTCTCCAAAAATGACCCTATATTAAAAAACTATTACACGACAGTCATACTCCATACTCTGATTGTTTATCTTCCAAACGATATAAAGTGTTCATAGGTTTAATTAAAAATAGAAGAAATTCTATGGGGAATTCCATACCATTCCGTGAGCATCTGATGGAAATATTAAAACTTTACAACCACCAACCAGATATTTAAAATCAGCCTGAAAATAGTACATATTAAATTTATTTCAATTTTGTGCAAGAATTGGAAGAATGCTGATGTTGTGATAAACTGGTAAAGTGGTTATACGAATTTAATAATGGTATAACAAAATGGCGGCCAAATTAATTTTTTTTAAATCAACGTAAAAAATCTTATTCAATAGACTTTCAATTTGCAGAAAAATTAAATGTGTTAAACTGGTACATTCAACATGACTTCACAAAAAGGTGATATGTATTAATGTCTACACTACTTATTGAATTTATTTTAAAATTATTCCCAAAAGTCAAGTGAAGCATAGGCAGAATGAAACTGGTAAAATATTGGTAGGAATCCAACATGATGGAACAAAATGGCGTCCAATAAAAATGCTTGAAAAAGTGTATGTAACACATATATACTGTGATTATGTACCGAACTAAATTAAGTCACATTCCACTATTCCTAACAAAAGGAAAAAAATCATAACGAGGGAAGTTCTGGGAAAGGACATTTAACTATTTAAAATAAAAATATAGCATTTTTAGGTATAAATAATTTCTTAAAAAAATTTAATTTTTTAATTTAAATTAAATATTTTAAAATAGGCCTTAAGTAGAATGAAATGCACAATTTAAACATTTTAATTTTATTTTTTTCTCAACTCTAATACAAAAAATATAAATTGAAAATTTCTTTGAAACGGGTAGGCAGTGTATTATGCTAGTTTACTTACAACGCTTCAACTATTATAGTATTTGCAGTCATTAACAAGCATGTGTTTGCTTGGAAAAACCTGTTTATACTGTACTTCTGCATTTTAAAATAGTTGCGTTATAGTGAACATTTTACTCCGTAAGGAAAAAAATTTTTTTAAACAAAAAATAGGTTTGACGCCTTTTCCATTCGAAAAACGAAATGCTTGCCGGTTCATAAACTAAAAAAAGGTCAGTCGGGAAAGTAATTTTTAGCTTTACCACGAATAGATAGTCAGACCGACAGAAAAAATGTTTTTGGGCATCTTGGGACCGTAAAATGTGTACATCTGTAAAAACCTGATTTTTTTCAGAATCACAATACTTCCCTCTTACGTTGGATGAAGTTTGGTCGCAATTTTAGAATTTTATTTTGCTGACTAAAAATTCATAACTTGCACTCTTAAATATTCCAAATACCGATTTTTAATCGAATCTTCATCTGTCCGCCATATCGTCACCACCAAAATTCATAATTGACCTACTTTTAAGTACCTCCAAATTTTATTTTATAAAATAATTGGAAAATTAAAACTAATATGGTATTTGCTTTCAGGTATTTTCTGGAGCAAAAGTTTTTCTTAAACGGGCTTTTAAGATATGAATAATACTTTCAATTATTCCAGTCATATAACTTTTTTCTTAGGCTAAGTAAGTATGAAAAATGCCATCTAAAAATTTAAATTAATGTAATATAATACACATTACAAGCATTTACGTGCCAACCTTTGTCTAAATATAAAACCCAACATAACATCTCCAATATATTTTCAGCTTGGACACGATATAAATCAAAATAATTTAAATAAGACAGTCTCTAAGAAACCTACTCCTAAATAAATGAGACTGCGTTGAAAGATTCAACACAATCTCCCAACTTCCAACTTTGCCGGGCGATATACGGAAATATTGAAATAATTTAAGTAAAGCAGTCGCCAAGAAAATATTCTAAATTAATCTAAATACGCTTGCATCGAAACAGTGTTGCCACGTAACTTGATCGAAAATACCGTACTGGATCATTCAAAATTACCGTATTTGTCTTAAAATTACCGTACGCTATTTTTAGGGTAAAAACCTCAGTAAAAACTAATAGAATAGAAAAATAATTATGTTTATTTAAAAAACTTACAAAAATAAACTGAAAAAAAAACTGTAAAAAATAATTTAGGAATCTTTACCCAAAACGAAATCATCAATGTTGTCTTCGCTATCGCTATGTATCTCTTCTTTAGAATATAAATTAGAGGCATTCATCCTTGATAACATATCCTTATTTGGTAAAAATTTTGTACAGTTACCTTGTCGCGCAACACATTCTTTTGCTAACAGACAACCATTTATTGTTTCTGTTATTAGTTTATTTCTCGACTTTGTTTTTATATTGTTAACATTGCTGAACACCCGTTCACAACTGGCATTAGAGTGAGGCAAAGCCAGAATATTAAGTACAAAAAATGATAAATTCTGGAATCTAAGAGAATTAGTTTCATCTCTTAAATTATATAATTTTGACCAAAATATATCAATTTCATCTTCAATATTAATATTTCTCGAAGAAAAAACGTAGCTTGGCAGTAACCTCCACTCATCATCAATAAATTGTTCAGTACCTTCCATACAAAGACGCTTTAATTTTGTAATTAATGAAGCTAGAGTTGGAAACAAATCTCTTGTTTCATGCGAGACAGCATTTTTTGGTTTAAAAATATGTATTTTTGAAAAAATTTCGCTATTAAAATCGTATCGTTTTTTAATTTCTTTACATAAAACACAATAAAATTCTATGCTTCGTTCGTAAAAATAATTTAATAAATCAGGTCGCTGCTGAATCTCTGGTTTAAGGTATGGTTTCGGTTGTGCGACGGACGCATGCAGTCATGCAGTGGCTGCTGCGTCTATCGCATCGACTGTTCATTTGGAACTGCGTATAAGTGGGTTTACTTGTGCAGCGCCGCAACGGCGGCTGCAACGACGGAACGGCCGACTGCTTGGTGTACCAGTCTATGGACGTCGCTGCAGGGATACACTTGTTGCAAATTTTTATTTGATATTTAAATGAGTGGTGATAAATTTTCAAGAGACGAGAAAATGATGCTAATAGAATTAGTGTCGACATATAGATGTTTATATGATGCCTCACATGCAGATTATAAGAATTTAACAATTAAAGATAACATATGGAAAAAGATTGCGACGGAAATGGAAGGAAAATCAGGTATGGTGTAATAAAAATAATTTCATTTGCGGTTAAATTAAATTTTAATATTTATAGTTTAAATACCCTACGTTCTTGTAACCATTCTTTCTTGCCAAGCAATTTGGCCCTCAGAAACAAAATATTCCTTAAAACTGTCTCGAACTGTAAATCCCTCTGCATTACCATAGCCACCTCTTCTTGCAAAAGGTATTAAATTTGTCGGTTGTACATCCAAATTTACTGGATTTTCGTCAAAATGTTTCTTGTTCACCCTTTCAAAATCGTTTCTTATTAGGTTATGTAAACAAGCGGCCACTGTAATTATAAGATCTACTGTCAATGGTTCAACCGCAATGGATGAAAAAAAAATTCTAAAAGTATTTGCTAAAAGACCAAAGGCGTTTTCTGACACCCTCCGGGCCCGACTTAATCTGTAGTTAAAAACGGCTTTTTGAATGTCTTCTTTAGCTTGGTCTCTGCTGTATGGTTTCATGATATTTTTGTGTAGCCGGAATGCTTCGTCGCCGGCAATAACATAGGGTAGTTTTCTTTTTGACTTTGGTAATTCATTGTCCGGCGGAAAACCAAATGATCCCTGATAAATCTTTTGACCCATTATCGACTTTGAAAATATGCCACTGTCTCCTTCTTTGCCATATGATCCAATATCAACTGCCAAAAATTTATAATTTGCATCCACAATAGCTAAAAGGACAATGGAAAAGTACTCCTTATAATTAAAATAAAGTGAACCAGTTTTTGCAGGGCAAACAATACGGACATGTTTTCCGTCTATGGCGCCTACGCAGTTCGGGAAATTCCATTGTTCCCAAAATTCGTTTGCTCTATCTTTTAGGTCGTTTTGAGACGGAAAAGGAAGTTATACATGTAAAAGTCGATCACGTATGGCTACCAAGACTTCTTTAACTATCTTCGATATATAACAGTGTGATATGCGAAATCCAAAAGACAATGATCGAAATGATTCTCCAGTAGCAATATATCTGAAATAAATAAAACATAAAAATTTAACAGTATATGATAAATCTTAACACGCTGTTAAAATTTGACGTTTGTCATATTTTTAACAGCATGTTAGGATTTAACATAGTAATGGTAAATTTTAACATAGCCTTCTGCAATCCACTGATAGATTTTCGATAATATTAATGTTGTAGTTCAAGATCAAAACAGCAAAAATTGTTTCTCATTAAAATATTTGGGTTATTAGTGACATAAAATTATTGATAGAAACGGAAGTAAAGTGTAACCTTAATTTTTAGACGAAGTATGCAAAAAAAGGTGGCGCTCGATTAGGGATACATTTAAACGACTAAAAAGAGAAGGTAAATTGGGAACAGGTTCAGCCGCTTCCAAATCTCAAAAATGGTCATTATCTTGTTATCTGACATTCCTTAACAATGTGCCAGAAGAGAGAAGGTAATTAAAGTCAACGCAAATCGATTGAAACCACTAATATTTTTTAAAATTTTTTAGAAGTCACTCGAACATTATTGAGGAAAGCCAAGAAGATCAATTATTGCAAAATAGTGATAGTGAAAGCGAAAGTCACCAGACACCTAACAAATCACCAACTCAATATCCACCGACAGTACCTTCACCACAAAGTATTCAAAGTACGTCATCGAGTTCCTCAAGAAAAAGAAAAATATCAAAGGTTGATGACGATGATATGATTCAATTAATAAATGAAAATAGACAAACGCGTGAAAAAATATTAGATAGTCTTTTGCAAAATAAAACATCTAATAGTACTGAAGACGACGTAGATCTATTTTATAAAAGTGTTGCAATGTCTGTTAAACGGTTACCTAGACACCTGATATCTTTAGCAAAATCACAGCATTTGCAAACACTTATTGATCTGGAAAATAGAGCTGCAAACGAACAACAAGGTCTTTCAGGAATTCAACATAATAGATTTGTGCCAAGTCAACAACCAGGGTCTGCTTTAAACCAAAACCAAGGATTTCTAAATCAATTGCCACCATTTCCTTCAAATCCGCATCAGGCACGATTCGTTCCGCAAGAATTCCTGTCACATGAAAACCAAGGATTTTTGGAAGGTTATGCTGAGCAGATAGATAACCAAAGCACCACAACAAACAATAATTATCAATAATCATTTTATTATTAATATTATTTGTGAGTTATAACTTTTTTCTATTTTGTGTTATTTTTTTTACTACATCTGGAGTTAAGAGTTTTTGTTGCATTTAGAAAAATACGTTTAGTTTATATACATTTTTATAAAATATAGAAATAAAGAACTTACCTGAGAGTTACAGCCAATTTTTCTTCAGGTGATATAGGTCTTTTTACAAATCCAGTTGGTTTCTTTGTTATTTTGTCTGCGATAGCTTCTAGCACAAAATTAAATTGATTTCTATTCAACCGAAAAAAACTTTGAAATTTTTCTTCATCGTCTATTAGATGTTTTGTAATAAGGTTGTTATAGGCGCCTTCCCCAGATCTGTTTTTATACATTAAATGAACAGCTCGCCTTTTTTGCTTTTTTTGTTTTATATATTTTAAAATTATTTCATCCTGCTCTTCTTCCAAAATCTGAAGCGCAAGTACATACTCCATAGCTGTCGAAATCGTACTGTCGGGAATTTTTGCTGCACACAGTTAAACCACTCCGACGCAACAGCGGACGCAAGCAACGCTGCATGCATCGGTCGCTATAAGCGAAACCATACCTTAACTAAGTTCATTTAAAACATCTATGCCAAAATATACAGTATTTTTATTTAAAAATTGGGATCTATTTTCTGGATCAACTAAGTGAATATCTGTCTGCATAACATATTTTCTTTCCATATAACATAAAAGAAATTCTTTGTATGTATCTATCATTGCCCTATGAAGGTCTGTAATGAAAACCTTTTCTGATTGGAAATACTGATTAAGTTTTGAAATTTTCGGCAAAACAAAATTGAGAAATAAATAGTACAATTTAATAAACGGATCGTTCAAACCTTGATGAATTTGTTCCGCCGCAAGTAAACGTTCCTCCAAATATTTTTCATTAAAAAATAGTTGTAAAGCCGACCATTGTTCAAAAATTCTTTTGACAACTGCGGCCAGTGACAACCATCTTGTCTGACTGGGATGTAGAATTTTATGAACTTCAACTTCAGCAAACTGTTGAAATTGTTTATAATCATTTTGTCTTTTGCTGCTTGATTAGAAAAAAAAGAGTAGAATTAGTGTACGGTTATTATTTTTCGCTAAAAATATGTATATTATGTAGGTACCTTAAAAAAATTGTAAATATTCCTTGCCAGATCCTCACAAGTTCGGGGTAAACTTTTGCAGGCTTGGCTGCTGCATAAGTGCAGGGAATGGCATATGCACTTAATTACAATAATCCCTGAACAAGCCTCTTTGAATCTGGATGATACAGAGTTATGTTCACCCATCATTAAGTTGCATCCATCTGAAGCAAATCCTATAATATTAGCAAGTGGAACGTTTTTTCGAATAAAGCTACTAATGATTACATCATAAAGATGTTCAGCCGTCCCATCTGAATCTTTATTGTCCATATATAAGGAAACTAATTCCCACAATGAAGTTTGGATTTTTTCGGATTTTGAATCCAAATATCTAACAACAATACATATCGTTTTTGTTGTCGAAATATCCGTAGATTCATCAGTTAAAATACTAAATTTAGTGCCTTTTAACGTTAATGTCAAATCTCTTTTGTAACTTGCCCCAATTACTCTGGTTACAACTGCTCTAGATTTCGATCTTTTAATGGAAATTTGTTTAGCAATTTTCGAATCTGGAAACATCGATGAAAATAGTGGAGAAAGATGATCCATAGTTAAAAACGAAATGTTATGCTCAGCTAAAAATCCTGCCAATATTATTTCTGCGTTGTGAACTGGGTCATTGGCAGAACTACTCGAGGCCAATTGGGTAAATTTTTCTAGAAGTGATGATCCAGATATATTCGTTTGTCGCAACTTACTTTGGTTTTTATGTTTTATAGATTCTGAATGTTTTTTAATGGTGGACAATTCAGCGACAAATTCTTTATTACATAACAAACATTTACATTTATAACAATCATTTTGAATTGGTCGCAACCATGCTTTGTATTCTGGCATATCCATCCATGCATTTCTAAATTTCTGCAAAAAAAACAAGAAAATAAACACGCCTTATCATTCAGTATCATATCGTCTAATATTTGCCTAGGAAACATACTTACAGGCTGGTCTAACAAAGTAATTTTAGTTTGTACGAATACCTGTACCGAACAACCGAACCCTGTATACTCAAAAATAAATTATAGTTTATAACTTTCAGCAGTCAGTTCGCCTCTGGTATAAAATATTTTTTTCTAATTCCTATACCTATTTACGTATTTACCGAGACTTTACTTTTACGCAATGTCTGACCACTCCGTATATATATATATATATATATATATATATATATATATATATATATGTTCTTTTTTTTATAAATGACAATACATATTATTTTACCTGTATTCGATGAGTTATTTTCGCTTTTTTAGGACCACGATCACTGCTGTTAGCAACGCTAGCGTCACTTTCACTGCTAGACATTTTAAATTTAAATATACATCACTAATTTGGTAATGCTCTGTGACATCAATACACCTGAACAAAAGCGATAAGAACCCTAAGCTCTAGGGGAATCCCCTAAAAGAATTCGCCATTCATTTACGTAAACATCGCAAAACGCCAATGTCGCCAATAGGCCAATACGCCAACCAAATAAAATATTTATTGTAATGTGTTCAGATTGACAGATTTAAAGACGAGTGTTGCGAGGCGATCATGTCTTGCTTTCTCTATATCACATAAAAAGAGTAAGAGAGTGTTACATAACCAACGCCCGATGTTGAATCGCAATATGCTCCAGATGCCGCCTTCACCGCGCCATATAGCTTCAATATTATGATATTAGATGGCAGAATGATATCATTAATTTCACAAAATACAGAAGTTCCGTTTTGGCGTTTTATAAAAAAATTATATGAACTAAATTCACTAAAAATAATATAATAAGACGGAATTTGTAATTTTACCGTATTATCGCGTACGGTAGAGAAGTTAGACCGTACACCGTACATTAAAGCAAATTACCGTAAAAGTACGGTAATTACTGTACGTATGGCAACACTGCATCGAAATGAGTCGCAGTGACGGTAGTGGGAACTGGTTAAGCTCCGCCTTCTGCTTTCTGTTCTCCAAGGTCAGCCGGCGGACTGTCCCTAGCTGTTTGGAAGCAATGCACTCTTAACGATTTATCAATTTCTTATTTATTTTTGGCTATTCACCATTTTATCAATAATTTATCACTCTACGCTGCATTTTGTTTATTGCACCAAATTTTAAAAGATTTTCTATTTATAATTAGATCATTAAAATAAATCTTCAAAAATTTTAAAATTATTTTCGAAAATATCTCAGGGACCGGTGGTACTCCGCGCCCCATGGAAGACGGTTAAATTCGTGTCTTACAAATGAATTGAAAATACAAAAATCTATACTTTTCCTAATAACTGGATTTACCAGAATCCATTTTTGTTATCACGGATTTTTTTCTACAAGTCAAATCTTGAATTTTTCTATAAGGAGGCTGTGAAAAGAGAATTTTTTTTTTCGTATATCCGTATGATACCTCATTAGTTCTGGCGTATTTGGGAAAACAAGGGTGGTTGGTGTAAAATTTAATTTCGGTGGTTGACATTTACTGTTGCGATTACAAATTTTAAACAAAATGTATCTACTTATTAATTTACTATTAGATGTAGTTTAAATTAATATGTTTTAATTTTCTTTTTCACTTATTTTCATAATTAATACACGATAATTAAATTCTAGAGTAGGAGAGGCGCCCGTCATTTCTATCAATTTTTTGATTCTAACAAATATATATGTATATATATATATATATATATATATATATATATATATATATATATATATATATATATATATATATATATATATATATATATATATATATATATATATATATATATATATATATATATATATATATATATATATATATATATATATATATATATATATATATATATATATATATATATATATATATATATATATATATATATATATATATATATATATATATATATATATATATATATATATATATATATATATATATATATATATATATATATATATATATATATATATATATATATAATATTCATTTGTTTCAGAATGACAGTCGGAATAAAATGAGACGTTGTCAACTTCAGTGTAAAACTGGTTAACCTTGACTTAGAGTAAATATACTAAAAATGTTCTATTTTGCAATAACTTGTATGTCAATAATAAAATGTTCTTCTAATAAATAAATAATAAAATTTGTGAACTGAAGTTAATCACATATTGTATATATGCGTAAGCTATATTTTGCATTACCATCGGATTTACAGACTTTAGGTAACTAAAAGCTGGTAAAAAGTATATAACAATTAGCGCAAAATTCATTTTTTTTTATAAAGCCAAGTAAATATCTAACCCCAAGTTGTTTTAAGTACCACTGCTTAAGTCCCTGCTAGGTGGGACTGAAGTGTCCAAAGGCAATATTCTCGTAATATTTTGATTCCCAGCCGTAGAAAAATGAGTATATACATCGGGACTAAAACATCTTTAATCGTTAAGTATTTGACATTTATTCTAACTCACGTAACTCACAATCTGGTTTTAAAACATATAGAATCTGAAAGTCATAAATATAGAATGTGCAAATAAATCAAGTTTAATTTTGAAGAAAAAAATCCTACAATTCATATCTTAAATTCGGCTCTCCTTGTCATATTATTTTTTATTTATAAATTTATTATTAATTAAATAAATATACATGTGTTAGGGGTTTGACCACAAGTATATTAACACATGATAGATGAAAAGATCTTATATGACTTTGGATCTATTCCTTACCAGTTTTGAGAAAAATTGCCTTAAAGTTGTAATTTGTTTTATTACTTTTTAAGCAAAGCGTTAATGCTTTTAATGATTTCATTTTTTAAAACAATTAATTCATTTTTAACAAAATCAATAAAGATTTTTTCTTAGTAAAATATCCCTAAATTTATGGAATAAGAAACGGATCTTTGGTTTGATCTTACCTTAAAAATTCCCCCTTAAAAACGGCAACATCGCTAATAAACAGCCGGGCTCAATGAACATAATAATTCGTAAACGTAGCACCTAGCTTAATTTTATAGCGTAAGATAATTCCATACTGATTGAATACGTAGTATCAATTTTAAAAACGTATACAAATAGTGAATATGCAAACATGCTACTTATTTATGGAGAATATAGACATTTAAGTCGCTCATTTAGCGTTCGAATGACACAAATTTGTGTTCATTTTTCCAGACAGTGTGTGATATGGGAAGTGCAAACTCATATGAATCGTGGACAACTGGAGATACACGTAAAATGTCTATTTTTTATATATTAATATATTGTTTTCAATTTTACAGGGTAATCTAAGAATAGGAAGCAGTTCCCAAAAAACGAAAATAGTTTTTGTTTTTAAGCTTAAAAAACTAACGGTAAAACATGACATCTCTTTGTTTACCTATAAAACATTTGTTTTTCTACACAGGGTAGCCCTAGGGGAATTAAGAGTTTTAGCTTTAAAAAATATGTCCTTTCTATATCTCAGTTGTTATAGACAAATATTTGTATATAGTTTCTGACGAGTTTAATATTAATAGTTTAAATATAACTGTTGATCACTTATTCGACGATTTCGAAGAGAGCCGATTTCGCTCTGTAAGATTTCGGACCGCTTTAAAATGTTGGCTTGAAGGTTGGTCGTGGGTCTCGTTCTTGTTTTTTTTACGTCCTTTGGAAAATTGTTTGTGATAAGCAAACCCATGGGTTCTTGATATGGTGATGTCCCGGAACTATACCTGTTTTGGCCGCAAAAATTTCGGTTGGGTTTACCCCCTCGTTTAAAAACTTGATGAGAATCAGCTTCTACAAGGAGACAAGCACTTCTCTCTCGTTTATGGTTTCTTTTGATACTAATTGCTATTGCTAACATTTGTAACGTAAATATCCGTAGTTCAGCGATCGAAATTCCGTAGAAATCCGAAGACTCTTAATAATGCAGATGGCACATTTTTTCTTTATATAAACGACCTGTAAAACATCCTTTAGAAGTACACTTTATCTTCAGAATTCAACAAATATGATAAATATAACCTCACTCCACATTTGCGTCATCATTAAAGATACAAACCAAATTCTGTTTTTTTTTTATGAAAATTTGAGGCATAATCTAATCAATGCCAATAAGGATTTGTTTGAATTTACTTTGAATTTGGTGCCAGTGGCATACACATTGTGACGTCATGGGAAACAAGCGTGACGTGAAAAGTCCCTTTCCATTGGTCAAAACTTTTTGTGACAATCGCGCCTTGTTAAAAAAATCACATAGTGGTTTGGATTGCTAAATTAGGAATTCATTATTGTATTAGGTTAAGCCAGAAGCAAGAACTAAGATGTTGGAAGTGGCGCTATAATCATGGATAAAAGCTGCATATTTTTATATTAATTGATATTCAACTTGTTCAGTCAAAAGTGACCTCGACAACGTTAAAAAAGTCTATGCTAATAATAACAGGTATATTTGAGTATTTTGTCCCCGTATTTCCCGGGACGTTCCGTATCTTTACTATAAATTCAAATGTCCCTCCGGGATGGGTCCTGTCATTTCGAACGTAACATAAACACACACGCATGCACTATGGCGTATAGCTGCGCACGGCGACCTGGAGCGGACAATAGGAATATTGGGGACCAATGTATATGGCAGGTCAGTAGGCCGTCGATAGATCGCAAGACGATAGTTTCTCTATAAATTCACTGGAACTGGTGCCGTTCCTGCCAAGAAATCAAAGATGCTAGCGAAGTACAATTCTTAATGGAAAAATAATTATTTTTGGTTAAGGCAAGTGACGGAAAACTCCTATGGAGCATTTTGTCAGCTGTGCAAAGAAGAGTAACTGTTTTTAAGACAGCATGCTCTAACTAATAAGTATTGTATATGGCATCAAGTAGCCATTTAAATAATTTTTCAAAGCCTGAGAGGTCTACCTCCAAAGGCGAAATAGCATTTGTTTACCACACGGTTAAACATTCTCTTAGTTATAATAATACTAAACTACTGCCTTATATCTGCAGCGATTCCAAAATAGCTATAAAGTTTAATTGTGGAAGAACGAAAGCAGAGATTACTATAACTGAAATATTAGCCAAAGATTCAGTTAAGAATATTATAAATATCATCCTAATATCTACTGATGCGGGTAACAGCAAAAACAGGAAAATGTTTCCAATTCGCATTCGATTTTTCGAGTACGAGAATAGTATAGAAAATCGTCTTCTTGAATTTGTAGAACGTAATAACAAAAGTGCTAATGATGTATCGAAACTCTTAACGGAAACTTAAAAAAAAGACTATGTATAAAGTATCGGCCTTCTCTGTTTAAGACACCAACGTGAACTTCGGTAGGGTAAAGTGATAGAATTATCAAAGTTGGTTATGCCGTTCACATCTTGCATAATGCTGGCAAATTTAGTATTGACAGATTGGTGGTCGATGTAGAAAGTTTGATTTTATAAATATGTTATCACATTAGTAGATCGGCTAAACGAAGGGTCATTTACACAACCAATTTCAAGCCAATGAGATGCAGTGGAACGAAATATTAAAACAAACAACGCTAATAGAATATAATCATTTAAACAGCGTCTGAAGAATAACAACTGATCAAGAAAAGTTTGGATATTATACTATCTCTCAATGACCACAGCAATGCGATTCAAGAATGGAAGAAAATAATAGGAGTTTATTCCAAGAGCGAGATTTCGAATATTTTAAAAATAATACCGTCCATATGTAGTATACCATGCTCAAATTATTTCGATGAGTATTTTCGCAAACGTTAAAATGGACGGATGTAAAAAAGAGATGCAGTCCAAATTTAATTAAATCCGAACATTTTACAATTTTTAGCTATAATTATGATTGTTGATCAGTTTTTATAAACTTGTACAGGGTCAGAAACACATGTTGCATAAATAACCTTTACCTGGAACTTCCCCCATTATAAATCTCCTTTTATTAGGAATAGTAAAGTGTTACCCAGTTACAGTACATTGTCATTTAGTAATACATATATATACTGTCTTTTAAAACATTTTTATTCGTCGTCATTTTGTTAAATCATATTGAATTCCTACCACTATTTTACCAGTTTCTACCTATGCCACACTTGACTTTTATATATAAAATAAGTAGTTTTTATTTTAAAAAATACTGTTATTTTGTTACGTCATGTTAAATTCGTACTAGTTTATCCGTATATCACATTAAATTTTTCAGCAAAATTTAAAGTCAATTGAATAGGATTTTCTTCCGTTGTTTTTTTTTTTTTAATTTTCTTTGGCCACCGTTTTATTCCGCTATCTTGAATTCGTGTCACAACTTTACCAGTTTATCCCTATATCACACTTAATGCTTACACAAAATTTGAAATTAATCTGATAAGTAAAGTTTTCGGTCTGTTTTTTTAAACATTTTCTTAGGCCGCCATTTTTTTTGTTGCTTTGTTGCTAGTATATTCATACCAGAATGTTATCAGTTCATTCCTATATAACACTTGATTTTTGTGCAAAAAGGTGTTGTAAATTGCATAAATAGTTTTTCAGTAATAATTTTTTTAACGTTCAACTAGGCCGCTATCTTATTCCGGCATATTGTATTATTACATTAGTCTCTCTGATAAGTAGTTTTTAAGCTATGCCGTATACCGTCAGACAGACAGACATACAGACGGAATTGATAAAACATATTTTTTTGGACATCTAGGACGCTAAAACGTGAAGATATGTAAAACCTGAGAAGATAATCTTTTTTCACGATTACGAATATTAGCCGGCATTTTGTTCCATCATCTTGAATTAGTACGACAGTTTTACTAGTTCATCTGTATACTACAATTATTTTTGGCACGCAATTTGAAATGATCCCATTAAGTAATTTCTCACGCTGAATTTTTAAATATTTTTCTAAATCGTCCTTTTGTTCTGGCATCTTTAATTCGTTCCAAGTTAGGGACCCTAAAACGTAAAGATCTGAAAAATCTGTTGTTACCAGTTTATCCCTATATGACCCTTAAGTTTTGACCAAAATTTGAAGTCAATCAGGCAAGTAGTTTTTAAGCTATGCCGTGAAATGACAGACAGATAGCCAAACCGACGGAATTGATAAAACATATTTTTTGGTATCTAGGGTCGATTAACCGTGAAGATATTTGTTCGGCGATCCTGAAACCAGTTTTACTAGTTAATCTGTATACCAGAATTATTGATGGCATACAATTCGAGACCAGTCCATTAAGTAGTTTTTCAGGCTGAATTTTCAAATATTTTACTAAGCCGCCATTTTGTTCCACCATCTTGGATTCCTACCAAAATGTTACCAATTAATTGGACAAGTAGTTTTTTTAGTAATAATTTTTTTAACATTTCACTAGGCCGCCATTTTGTTTTGCCATATTGGATTTTTACCAAAATGTTACCAGGTCATCCCCATATAACCCTTAATTTTTGACCAAAATTTGAAGTCAATCGGGTAAGTAGCTTTTTAGCTATGTCGCGAAGAGACAGACCGACGGAATTGAGAAAACATGTTTTTCGGCATCTAGGGACCCTGAAACGTAAAGATTTGAAAAAATCTCGGACGGTGATTTTTTTGCGAATACAATACTTTTTTGAGGGAAGTAATAAATAAAATTTTCATTAAAATATTAAAATTTATTGTAATGGTCCGGGGTGAAAATCTGAAATCCCGTATTTTTTCTCCTTTTTGGTGATCGAATGTCTGAAAAAAAATTGCAAGCCGTAGTGAGGGGTATTTTTTAAAGCAGTTTTCAAGTATTGAAATTATAAAAGAGTTTTTTTTATGTTAAAATTGGGGCAAAATGTACAATACAAAATGAAGCAAAGATCTTAGTAACCTAATAAATGTTTTTTTGAGGAACTGTGAAAATTTGATTCAACTTTTTGGGTAAAATAAATTAAGGAAAATGACTAGCTAACTTTCTTACTTTAAAATATAAATATCTTCTTAGTCTATATTGAAAGTCTATTAAAAAACAAAAATATTTATTAAATGATAAAAATTTAAAAACGCGAATAATTTCAATAAAGTGGCAAGATTACACCTGAAAGGAGAATCGAAATGAAAATAAAAAAAAGTGTTGCATCAGATGGCTCTTCTGCGAACGACGTAAAGATGCAATTCAATGATTTTTTGACCAGAAGGGGCCATCATTTAAACCTTAACCCTTCTGGAAGTGTTGATTTAAAAAAAATTACTCTAAAATTTGTTTTATATTCTACTGACGCAGAAGTAATTCAGAGATTGCTCATTAGAAAACAAAAACAGATAAGGTATTGAATAAACTTGGGGTAAAAAGTTTGTCTAAATCGCTAGGCCTTCTCGTCAACGAGTCATGCAGATGGGCTATGTCCTAAACTCTATAAAAAAAAGGCCCAAGTATGTTCCTGTTTTTTAAGATAAATAATCTAGTTCTGAAGTCTGATTACAGACCCATTTGCTTTCAGAATTAGATAGTGAAAGTCTTTGAAACAACATTTGCTCTGAGACTAGTGTTTTATCTAGAAGATCACAAGTTATTAAGTAAAAAGACAACTATCGAAAATTGGTCAAAATTCACTTATAGAGCTCTGGATTATAAGAAACGCGTATTGGGTCTTTTTAATTATGAGTCAGGTATTTGACAACATCAGTCACAAAATATTGCTGGGTAAATTATGTCATTAGTGTTCGTAGCAAAGCGAATTCTTGGATAAAATCCTATTTGGAAAATCGTAAGCAAGTAGTTGTGAATGGTGGGGTTTGACAGTAGATTTCACAGGGTTGGAGTACATGTTGGATATATGTGGGACCTTTATTGTTTAGCAATCAGCAGATATTCAAAGAGTTTTTATAAGCCAGAAAAAAATGTGAGCTGCTTGTATCAAGTAAGCAAAAGAACATCTTCAAAATTACTTTTTAAAAAACTTGGACTCCCTACATTACCCTTAATTTATATTTGTCAAATTATGTATTAATTGGAGTTACTTAACATGAAAAAAAAATGTAATATAATAAACCAGATCTACATTTGGCAGTCTGTCAAACAACATTATCTCAAAAATCAGTAGAGTATATGGGTATCAAATGAGTCAACGATTCAGGACGGTTATGAAAAATCAAAGTAATAAGAACAATTTCCTCAAGGTACACTGAAACAGGGCCCAATCCAGAGGTAGGGAAGTTGGACAGTTGCATTGGGCGAGAAACGATAAAAAAATAATAGTAAAATTATATTTTGTTTTTTGGTTTAGTTGCTTAGAGAAAAACTAAGAATATAATGACAACATTATTACAGAATGTAACAAAATTGTAATTCAATTGCATTGCAAATTGTATTGTATGTGTGACCGGCGGCAGATCGATTGCATTGACTCAGTTCTTAATCTAATTCTCTTCTAATCATTAAGTAAACTATTTATAAGAACATATTTCGATTTAATGGCTGTTATAAATTGTTCTTTATTGTATTTTGAACTTGACGCTTTGTAATTTTTGTTTCGTTATTATTTATGTACCGGATGACCACAGACTAATGTACGCCACCAATTTTCTTTGTTTTTTAAAATATCAATTTGAAATTTTATGTTTCAAACAATTTTAATTTTACTAACCTACATATTTTTTAATTTTAATTTCTATTTGAAAGATCGAAAACGTTTTGCCTGTTTAAGTTTCTATAATTCCCTTACAATATATTAGTATTACCCAAATATAATAAATATAAAGCTATTGCCAAACAATTAAACATACTAATGCTAAATGTTACCATATATTTTACATCTCTCCTCCCCTGTGAAAGGAAAGAAAGAATTGTAGTTGAAGATTTTTTTAGCTATAGTATTAATTCTATTTTGGTGCACTAAAATCAACAACAACAAATCAAGTTGCCATATCTCAGGAATCAATAAAGATAGAATTTTGAAAATTTAAGATGACACTAAACTTGAGACGGCCAATTATATGCATTAAAAATAAATAGGGCATTCCGTTTAAGAAAAGAAAATGACATATATATATATATATATATATATATATATATATATATATATATATATATATATATCAGGCCGCCATAGACTAGAAAGCCCAAAGACAAAATAAAATCACAGAAACAACTAATCCGATGGCTAATACCATGACCTGCATTGAATTACACTGTTGTCTCCTGACTTTTATGGGAAATAATAATGAGGACATATTTTTTTGTTCCACGTTACACCAACGTCATAACAAGAATACTATGACTCTTGACTTTTGTTGGGAGCAATAGTGTTGTAGGGATTTTCGGAAGAAGGAAAATTTTGGGAAAATGCAAGGGCTCCAGATTTGATCCTGTATGTATTAGTTTTAAATCTATTCTTACGTCACAATGAAACCAATCAACAGTATTATATAACAGCTCAGAAACAAACGCTGTAAAGTGATAGGTATTTTAGACGAGGTATGGTTATGTGTTTTAACGGCAACGATTGCTATAACGCAAAAAAAATCACAGAATTACAAATTTCCTTACAGTTAAATCTTTAAATGGTTTTAAAATAAACACTCTTAATGACGGCGAATTAGGAATTAATTTGGAAATTTAGTCAAATGTATCATATTTCATCACTTTTAGGTACATTCAAGCAATCCATTTTACCGAGATACAGTAAACAATGAAATTAGACCCGTTTCTCCAGCCTCTAGTACAGTATCAATAATAAGAGGGGGTCCTTGGTCAGGAAGTACGCCTCCATCAAAAGAAAATACAAATTGCAGTAATAGAATGGGGTATGTATCTGTTGCTTTTTTATTTAATAAATTAAATTTCCATCGTTTGATTTTATATCGACATATTTGAAAATGGAAAACATTTTATACAAATAAAATACTATAAACATATTTAATATTTGCTAAAAAAGTAATTTATGCGTTGTAGTTCTCAAAATAAGATTTTCCGATAGGCTCTAATATTTCACGATACAGTATAGACTGGTACGCATGTTAGATATGTTAGCGTAAGCGTTACAGGACCTATGTAAGGTAATAGATGCTTGGTGATTTACACTTAAAACACAATTTATGGAATATTCTTTAATTTTTCTACCCTAAAATCCATGATATTGAACCTTTGAAAGTTTTTTTCTGTGGACGGTATAATTTTGATTAAAAATGAAGGCCATTTTTCACAAGAGGTGGTGCAAAAACAGTGGAACTTAATAAAGCAACACACAGACATACCCTTGATACATTTTTAGAAGTTGTTAAAGTCACTTTAAATTGTACGTATTTCTTATTCAGCGATAAATATTACAAGCAAATCGAGGGTTGCGCAATGGGAGCGTCTATATCGAGTGTCATAGCTCAACTGCACTTGAAGATCTCGAAAAAAACAGTCATTAATATCTTGAACTTTGACTTACACTTTTTCTAGATGATTGTTTGCTAGCTATCCCTAAAGAAAAAGTCGACTACATTCTAGATAATTTCAACAAATATCATAACAAATTAACATTTACCATCGAGTTTGAGAAAGAAAATCAAATAAACTTTTTAGATCTGACCCTTTAACGCGTAAAAGATAAAATAAGAACAGCTTGATACACTAAAAATACCTGGTGTGGAAGGTTTAGGCCCTATTTCCCAAAAAAAAATCATTTATCACCAGTTTGACAGATAGAGCCATAAATTTATCTGACCCTGAATTTCGAAAAGATGCAATTAACAAAGCAAACAAACACTAATCTTAAACTCTTACCCAAAACACCTTATAGATTCGATTTTTGAAAAAAGGATTCATAAACTGTACAACAACCGTAAGCAAATACAACAAAATGAAAAAATATAAAGTATAAAGTGTATTTACGGGTGAAAATATAAAGGTAAGTCACAATGGTTTTAACTTACTTAAAAAAAAATTCAGTAAATTAAAAACAACAATACCAAAAGAAAAACAGACCAACATTGTATATGAGATACCGTGCAATAACTGCAATAAAGTATATATTGGGCAAACTAGTTAGTACCTAAAAAACCGGATTAACGGTTAAAAGTACGATAGAAAAAACAAAACAGCCCTCACAAACCACACGATTAAAACTAACCATACTTTTAACTATAGTGACACTAAAATACTTATTACTGAAACCAACACAAAAAAAGAGAGTTTTACGAAATGGTTTACATCCGAAAAAATTATAATTCTGTAAAAGCAGAAACAGATACAAAAAATTAAAATAAAATATACCACACCCTTTTAAAATAACATATGCGACATGTAATAAACAAACCCGGTAGATTCCAAAATACATCAATTTATTAGACCGTCCTTGTATATAAAATAAAAACCAACCAAAGTACTTAAAGGAAAAAAAACACTGATGCCACATAAAACAACATCGTGTTATTCTAGTATTGTCAGTTATTGAAGTAAATGTCTAATCTGATCGGTGTAGTTTTAATTTGTTTTTCAATGTAATTGTGTCCATATATGTTTGAAACTATGTGAGTGACTATTCTCCAAATTTTCTACAGTCAGTTTTTGTTTTAGTATTTGATTTTTAAAACCCATTTTAATCTTTGTAATATTTGTAGAATTTGTTAAAGGCTCAAATTATAACCGAAAGTTATTAAAATGAGACATGAATATGTGAAAGTAGTTGTTTAATTTATAATTGCAGGACCATATCCCATGAAACAAATACTAACAATATACCACTTACTATATACATATATATATATATATATATATATATATATATATATATATATATATATATATATATATATTTATATATATATATATATATATATATATATATATATATATATATATATATATATATATATATATATATATATATATATATATATATATATATATATATATATATATATATATATATATATATGTATATATATATGTATATATATATATATATATATATATATATATATATATATATATATATATATATATATATATATATATATATGCCTGGAGTATTTTTTTTTCTGATTGCCTTCTGTCAATCTTTTGTTC
>JAUTXW010005146.1:12500-27500 GCA_030620095.1 Kuschelorhynchus macadamiae | reverse complement strand
TATATATATATATATATATATATATATATATATATATATATATATATATATATATATATATATATATATATATATATATATGATATATGATAGTATGTTTTCATTCCACGTACACCAACACCATAACAAGAAAATGATCCTTGTTTGGAACATGTTCTGCATCACAGCAGACTCAATGATCCATCTTAGTCAAACGACGATCGCGATTTCGCTCTTATTAGAGCTCAACAGGCCGCCATAGACTAGCGAGCCCCGTGTAGGGCAAAGGCACGAAATGGAATCACAAAAACAACTACTCCGCTGGCTAATACCATGACCGGCATTGAATTACATTGTGACTCCTGGCTTTCGTTGGGAGCATTATAATAATATATATATATATATATATATATATATATATATATATATATATATATATATATATATATATATATATATATATATATATATATATATATATATATATATATATATATATATATATATATATATATATATATATATATATATATATATATATATATATATATATATACCCATTATACAGGGTGGTCTGAAAAGTTCGTGGTGAACCAAACTTGTGTTTTTTTAAATGGGATACCCGGTATATTATTATTTTAGTTGATTCTCCTATTCGTTGCGATCATTTTGATATAAGGTTAGTTGGGTCTAAAATTTATGCCAAGGGAATGGGACGAGGTTAAAGTGGACAAAAAGGGTTATACTCCGGCCATTTTTTGAAAACAATTGAAGTAGGTATGGAAAAACCAAATATTCTATAAAATGTATTGTATCTAGGAATACAATAATCGCTTGTAAGTCGTTCAAAATTATTCACTGTTATACAGGGTGGTCAAGTTTTGCAAATTTACCTTGGATTGAATTTTTTTAAATGAAACACCCTGTATATTTTACTTTCATGTTAAAGATAACATTACTAGCTTTCAGAAAATACCATATTTGATACCTTTCTGACCAACAGTTTTTCAGTAAATTAGCTGTGAAATCAAAATTTCTTCATTTTAACACGAATTACTCTGAATTCACGTTGTTAAAATTGACAATTTAATATTAGGAGGCCATGATATCATCATAAATTGAACAAAAGATTGACAGTCCTGTCAAAACGGCAAAGTGTCAGAATATTGTCATCAGTAAATAAATAAATATTGTTCTTTGATGATGCGATGCCGAAATAAAAACAAGATAGAAGCTTTTGCAAGTTTATCATAGAGATTTCAAGAAACAGGAAATGTTGCTTTCAAAAAAACGTAAAGTAATTAATAAACCAGTTACCAATGAAGATAATGTTTTGACAGTATTAATAACAGATCTTTTTTTACCAAAAAAATAAATTTAATAATATAAATCAACAAAAACAATGTAATTGAAACTTATAAAAGATGTTCAACTAAACCACCGTTTTGCTGAAGGCACATTTCGAGTCTATCCATAAATGAAAGTTTCACTTTTCTCAAAGTCAGGTCTGAAATGTTGCGAAAACTGCTTATTATTCTCAACTTCATATCTTCCACTGTGGTTGGAACCTCTTTATAAACTTCTTCTTTAACATGTCCCCATAAAAAGAAATCTAGTGGCGTTAAATCGGGTGACCTCGCAGGCCACTTAACTGGTCCCCCTCGACCAATCCAATGCTCTCCTTTCCAATTATTTAGAAAATGTCTTACATGCCTATGGTAATGCGGGGGTGCTCCATCATGTTGGAACCATAAGGAATTTCTTAACATTAAACGTAAGTCTTCGAGCAATACGGGCAACTCATTTGTCAAAAAATTTAAATAGACTTCTCCCGTTAAATGCTCTTCAAAGAAATATGGTCCTATAACATGAGAGCCAATTATACCTCCCCAAACATTAATTGACCATTTATTTTGATGGTCCACCTGACGAATCCAATGTGGATTTTCGGTTGAATAATAGTGCATATTATGTTTGTTAACCAAGCCGTTGCTTTTAAAAGTTGCTTCATCTGAAAACAGCACCCTATCTACAAAACCTGGATTATCCCAAATTGTATTTAAAAACCAAATTGAAACCTCTTGTCGTTGGACGTAATCGCGATCATACAGTTCTTGGTTTAATTCAATGTGGTAGGCATGATATTTATGTTGTTTCAGAATCCGTTTAATACTAGTGCGTTCAATATCAGTAGCTCTCTCAATTTCCCTGGTACTTGTGTGTGGATTTTCTTGCACTGTTAATAACACTGTCAAAGCATTATCTTCATTGGTAACTGGTTTATTAATTACTTTACGTTTCTTAAAAGCAACATTGCCTGTTTCTCGAAACCTCTCTAATAAACTTGCAAAAGCTTCAGGTCTTGGTTCTTTTTCGGCATCGGAATATCGTACCGCATAAACCCTGCTTGCTAGTAAAGGGTTTTTTTGACACTCGCCCAACATAAAAGTCATGTTTATCAACTCTGGAGTACTCAAACTCATTGTTACTTAACAATTTCTCGGCTTATCGTCAAAAAACAATGGTAATTGATGCCAATTCTCTGACACTTTGCGGTTTTGACAAGAATGTCAATCTTTCTTTTCATTTATGATTATATCATGGCCTCCTTATATTATAGGTAGTCAATTTAAGCAACGTAAATAATACCGTTTTTGTTAGAATGAGTAAATTTTGGTTTCACGGTTAATTTACTAAAAAACTGTTGGTTAGAAAGATATCAAATAGGGTATTTTCTGAAAGCTGGCGATGTTATCTTTAATATGACAGTAAAATATATGGGGTGTTCCATTTAAAAAAATTCAATCCAAGGTAAATTTGCAAAACTTGACCACCCTGTATAACAGTGAATAATTTTGAACGACTTACAAGCGATTACTGTAATCCTAGATACAATACATTTTATAGAATATTTGGTTCTTCCATACCTACTTCAATTGCTTTCAAAAAATGGCCGGAGTATAACCCTTTTTTCCACTTTAACCTCGTCCCATTCCCTTGGTATAAATTTTAGACCCAACAAACCTCATATCAAAATGATCGTAACGAATAGGAGAATCAACTAAAATAATAATATACCGGGTGTTCCATTTAAAAAAACACAAGTTTGGTTCGCCACGAACTTTTCAGACCACCCTGTATAATGGGTATAATTTTAAAACACAGCGTTATTGACTATGACTCATATCCCAAAAATGTTTTTTCAAATTCCTCTCCGTTTGCCCACAATCGTCCACCCCATCTTGGTTGCACCACCCTGTATATATAATACCTATATATATATATATATATATATATATATGTATATATAATACATATATATATATATATATATATATATATATATATATATATATATATATATATATATATATATATATATATATATATATATATATATATATGTATATATATATATATATATATATATATATATATATATATATATATATATATATATATATATATATATATATATATATATATATATATATATATATATATATATATATATAATATATATATATATATATATATATATATATATATATATATATATATATATATATATATATATATATATATATATATATATATATATATATATATATATATATATATATATATATATATATATATATATATATATATATATATATATATATATATATATATATATATATATATATATATATATAGTTAAAACGAATAGTTCTTGAACCACAAATGTATGTTTGAAGGCATTCTCTCGGGTATTTGGTTCTATGTAATATAGAGAAACACTATACTAGTTTCATAATTGTTTTAATTACTGACGTTTCGGCCACTTCGGCCTTTTTCAAAGCATCTTGTAAACTAAAAGTAGGAAAAAAAATTTTTTTCTTATACATCTGTCAATTAATGTTTAAAAAATAATAAAATGGCTTACCTAAAACAGAAACATAGAAGTTTTACAACACAAAAGACATACTGTAATTTGGACAACACAAATTGTTAAAACTTAAAACTTAGCATCATGTTTATTTACATTTTAAATGAGGATTCGTAACCTCACTTCCTAAAGATGATATTTTTAAAATTTAGGGAGAAAGATGATTTATTCATTTATTAACAGTTCAATATAAAACCTTATCAGACCAGAAGTGGTCCAGTGGTCGAGGGCTCCACCACGCAGTCACCCACACCCGGGTTCAAATCCCAGGAGAGTACCTTATTTTTATTTATTCATTAACATTTTTACTACGAAACAATCTATTAATTTTATTTTTAAGTTAATTGTTTTATAGTCTATTTTATAATAACATATACAACAATTTTATACAGCACATTTTTTTTTTTTTTTTTTTTTTTTGGGACTAAAGAATATTGGTATATATTTTACTGAGTTTTTGGATGTCCGTCTTGTCGTTAATTGAATTTGGTTCTTTCTTGATATATATCATTTCTAAAATTTCTCTTTTCTGTTTGTGAGGTTCGGTTTTTAGGATTTTGGTGTTTGGGTAATGAAAATTATGTTTGAATTGATTTATATGTTTAGTTAGGGCGGTCTAATTGGTTTTATCATACTTATGACCATTTAACCTATTTCCCAAATATTGACTCGTTTGTCCAATGTAGACTCCATTACATTCCGTACATGGTATTTGATAAATGCAATGCGTTGTTTTATTTTTGGGTATTTCAGATTTTAATTTGCTATATTTTTTTTGTATTAAGTTGTGGGCTTTATGACATACTCTGATTTTATGTTTATTAAAATATTTTTTCATATTTTCTGATAGGTTTTGGATGTAAGGAAGGGACATATAAGTGGGTTTTTCTTTGTTTTGTTTTATGTTAATTTCCGGTTTTTCACTACAGATGTAAAGACGGGTTGAAAAAATTTTTTTTATTAATTTAGATGGGTAACTATTTTGTTCTAGAATGGTTTTTGCTTTTTTTATTGCTTTTTGTCGGAAATGTTCAGACAGTTTAATTGCCCTGTCTGCCAAACCTATTATGACCGATTTTTTTTGGGATAAGGGGTGATTAGAGAAGTAGTTCATATACCTTCCCGACCATGTATTTTTTGTATACCATTCGGTTTTCAAAGTTTGTTGGTGGTATATTGTCATGTCAAGGAAATTAATTGCACCACTCTCCTCAACCTCGATAGTAAATTTTAGTTTTTCATGGGAACTATGGAATCTCTCCAGAATTAACGATTCATGGTCTTTAGGTATGGTAGTGAGGCAATCGTCTACGTATCTGTAAAAAAATGGAATTTCAAAGCCAATATTTGGTAGGATGGTGTTTTCTAAGTCTTCCAAAACTAATTGAGCAATGACACTCGAAATTGAAGAACCCATAGCACAGCCATTTATTTGTTTGTAAAAATTATTGTTAAAACTAAAATATGTGAAATTTAAAACTAGAGTTACACCTTCTATAAAATCATTTAGGGGGATATCTGTATAGTTTTTTATTTCATTCCATTTTTTTTTCGATTATATTTATGGCCAAGTCTGTTGGAATGTTTGTGTACATTGAAACTACATCCAATGATACGATAATGTAGTTTGGTGGAATTATTAAATTTTTAATTTTATTTTTAAAATCCCAAGAGTCCTTTAGATAAGACTTGTTTTTATTTGCGACATTATTTAATATATTTTTAAGGAATTTGGATAGATTAGTCAGAGGTGACTGCACGCATGACACTATTGGTCTCATAGGAATACCTGACTTATGAAGTTTGGGGAGGCCATAAATTTTTGGTGAGAGAGAATTATTTATAATAAGGTTTTTTGCTATTTTTGGGGAAATATAATTTTTTGTTTCCCATTTTTTTATAAGGCTGTTATTATTTTTTTGGATTGTGTTTGTGGGATCCATTTTTATTTTTTTATAAGTGTTTTCATCATTTAACAGTTCAAGCATTTTAGTATCGTAGGTGTCAGAGTTCATAACTACAGTTTTGTTCTGCAACCCGACAAGTCAAACAAAACTGTAGTTATGAGCTCTGACACCTACGATACTAAAATGCTTGAACTGTTAAATGATGAAAGCACTTATAAAAAAATAAAAATGGATCCCACAAACACAATCCAAAAAAATAATAACAGCCTTATAAAAAAATGGGAAACAAAAAATTATATTTCCCCAAAAATAGCAAAAAACCTTATTATAAATAATTCTCTCTCACCAAAAATGTATGGCCTCCCCAAACTTCATAAGTCAGGTATTCCTATGAGACCAATAGTGTCATGCGTGCAGTCACCTCTGACTAATCTATCCAAATTCCTTAAAAATATTTTAAATAATGTCGCAAATAAAAACAAATCTTAAAAATAAAATTAAAAATTTAATAATTCCACCAAACTACATTATCGTATCATTGGATGTAGTTTCAATGTACACAAACATTCCAACAGACTTGGCCATAAATATAATCGAAAAAAAATGGAATGAAATAAAAAACTATACAGATATCCCCCTAAATGATTTTATAGAAGGTGTAACTCTAATTTTAAATTCCACATATTTTAGTTTTAACAATAATTTTTACAAACAAATAAATGGCTGTGCTATGGGTTTTTCAGTTTCGAGTGTCATTGCTCAATTAGTTTTGGAAGACTTAGAAAACACCATCCTACCAAATATTGGCTTTGAAATTCCATTTTTTTTACAGATACGTAGACGATTGCCTCACTACCATACCTAAAGACCATGAATCGTTAATTCTGGAGAGATTCCATAGTTACCATGAAAAACTAAAATTTACTATCGAGGTTGAGGAGAGTGGTGCAATTAATTTCCTTGGCATGACAATATACCACCAACAACAAACTTTAAAAACCGAATGGTATACAAAAAATACATGGTCGGGAAGGTATATGAACTACTTCTGTAATCACCCCTTATCCCAAAAAAAAATCGGTCATAATAGGTTTGGCAGACAGGGCAATTAAACTGTCTGATGAACATTTCCGACAAAAAGCAATAAAAAAAGCAAAAACCATTCTAGAACAATATATTTACCCATCTAAATTAATAAAAAAAATTTTTTCAACCCGTCTTTGAATCTGTAGTGAAAAACCGGAAATTAACATAAAACAAAACAAAGAAAAACCCACTTATATGTCCCTTCCTTACATCCAAAACCTATCAGAAAATATGAAAAAATATTTTAATAAACATAAAATCAGAGTATGTCATAAAGCCCACAACTTAATACAAAAAAATATAGCAAATTAAAATCTGAAATACCCAAAAATAAAACAACGCATTGCATTTATCAAATACCATGTACGGAATGTAATGGAGTCTACATTGGACAAACGAGTCAATATTTGGGAAATAGGTTAAATGGTCATAAGTATGATAAAACCAATCAGACCGCCGCGCCCTAACTAAACATATAAATCAATTCAAACATAATTTTGATTACCCAAACACCAAAATCCTAAAAACCGAAACTCACAAACAGAAAAGAGAAATTTTAGAAATGATATATATCAAGAAAGAACCAAATTCAATTAACGACAAGACGGACATCCAAAAACTCAGTAAAATATATACCAATATTCTTTAGTCCCAAAAAAAAAAAATGTGCTGTATAAAATTGTTGTATATGTTATTATAAAATAGCCTATAAAACAATTAACTTAAAAATAAAATTAATAGATTGTTTCGTAGTAAAAATGTTAATGAATAAATAAAAAATAAGGTACTCTCCTGGGATTTGAACCCGGGTGTGGGTGACTGCGTGGTGGAGCCCTCGACCACTGGACCACTTCTGGTCTGATAAGGTTTTATATAGAACTGTTAATAAATGAATAAATCATCTTTCTCCCTAAATTTTAAAAATATCATCTTTAGGAAGTGAGGTTAAGAAACCTCATTTAAAATGTAAATAAACATGATGCTAAGTTTTAAGTTTTAACAATTTGTGTTGTCCAAATTACAGTATGTCTTTTGTGTTGTAAAACTTCTATGTTTCTGTTTTAGGTAAGCCATTTTATTATTTTTTAAACATTAATTGACAGATGTATAAGAAAAAATTTTTTTTCCTACTTTTAGTTTACAAGATGCTTTGAAAAAGGCCGAAGTGGCCGAAACGTCAGTAATTAAAACAATTATGAAACTAGTATAGTGTTTCTCTATATTACATAGAACCAAATACCCGAGAGAATGCCTATATATATATATATATATATATATATATATATATATATATATATATATATATATATATATATATATATATATATAGATAGATATCTATATATATATATATATATATATATATATATATATATATATATATATATATATATATATATATATATATATATATATATATATATATATATATAGATAGATATCTATATATATATGAGCCGTTCAGAGGAAAAGTGGTCTAACTAAACGTCTAAACGAAATATTGGTATAACTCAAAAATGCAAAATTAATGACATATCACTTTTCCTCTGAGCGGCTCATATATATATATATATATATATATATATATATATATATATATATATATATATATATATATATATATATATATATATATATATATATATATATATATATATATATATATATATATATATATAAATATAGATATATAAATATAGATATATAAATATATATATATAAATATATATATATATATATATATATATATATATATATATATATATATATATATATATATATATATATATTTTTTTTTTTTTGTAGAGGACGGGAAACCTTCAAAAGGCACCCACTAGATGTTATATGTGGTAGCACTGCGTAACGTGGGTAGTGTGAGATTTTTACCCACCAAAACCCCTCCTCCTTTTCTTAGTCCCTATACAATACCGGAAACCGTTTTCACATTACTTCGATACTGGGGGCCGTCTTCAACTTAGGTTTTCTCTTCTATAGTCTAGCGGTTCTCTCTTTGTTTCCATTATGATTTTTATTACCTTATATGCTTCAGTCCATGTTAGTTCACCTTTCGTTAGGCAATTCATCATGCTCTCTGCACTAAATAGAGTTCCCGTGTTTTGTTCAAATATTGCTCTAGCTTCATTCCATCTAGAACATATAAAAAGGGTGTGTTCAACGCTATCTTCTTGCTTGCAGAATGTGCACTCCCACGAGTCTGCTCTTCCACGGTCACACAGGTATTTACGAAAGCACCCGTGTCCCGATGCTTGGGTTAAAAAGTAGTCCACATCACCATATGGTCTAATTGTCCACCTCTGAATGTTGGGTATTAGGCGATATGTCCGGCGCCCATATTTGCCATTGTCCCATTTGGCTTGCCAGCTATTCACTAGGTTTTCTTTGGCTTGTTCTTTGTCCACCCTTAGATACCTTTCTCTTCTCTCTTTAGCCTGCAGTTTTATACGTGCGATGCCCGCAATGACTCCTATGCCTTCTATAAGCGCTGTACACCCTGAGCAATACCATTCTTTGTACTCTCGTGAGCTCTTGCAAAGTCTTCTTGTTTTCTGCAACAGTGTACCATGCTGGTGCACCGTATAAAATCTGAGAATGAACCACATTTGAAAGAAGCTTTCTCTTGGATGATCGAGGTCCGCCGATGTTTGGCATAATAGAATTCAGCGCTGAGATTGTTTTTTTTTTCGCCTTTTCAATGGATTTGTTAACTTGTTCGGCAAAAGTCATTTTAGTGTCAAACCAAATTCCAAGATATTGTATGGCTTTACTTACATCTACAGCTTTGTTTTGCACACTGAATGATATTGGCCTTATCTTTCTTTTGCACGTGAGCAGGACAGCCTCTGTTTTTTCTGGGGCTAGTTTCAATTTTTTCCTTTCCATCCAATTTGCAATACGTAGTAGTCCAGTGTTTGCTATGTTCATCAATAGTTTTTCAGATCTGGCAGTTACAACTACCGCAATATCATCAACAAAACCCACCAGAGACACGTCCTTGGGCATTTCAATTCGGAAAAGTGTGTCGTATAGTATGTTCCATAGGGTCGGTCCTAGCACTGACCCCTGCGGGACACCGCTGCTGATCTTCAGAGGTTTAGAGTCTTCATTATTCTCTAATAGGATCTCTCTATCTGACAGGTAGGAAGCAATAATCCTAATTAGGGCTTAGGATCAGTTGCCACGAGGCACTATTAAATACATTTTGGACATCTAACGTAATTAATGCAATCAACCTACGCCTATGTGGCGGATCGTTTGCGACCTCTCTAGCAATACTTAACACATCATGTATAGCGTCCATTGTCTGTCTTCCCTTTCTAAATCCAAACGTTTTTTCCGATAGTTCACCCGTTCGACTTAGTTCAACCTAGTTTTCTTGAGAGATCACTTGGTGAGCGAAGGTTCTGTGGTTCTAGTTCTTCAAGATTTTGTCTGAGTTTTGCTCGATCTAATTTTCCAAGTTGCCAACCTTTGGTTCGTAGTTTTGGTTTCGATACTGGTCCCATGTGAGCTACGTCAAACAAGATATAGTTGTGATCACTTAGTGATTCTTCATCGAGGACCTCCCATTTGGTTATGCTACTACTAAAATTCTCAGTAACAATCGTCAAATCCAATATAGACTTGTAGTTTTGACTCTCAAAAGTAGGTTTATCTCCTACGTTTGCAACCACAAAATTATTCGTTGCAATCTAATCTGACATGATAATTCCTCTTGTATCACTATAGTGCATACCCCATTGTGGCGATTTCGCGTTAAAGTCGCCTGCGATAATAGCTTTCTTATTTCTTGTCAAACTCTCTATAGTGTTTATTGTTCTTTCAAAATCATCAATTTCATCGTTTCCAGAACAGTAGCAGCTGTATATCGAAAAGCTGTTAGTTTCGACGTATGTGAAACCGGGTCCGTCTCCTTGCTTCTTTATTGCAATACTGTCATGCACTAGTTTTATTGCAGTCTTAAAATCTTCGCCGAAAATCCAGTCTTTTCTGCCCCGGATGGCACTAATGTTTGGTTCACTCACAAGAATTATTCCTACTTCCAGGCTGTTTGCTGTGGCTAAAGCTAGGTCATGTGCTTGGCGACTTCTGTTGCAATTTATTTGAAGGATCATTATTATTAATATTATTAACCTTTGGTTCCTCGCACTCGTTCTTTTTTGGGCTACTGTACATTTTTGACAACCAGTTTGATGTCCTACATGATACAATGTAGGCAGAAGGGTTTGTTTGGACATTTTCTTGCCATGTGTCCCTGTTTGCCGCATTTCAGGCAAAGATTTTCTCGGTCGGGCTCTTTGCAGTTCACTTTTATATGTCCATGTTCCCAGCACCTAAGACATCGGACTTCTTTTGTTCTTTCTATAATTCGACATGACGTCCATCCAACCTTTAGATTTCCCAGTTGAATAAGTTTTATCGCATCGGCTTCGTGCATTATTATTGTTGCGTTTTTATCTATTTGCATAGGCCGGGCGTAATGCTAGTAATGTAGTTTTCTGTTACGTCATCTTCTGTTTTTCCCTTAACATTTGATTGATGTGGTCTCTAGATTTCCAGTTTGAGAGGTGTGCCATCAAGAAGAAACTCTAGCATACGAGTTATTTTTTCCCCGATGATGCAGTCCATATCCGGAATAGCCAACCTAGTTCTATTGTTTGTTACCATGTGTTCTTTCACTTTAGTTAAAGACTGGAACAGGTTCTCATCACCAGAGTCACAGTCAGCAGCATTATCGTTAAGACTTGGAAAGTATATCCACCTCGTTTTTTGGTTGAACTTGCCGTCTCTGTCTGGGAAGCCGTGAGATTGCGAAATCATAGCCACTTCTCCTTGTTTTTTATTTTGTTTCCTGAGTCTCTACATCCAAAATTTTCGATTGCCCTGTTCGCTTCCTTAAAAGTTGACTCGAAATTCATATTGCAAGGCAAAATTATGTCACACTCTTCTGGTGCTTCCCAAATATGTGCTTTTGTCACTTTACTTTTAGGGAACAGGTTATTCTCCCACTCCTCCTCGGTTATTGTCTGGAATGTTTCAAACGTTTCTTATTCCGTTAGACGCCTTTTTTGTGCTTCAATTTTTTCCACTTTATTACATCCCTCGCACTTTTCTGCACTAGTAATTTTATTTCCTAGGTCTTTTTGCATTTTTATTATAGTTTGGATTTGTTGCTGAAGCTCATTATTTGTACACCTAAGTTTTTTCTGCAGTTCTACGTTTTCCTTATTTTCGATGGACTGGAGCTTCTTCCAAAGAAGTTCGTTCTCTTGGTGCAATTGCACTTCTTTACCAGTGCTTATATATTTATCAGATGTCCCTTTAGTACATTCCTTGCTGGCTTTCGTTCGAAGAGCTTCAGTTAGAAGGCAGAGTTTACTACTAATTTCGCAGTACTCTTTTTTAGGTTTATAGGACTCCTTAAGGATCTTCTCGAATAGCTCAACTTGCTCGAACATAGCGTCTAAAGTTTTCTTGAAGGTAGTGTAATTTTCTAGGGCTCCTTCCACCCTTTTCCTTTTGTTTGGCTGCTCTTTTGAAGGCTCTTGTCTTACTCGATACTCAAGATCAGAGAGCAAGAAAGCCCTTAGTCTTGGGAGGGGTCCTTGGTATTGAGTCTCTTTTGCTGAAGGGGTTATCGTTAATAGCTGATTTATCCATTTTCGTTGCCGGGTCGTATGTAGGTGGCTGTACCGGTGAGCGGTTCCGAAGGGACCCAGCCACGTGGTCCTCGCCGCCGTGGTTTATTTCGTTATCACCATACCATATGTGGCCCGTTATTTGGTGGGCCTGACCATTTCCCGGTTTCGAAAAAAAAGTATTTCAGGAACCGGGCAACCCATAGGCAGGTCTATACCTGGAATTTTCATCAGGTATACCATGCCTATACTCGAGTCCTAGAGCATGCCTTTAGTCATCATATTGAATCCGCCCAATGAGGAATGATATTGAATGATCCTTAGCCTTCGTTTCCTAATAGCGTCAGGATCGGAAAAGAACAAGAGTTGGCCAAGAGAGGCCGACAGGAAAAGAAAGAAAGTGTGATCTCACCCAAAGACAAGTTGAAGCAAAGTGAGGCCATAGGAAGAGAAGAAAGATTGAGTTGGTCCACGGCAACGGCTTCCAATACCCCCCAGATTGCCAGATTTTGGGGGGGTTTAATTCTCCTTACCCTACCTGTGGCTCGCTGCTAACCGAGCCCGTGAAGACCTGGCCGTTCCCCTATCCACAACATGGGTACGCGCCCGATAGGTACTCAACCCACAGGATATATATATATATATATATATATATATATATATATATATATATATATAATATAAAAATAAGGAATCTAATATCGGGTATGCGGTCTGTAGGTCAAATAAATAACTAATTTACTTCTGACATCCTCTATATTTCGTCATTTATTTATGACTTCATCAGGAGGAGACGCTAAAATACACCACAAATTAAAATGATATCAAACTAAAAAATAAACAGTTAAGACTTACAAGTGAAGTTACAAAAACATGGCTATATGCATTTCAACACACAGTAGAACGTTAAATTAGGACGAATACAACCACATGAATATTAAAATGTTGATAACAGGTAGAACTTAACAACTAGCAAGACATTTATATATACTTTTATTTATTTATTTTGTTTTGAATAATAAGATCTATTTTTTTTTTGTGGTAAAAGAAACATTGATAAACAGTTTTATGTACATATTGAAGTTCATGGAATATTTATATTATGGTATTTCAGTTATTTGTTTTTTGTTGAACAAGGCAAAGAATTCATTTGTTCAACAGATTGCAATAAATGGTGCTCAATTAACTGAATTATTTTTTTCGTTGTTGATATGTGCCATTTCCAGAAATAGCATTTTTCTGTAATTATTTTCATATTCCAGAATTTGTATGTTTTCGTAATCAAAATTGTGATCCTCTTTCTGAAAATGATCAACCAAAGCACATGAGTTTTTCCCAATACGGCAGTCGCTTTTGTGTTGTGTCGAACGATTTTTAATATATTGGGAAGTTTGGCCTATGTAACACTGATTGCATTGTTTACAAGGAATTTTATATACAACATTATTATTTAATGGGATCGGAGTTTTATCTTTAATTTTAGTGAACATTTTGCCAACCGTGACTGTATTATATTTAGCTATTTTTAAATTATCTCTTTTGAGGTGGTTAGTAATATTATCTGTAAGACCTCGAATGTAGGGCAATACAAACAATATTCCACTCCGGCCAATAGTATCTTGTGTAGGTTCTGCTACTTACCACTTATCCAAATTTCTAACGAAAATTTTAACAGAATCCTTAGCCGATAGGACTAACTACAATATACCTGACACATTTGTTTTTGTAAATTCTATCGAAGATCGGAGATTACTCGAAGATTATGTATTGGTGTCAATGGGTGTGGTGTCATTATTTACTAATATCCCTTTCGATCTTATTCTTGAATTGCTGCGTTCACAGTGTCACATAATAGAGCCGTTCAGAACGTTAAGTTACCATAGTTTCTTCAAATTATTATCGTTTGTGTGCAATAACTGTTATTTTTCTTTCAACAACCATTTCTACCAACAAACATTTGGTACCCCCATGGGCTCACCTATTAGTCCAATCTTGGCTCAAATAGTAATGGATCATATATTGGACATAATCGTAGAAAAATTACCTTTTAATGTTCCGTTTTTGTATAAATTTGTGGACGACGTAGTGACTTCTGTCCCTTCGAGTGAGATAAAAACTACTTTAGTTATTTTAACTCTGTGAATGAACATTTGCAGTTTACTATGGAAACAGAAGTTAACAACAGCATCCCCTTTTTAGATACCTTACTAATTAGGACTGATACTAACAAAGTTATTTTAAGTTGGTACCAAAAACCGACGTCCTCTGTGCGATATATTAATTATTTTTCGAACTATCCAATGAGCCAAAAATTCAACACGATTATTGCTCTAAAAAATCGTGTCACTGATATTTCGGACGAAAGATTTTTGAAGGAAAATTTAAAGAAAGTATATACACTATTTCTAAATAATGGTTTTCCAAAAAACATACTAAACAA
>JAUTXW010005146.1:0-10000 GCA_030620095.1 Kuschelorhynchus macadamiae | reverse complement strand
TGTTATTATGGGTATAAAATGGACAACCTAGGCCTGGTCATTTAAGTTTAAATGTTATAAACAAATCTGACACATGTTGGAACTAAATAGAAGACTTAGTTATTGACTACTAAAAATGATGGGTGAATAAATCTAACATAGCTTAACCAATAAAAATGGTACATTTTGATTTAGTAGTTTCCCCGATAAAAAATATGTAGTTCGGAGGAAAAATCGAAATATTGTTGTAATTTAACGACAAAACGATTAACTTGTGGCACATTATTAGAAATGTAATTTAACGTGAAATTAAACGGATAATTAAAACATACAAGGTCCAATTTAAATTTTGACAGATAATTTACATTAAAAGTAGAAATTTTTTTTCGAAAAGGCTAATATTTAGAAAAAACACACTAATATGCTTTCATGCTTTTTCTACCTACAAAGTTTCATTTTATTCGGGTCACCTCAGAAGTTTGACACTGTCTTTTGTTTTGTGTGTTATATGGTGAACATAACGTTTTTCAGAAAACCTGTATTAGTGCCGCCATTTTGGAAGAAAAATATAACTTGTGATACATCATTGGAAAGGGAATTTTACACAGAATACGACTATGGAAAAAATATATACAGGGTTCTATTTAATATATTAAGGTTTAGGTCACTTCCGGTTAAGCCGGAAGTGATGTATAATGCAATTATCTGTCAAAATATGCACCTTAATAAGTTACTAAACGTACCTAAGTTTCAAAGCGATTTCTGGAAAGGTAAAAAAATTAAAGCGTGTACCCGGTGTTCTGTGTCACCCGGTATATATATTGAAACATCTGTTATTATTAAAATTTCCAGATGTTTCGGCCGAATTTCAGCCCTTCCCAATGGAATAGTAACAAAACTACAAAGATATATAAAATATAGATGTTATTGTAATAATTTTTGAAGATTATAGTACTAAAAGAGACTTAATTCTCATGAGTTTTACTTACTTTTGGTTTCAGGAGATTGCATCGCACAATTATATCATTTTTAATGGGTACATTCAGTTATTATATTGTTGACATACATATACAAAAAGAGGTTAAAATAGTTGGACGATTCACAGACAGATTAATATTGTCAACATATTCAAGTATGCAGACAGCATACTATATATGCATATAGGTGACAAAGGTTTTCTCTCATTTTTTTTTCTTTTACTTATTTTATTATATTTCAAAACATGAAACGAGGAGTCTTACATCGAGAGAGAATGTAAATTTATCATTTTCACTCATAATATTCAACAAAAGTTTTATCGCACCTATCTGGGGTCCATGACTTCGGATCCAATCCCGCCGTTGGGAAGACTTTCTTTTTTATTTTTATTTTTTTAATATATAAGTGCATTTTATTAATATATTTGATTTATTATTAATGTTAATGTTAATTTTTTTTATTATACTTAATTAAAAATTTTTTGGTAACAAGAACCGTAATAAAACGTTATTGTGAATTTTACTTAAGTTAAAACATGAAACTCTTCGTGTCATGTTTTGAAATATATTAAAATGAATAAAATAAAAAAAATGGGAAAAAACTCTGGTCACCTATATGTATATTTAGTTTCCTGGCGGACTTGAATATGTTAACAATTTTAATGTGTTTGTGAATCGTCCAACTTTTTTAACCTGTTTTTGTATATGTATGTCAAAAATATAATAATTAAATGTACCTATTAACAGTTATGTAATTGTGCGATGCAATCTCCTGAAACTCATAAGAATTAAGTCTATTATTATAATCTTTAAATATTATTAGAATAACGTCTATATTTTATGTATCTTTTTAGTTTTGTTACTATTCCATCCAGGAAATTCCGCCCAAACGTCTGGAAACTTTAATAAAAACAGATTTTTCAAGAAAATGAAAAAGTTTTCATTATCTTGTACCACTCAAACCATATCCCTAGAAAACAAAAAAATTATCTAAAATATATATATATATATATATATATATATATATATATATATATATATATAAAACTTCTTTCAATGGAGAAAGATTCTAGGGGCTAAGCATAACACTTAGTGTCACCAAGTGAGGCTCCGGAGAGTTCCGGCTGCGACCCATAGGATTTAAGAGGATCTCAGATAGGCGCGATGTCCTCCACACTGCCATAGTCACTATAAAACGTTTGTTGAATATTATTAGTGAAAATGATAGATAGACATTCTCTCTCGATGTAAGACTCCTCATTTCATGTTTTGAAATATAATAAAATAAGTAAAATAAAAAAATGGGAAAAAACTTTTGTCACCTATATGCATATTTAGTATGCAGGCAGACTTGAATATATTAACAATTTTGTTCTGTCTGTGAATTGTCCAACTATTTTAACCGTTTTTTGTATATGTATGTCAACAATATAATAACTCAATGTACCTATTAAAAATTAGGTAATTGTGCGATGCAATCTTCAAAAATTATTACAATCACATCTATATTTTATGTATCTCTGTAGTTTTGTTACTGTTCCTTTGGGAAAGGCTGAAATTCGGCCGAAACATATGGAAATTTTAATAATAACAGATGTTTCGATATATATATATACTGGGTGACACAGAACATAGGGTACACCCTTTAATTTTTTTACCTTTCCAGATATCGCTTTGAAACTTAGCTATGTTTAGTAACTTATTAATGTGCATATTTTGACAGATAATTGCATTATACATCACTTCCGGTTTAACCAGAAGTGACCTAAACCTTAATATATTGAATAGAACCCTGTATATATTTTTTTCATAATCGTATTCCGTGTAAAATTCCCTTTCCAATGATTCAGATTGAATTTCACAAGTTATATTTTTCTTCCAAAATGGCAGCACTAAAACAGGTTTTCTGAAAAACGTTATGTTCACCATATAACACACAAAACAAAAGACAGTGTCAAATTTCTGAGGTGACCTGAATAAAATGAAACTTTTTAGGTTAAAAAAAGCATGAAAGAATATTATTCTGTTTTTTCAAAATATTACGCCTTTTCGAAAAAAAAATGTTTTCTTTCAATGTAAATTATCTGCCAAAATTTAAATTGGACCTTGTATGTTTTATTATCCGTTTAATTTCACGTGATATTACGTTTCCAATAATGTGCCACAAGCTAATCCTTTTGTCGTTAAATTACAACAATATTTCGATTTTTCCTCCGAGGTACATATTTTTTTATCGGGGAAACTACTAAATCAAAATTTACCATTTTTATTAGTTAAACTGTGTTAGATTTATTTTCCCATCATTTTAGTAGTCAATAACTAAGTCTTCTATTTAGCCTCAACATGTGTCAGATTTGTTTATAACGTTTTAACTTAAATGACCAGCTCTAGGTTGTCCGTTTTATACCCATAATAACACAGCTAATCTATTGTTTTTACATTATCCATAAAAACATACACAGCTCACTTATTTTTATTTATTTTTTTTTCTGAATTCAAAACAGGATACTATAACTCAGTATTTTGAAATAATTTATTATAAGAAATGGATATTTCTTATAATAAATTAATAATTTAAAATAAATTCAATAAATAGTTTTTGCATTGACACATACCGCCATTTTGTTACGTCATGTTGGATTCGTACCAGTTTATCCCATTTGCACATTTATTTTTTCTGCAAAATTTGTCAAGTCAATTGAACAAAATTTCTTTACGATGATTTTTTTAAAAAATTTATTTGACCGCTATTTCGTTTCGCCATCTTACATTGAAACCCATATTATCAGTACTCCGTTGGTCCTCAGATATTTCCTAACCCCAAATAATACACTACTTTAACCTAACAGCAAGAAGACTGTTAACGAAACTCATTTAGAAACTTAATATCTGGAAAATATCTGCGAACCAACGGAGTAGGTAAAGACTGATAATATGGGTTTCATGTGGAATATAAAATCTATATATATATATATATATATATATATATATATATATATATATATATATGTAATATGTCCTAAGGATGCAACAATAACGTTGCGAAACGTCAACAATTTAAAAATAGTCTTGTTTTTTTACTGCATCCTAACCCCAAATAATACAACATAAAAACAAGAGGATCGTTAACGAAAACCATTTAGACACTTAATATCTGGGAAATATCTGCAGACCAAGGAGTAGGTAAAGACTGATAATATGGGTTTCATATTGGTGTTCTGAGGATGCAACAATAAAGTTGGGACACATTGACAATTTAAAAAAAGACTTGCTTTTTTACTGGATCTTAACCCCCAAATAATACACCACTCTAACAATTTTTTTAACATATTACTAGGTCATCCTCAAATGACCCTTAATTTTTGATCAAAATTCGGAGTCAATCGAGTAAATAGCATTTAAGCTAAGTCGCGAACTAATAGACAGACATACAGACCGACAGACGAAACGACGGAATTGATAAAACATGTTTTTTACAACCATCTACAGAGCAAAATCTAACAGGCATATTGGCTCATGTTTGTCAAAGAAATAAAAATTTTTTTGTCTTACTATATACCACAACAACAAACTGGCGCGATCACGAAGCCTGACCAACTGTGTATGTGACGGAGACCCGACAGTTACCCAGAATGTACCAGCCGGGGCGGGACGCGAGGAATAGGTAGATCGAGTCACGTGTTCAAGTGCCGCAACTTATATTTTTATTCAGTGAACTTTGCTTTAAACATATTATTGCCCAGTTAGACGTGGTCTAAATTTAAACCTTTTCGGTGAGTACGGCAGTTACAATATTTTCGAAAAAAAATTGATGGAAATATGTATATATTATCAATTTTAATATTGATAAAGTGGTGCAAGTCTTAAAACAAACCTAGTGGCTAAATTTGCGCCCGCTTTATGAATAACCTAAAAATAATGCAAAAAATTACATCGACGCCTTAAAATTTATTTTCATAGATGTATATGTTCACTATCAAATTTTATTGTTTTCTTTTTAGTTCAGTTTAGAAGTGGGTTTTAAAATGTCATCATCATCAGCCCAAATGAGCCCATTACCTCCTGTAATCAATGTCAATTTGATAATTTTCTTCTGATATCGTCGGTCCATCTAGTTGAAGGACGCCTTCTATTCCTGTATGCGTTATGTCGCGGCCTCCATTCGAGAATTTTCCCGACCCAGTTCCACCTCAATATATCAATTCTTTTCACCGCATCTGTGACACCTGTCCTTCGCCTTATAGCTGTGTTTGGAATTCTATCTCTAAGGGAGATGCCCAGAATTCCATAGCTCTTTGCGTAACCTTTATCTCACTTTTTTAGTTAATGTAAGGGTCTCTGCTCCATAGGTCATTACTGATAGGATACATTGATTAAACACTTTCCTTTTTCAACACCTAGGGATATCTGATCTGAATACGTGCTTCAGATGTCCAAAATGCCGTCCAGTTTTAAAATGTATAGATATTATTTATTTTATACTTTTTACTCCCGCCTTCATAATTTGTACTCTTAAATAGCCCCCTTGATTATAAACTCTCGATATTATCCGATATTTATATTTTTGACAGCAGTCAGAATATTTTTTTAAATAAATTACGACACTGAAAATTGCATGAAATGGTGAAACACCTGTATTTAAAAATGTTAAGCAGTTCAAAAAGTAAAGGGAAAAACAACAATTTTTTTGACAGATTTTACTGATAATTAGACTACTAAAAGTTACATGCCACTGTAAATACCGCATTTAAAAATTTTAAGTAGTTTAGAAGTTACGAAAAAAAAAATAGTTTTTTTGATAGCTGTTAAAATATATTTCTTAAATAAATTACGCCACGAAAAGTTACGGGGAAAAAGTTTAACAACAGTGGCGGCAAAATTGCATTGACCATGCAGCTTTTGTTTTTCTTTTTTGCTCGCGAGCCACATCAGTTATGTGGATCGCAGGTAGCTCAGAGTATGCTGATGACATTGCAGCGAACAGCAAGCAGGCTTAGTTCGTGTTCTGCTTGTTTTGTGCTTTTCATATGAATACCCACCTTTAGAGATTAGTTCTGTGTAAGATGCTTAAACACCTTAATTTGTCTAGTGCGGTCACTTTGTCATTAATTTTAACTTGCCTCGTAAATGGGAAGTATTGTAATTTCTTTTAGTGACAGAAGTCAAAGAATATGACGCAACGAAAATATTTTTAAAGTGACACGTGACACTTCATTTTAAAGTTCTTCTCACAGTACCATTACACATTTTATTAATATTCTGTTAAATTCTAAATTATTCGAATTAAAAATAAAAAGCTGTATAAAAAATACGGTTTTTGATTTTTTTATGCTTTATGCTCCATACACAATATAAGTTTTTTTTTATCTAACTTCAACCCCGATCGCCACACTCTTCCTCGAGAGGCCGTTGCTTTTCGATTATTTAGCCTGTTTTTTAATGCCAACTACAGCCTGTTCACTATAATAGACTATCATATGTTGTTTAATTCGTTGAGAAACATTTATGTAAGCAACAAAAAACTTTATATCTGCTGCATTGTTAAATAATACTATGAAACATGTTAGGAATTTCAAAACCGCAGACCTCAACATTTTCAAAACAAATTAACTTCATTTTAAGTCCGTGATAAATCTTTTATCCGTGAAATTTCTATAACTTCAACGGTATATTTGAAATAAAACTTCCCAGGAATTAAAAAATTACTAATTCAAAAAGTTTTCCAGAATAAGATTCACTTGCAGTCTTAATAGATCTGCACAGAGATCGGCCAGACATGTAGAAAAGAAAGAATTTTTTCTATCTGGTAGACAAAAGTCCATTTATCGTCAATTCTCTAAAAAAATCAATTTTCTTAATTTTTTTCTGATTTTTTTTGCTGTGATTCGCTAAAAATTGGTTTTATTGAAAATTGCCATAAAGCAGAATTAATGAGGAGCAGAAAAAAAGTACAGAACTGCGTTCAAAGTTTGCGGTTAAATGCATCATCACCTGCACTGACTAACATTAAAATTTATTATAAATCATCCTTACCTCTTGAAGCTCCGGGGTAATTTTTTTCTAAAACCGTCTTGATGCCCCGAGGCTTTCGGTAAAAGATAAAATTTTGTAACGCACTCCGGTACTTCGGTGATCTTCGGTAAACATCGGTCGGTCGGTTATAGTACTTAAAGTATCCATCGGTTAAAATCTCTGGCGTCACCCTTTGGATTTTTGTGGTAAAGGGCCCACAAACGCATATAGGTAGCTTTTATACGATGGAGAAAGTTAACCAGAGGTCAATGCGCAAGACTGAGACAATATAACTAAAGGTAGATGGGATAGAAAGAAAAGTAAAACACCAATGTAGAAAACAAAGAATTTATCCTATATGTCCATATCATACAACATAGTCTAAGCCTAGCCCCATAAGTAAACCATATGTAAAACCTTAATGAGTAAGAGAGAGAAAGAGAATGTATGCTTTATGTAAAGAAAGACGGATAAATGCGAATATATCGAGCGCGGCAGTCACGTGGTTTTGCCGATTGTGGCGGTCGAGCCTGAATTAGGATCGGTTAAAACGGAAGAACGGTAATGCAGGAGCCAGCGTCGGTTCCCACTCTATGTGCTGCGGGCTACTTACACTGCGATACCTTACTAGGTTATTTACCAAGGGCAATCGGTATAGGCAATCTCTCAGACTAGTCTTTGTGTGTATATATGTTGTGTGTGTGTGTGTGTGTGTGTGTGTGTGTGTGTGTGTGTGTGTGTGTGTGTGTGTGTGTGTGTGTGTGTTTGTGTGTGTGTGTGTGTGTGTGGAAAGGATATGTGTATGTGTATTAGACATGACGGGAACGATCAGTCCGTAATTTTTGGACCCCTAATCTGGTAGTAGGAAAGGAAGTATGTATGTCTGTGTGTGTGTATGTATATTTATAAGATATGACGGGAACGGTCAGTCCGTAATTTTTGGACCCCGAATTTGACCGCAGGGAAGGATATATGTGTATGTATGAGACAACGTGTTTGTAAGATGTGTAGGAGTGAGAGCTACCTTTACCAATATACCACCTTATATTACCTTTCCTATACCTAGATACATCCTGGCGGCATGGCAGTGCGTCACGACGACTGAGGACGTCGAGTAAAGGAGCCGACGCTGGCTGGTCACTCCATCAGGTCGCAGTAGTGGTGGCTTCCTGTTGCTGCTGCTGCCTTGGAGCCGGGTTGCCGACTTGAGGCTTCGAGCCGGTGGAACTCCACTGACTGGCGAATTTAAGCTGCGAACGTGCTTTTAAATAATTTGTGGACCCCTCCAAATGTTCGCGCCGCTTGGATCGGCCGCGACGCGACCTGATGATTTGCTATGTTGATTAGCGCTGTCTTTTATATTATTACCGAAGAAATTCACGCGGTTTTCCGCAGTTTGCATAGCGTGTTTTAATTTTAGGAATAACGGGCGTATTTTTCTGAATATTTTCCTGAAAGAAACTTATTTTTACTACGATTAATAAGAAAGTTATGGTTTTAAAACGACGCATGATGCATACATTCCCTAAGAAAATTAGTAACTTCGTTACAATATTATAATTTAAAAAAAAATCTAATCGGAATATTTAAAAACTCTAGACAACTGTTAAGAAAATGGTTCTTTCCCGTACTTTTTGAACTACTTAAAATTTCTAACTACACAGTTCCGTGTAAAATTTAGTGGCGAATTTATTAAAAAAAAATATTTTTACAGGTGTCAAAAGTATCATTTTTTCCTGTAACTTGCGAACTATTCAAAATTTTTAAGTACGATTTTTACAGTTCCATGTAACTTTTAGATACGCAATTTATTGGAAAAAAATTGACAGCTGTAAAAAAAATGTTTTTTTTTTCAATAACTTTTAAAGCACTTAAGATTTTCAAATACGGGTTTACCAGTTTCATGTTTTTTTGCCAGCTGTCAAAATATTATTTTTCTGATTGAAATGCCCTGGATATTAATACATTTTGGTATTTTCGTGAATAATTTAAATATTTTTTATATTGTCTGACGTATACGTAAATTGATAACGCTTGAAAATTGATATTTTGACCCTTTGAAGCCCTGCTGCAGTTGGCAAACGACCTAACGTACTGTCAAACTTGGATGAGAAAGTAAAATTCATTTTGTTTTAAGTTAAGTACTTTGACAGAACAGGACTGCAAAGTGTCAAACATGTCAACTTCTTCTTTTCCAAAAATGTCAATTCCTTCTGTTCTAAACATGCAGTAATATATACATTCCAATTGAAAATCGGATGTTGCCACTGGCTTTGGTTCTGCAAAAACCACACCCATTATTAATAATATTTTAGAAAGAAAGTGCCATATTTTTCACACCTTTATTCTTTATCGGAATGAATTAAATATTATTAACAAAATACACTTTAAAAATGACCATTGGGGTCAAAGGCGACAATATCCAGTGTTTGTTTAATACCGAATATGGCAAATTCTGCTTTCGCCAATAAGGTGACCGCGTGACCGCCACGTGATCTGTCGCCGTAGACGACAAGGAGGCCCTTAGCATTATTAAATTCGTTTCCATTAGTTATTGCGTAATCTTTATTATTTTTTCAAAATTAGGACGCGTTAATTTTAAAATATTAAAATATAATTTTTGCGCCCGCAATATGAACAGATAAAATGTTGAAGTCGGCCAACTCCGATTGAAACAGAATGGCGGGAAAATTACTGTAAGTTGTGCAGAATCTACATAGACTGCGAGTAGAAGCCAAACAATAAAAAAGCTAATTGCGAATCCGGGTTTAGCGAGTGGGCCCAGACGGGACTTTTTTTTTTTCCTATTTTCCCTCATCAACGAGAGTCGAGGTAATAACTTTTTTCCATTTGAAGAAAAAAAATGAGGTAACCGACGTATTTTGGGACACTGATTGTTCGGAAAAACAAGCAAAAAGTTTCATTAATTTAATCGCATACTTGACACTGGCTCTGTCTTCATCATAATCTCTAGTTTACGATTTATGGGTGTCATTAACCTCCCAACAACCTCCTGTGATTAATTTTGTTTG
>JAUTXW010005145.1:0-98598 GCA_030620095.1 Kuschelorhynchus macadamiae | reverse complement strand
TCTCCCATAATAAACATGTCTCTAGCAATTCAAATAACTCTTCAACAAGTTCGGATACAACTGGTTCTGAAGAGAGTGATATTTTTGTTAGACAAGATCAAACTAGTGACATTCAAAATGAAAAATTGATTCTTCACAAGGCAGCGGGTATTTTAAAAAAATACATGGACGAATTCCAATTCTCACAGAAATGTTTTCCTCGTCCAGATAACATAAGTCAAGAGGAATTTAAAAAACAAGTTCCCAATACACTTGTACAATTTGTTTCTTGGCTAATAAATGATGATTTGTATAATACAATGGATGGTAAAATTGACAGCCAAGCCGTAGTGCCGTGTAATATCATTATGGGACTTTTTGATAAAAAATATAAACAAAATTCTTTTCATATTGGATTGGGGCTTCATATTTATCATCTAGTTCGAAGTAAGCAAATTTTAGACACTTTGTCAAAAATTGGGCTTAACTGTTCTTATAACGATATAAGACAGTTAACAACTACTTTGGCCAGTCAAGCAATTAATAATAATGCTACTTATGTTCCACCTGGAATTGAAATCGTAGATAAACATAAAAACAACTATATTCATGCCAGTATAGACAATTTCGATTTAAATGAGGAAACTATAAGCGGAAAAAACACCACTCATAGCATGGCAATGGTTTTATTTCAAAAGAATACTAACTTGAATACTTTTGTAGAAGAGAATATTCCCAGAGGAGGTTCATACGCTCTAGATGATCCCGATGACGCTTCTTCAAATATTCAGAACATACTAAAATACATAAGACCTGCCAAGCGTCCAGAACCTCCATCAGTAAAAACAATAACTTTGGACAGAGAAAATGACATAATTTCCTCAAAAATTAATCTAGCATGGCAATTTCTTCGAACCGTTAAATGCGAAAAATCATTTTTAAATTGGAGTGACTTTAATAACACTTTAGCAGACAACAAAATTTGTGTTTCCAATATATTTTACTTGCCGTTCATAAATAATCCACCCACTGAATACGATACAATATATACATCGATGGTGCGACTAGTGGAAATTGCTGAAACGTTAGGACAAGATCATATTTGCATAACAGCAGATTTGGCAATTTATTCAAAGGCTCGCGAAATATTATGGAATAATCCAGAGATATTGCACGGAAAGGTCACACTGATGCTAGGCGGGATGCATCTCAACATGGCTCTTATTGCCAGTATTGGGTATATTTTTGGAGATGGAGGCCTTTTCACTATCTTGACAGAAACGGATATTTACGCAGAGAATACTTGTAAAATGATGTTAGAGGGAAAATAGTATTCTAGGGCTATTAGGGGTCTAACTTTAGTCGCCGATGCTCTTTTCAGGCTCTTGTTTAAATCTGTATGTAAATGGTATGAAGAAGAAAATAATGAAACCCAAATAATAACGCCTTTGTTAAAAGAAGAAATCCAAAGCCTAATAAAAGAATTTCAAACGAGAAAATTAAATAATCATAGTTTTGAGAATTTTTTAAAATCAATTGGGCCATTGGAGCAAATTATTTTAAATTTTATAGGTATTGGCACTACAAATTCGAAAACTTTCAAATACTGGCACGAGTTCCAAAAATCAATTGATCTTCTTTGGCGACTCTTGAGATCTGAGAGAAATGGCGATTTCCAATCTCATTTGTGTGCTGTACAGGATACATTGCCTTATTTATCTGCTGCTGGCAGAAATTTATATTTAAAATGGGTTCCTGTGTACCTGTCTGATATGGAGACCCTAAAAACAGAAATACCTTACATGTATGAGTATTTAAATAATGGTAATTTTGTTGTTAAAAAAACAAATGACAAAGTTTTTAATTGTGTGGCATCCGATATGGCTCTAGAGCAGTCAATCAATAAAGATTGTAAGAGTTCATCCGGCATTATTGGATTTTCTCAAAAACCGGGTGCCCTCTTACGCTGGATTACAACCAGACACAGTTTGGGAGAATACTCAAAATCATTTTTAGGTGAGTAAAGAAAGACACTATTCCTTTGATTGTTGATGTGAACTTTTTAGTCATAATAAAGTTTCTTGAATCCCATATTTTTTTAGGTGCGACAATTAGTGGAAATAAAGAGGTATATAATGAGGGGGAAAAACTGGCTTTAAAAAACGAAGAAGCAGTATCAAAAATAATTGCAAGTTTAGAAAATGACTGGTGTAACCCATTTGATATGTATAATGTACCATCTCGATTAACTAATATCTGCACGGGAAAAATAGCAGATGAAGACACTGAACAAAGCTTAAATAGCTTTTATGAAAAAGCTAATGAAAATGTCAAGAATCTGTGTAACAGTTTTTCTGAGAAAAGCTTTTGGGCTCCTCTTAAAGAGAGAAAGTCAAAAATTTCCAAGTTTCGACAAAATTCACAAAATCCGTTTAAAAAAAAAAGTTCATTGGGTCCGAATGTATGTTCCGTAGGATAATTTGTGCCGCTAAATTCAAACAAATGAATCTTGAAAATATATTATCCTATGAATTAACATCGGTTCCGATGTCATTATTTCACGACGATGGAACAATGAGGAAATCAACGAAGTCGGATCTAGCCAAAAAAATCGAGAAATTCACCACATGTATTGCCGATTGTCCGAATGTGGACTCTTACATTGTTGACGGCATGGTTTCAGTTCAGGAATTACAGCCTACAACATTTCTAACATTCAACGAACTTGGAAAGGTTTTTATGAACAAAATTTTAAGGGAAGGAAGGAAATATAATTCAAAACGCATTATTATTGTTTTTGATACATACAGAAGGATCTCTTTGAAAAATGCTGAGAGATCCAATCGTGGTGATTTCAGTGCCAAAATTCAGAGATTTTATTGGATCTTCATCAAACAAAGAATCACTATTAATTTTTCTGACAGACTATTTTATAAGCGAGATGCCAAGTTCACTTAATGATGATGAAACCATTATAGTAGCAGGCGGATTTCAAGACCCAGAACTGTGTTATCAAATCGATAAGAAAAAATTACCTTCCAAAATTGAGTCTTTAAGTAGTAACCAAGAGGAAGCGGATACAAGAATCATTCTTCATGTCATGGCCGAAGTTGCTTTAAACAAGACGATTCTTGTCAAATCTGTTGACACTGATGTGTTACTTTTACTGATTTATTATTATTCTGTCACGCCAGAAATGACCAAGTCTAATATTCTTCTTCAATTTGGTCAAAGTAGAAACAAGCATTTTCTATCCATAAATGATATTGTAACTAATTTGGGGGAAGAAATGTGCAAAAAAATATTAGCTCTGCATTGTTTAACTGGATGTGATACCACTTGTTCCATGTATAAAATAGGTAAAAGAACAGCTTTTGACACATTATACAAAAATATTGAGAAATATACCGGCCTGGAAAATCTTCCATTTTTAACCGAGGACCAGGCAATTAAATTGACTCAGTCCTATATATTGAACCTATACAAAAATAAGAATGATAATATTGAAACACTAAATGACCTAAGGGTACATTTAACCGAGGAGTCAAATCGGTCTGCTTCAGAATTGCCCCCTACAAATGATGCTTTTAGACAGCATTTAAAAAGGTAATAATTCAAAGCCTAAGAGATATATTCTTTTTAAAATAGGGTTATTATTTTAGGTGCATATATCAGCTAAAAATATGGTATAACTCCCATGTAAATAAAACTAATTTGGAAGACCCTGGGCAATATGGTTGGAAACTTGATAATAATTCTTGGATCCCGATATTTACTGTACAAGATCCAGTACCTGATGAAGTAAGGCGAGCTCTTTCCATTAGATGTACAGACAGAAATTGCAACAATAATAGATGCACATGCCTGGTGCAGGGTTTGAAATGTTGCAGCGAATGTAAATATTTACCGTGCAATAACAATCCACAAAATGAAGAAAATTCCCTCGATTTAGATTTCGAAGATTTTTAATTTGCTACTCACCATATTATTCAATTGTTCTTTTTATTATATGATGTCTGTTTTTATTATAACATAAAAATACTAATATTATAATAATTTATTTTTGCCTATTGTGCTTAATATAGACTATTATTTTTAAAGTAGGACATAATATCTACTCAGTAATTACTATGGTAATTACACAACAAATTTTCAAATAAAATATAAGAGCGCACTTCAATGACCGACACCGACACTTTTTTTGCCGACACCCTGACGTGACGCGGTGTGGTGTAGGTAACGAGCTATTATAATAGCGTCTGCGACAAGTACTTCGGCGGGCGATTATATTCCCGTAACTTTAATTTAGAATAACTCGGAAACTATGTGAGATAGAAGGTTGATTTTGTTTTTAAAAACTTTTTCAGACATTCCTCTAAATTTCGTACACAGATACTATGGTGAAATTTCAATAAATAAAAAAGTTTCTCGCTTACCGAAATTCATGATGGAATAAAATCAAATTTTATAGTTTAATCCATTTCCCAGGAAAAATGGTGCTCACAATGAGATAAATATTATAACAGTTATCACCGCTTATATGTTCTCTATCGATTAAAAAAAAAATCATGTTTATAGGTTAATTAGTTTTCGAGTTATCGTGTTGTATGTGTAAAAAAACATAAATGAACATATTTGACAAATATTTGACATTTTTGTCAATAAAAAATGTCTGCCCCCTCCAAAGAGGTCGTAATTGGTCATTTCATATGCAACTAGTCCTAACCAATCCTCCTGTACCAATTACATGTGGTTATACCTTGAAAAAAAAAGGCACATTTTCTTATGGTTTTTACTCCACTAGTAGGTATATTGTATAAGCTCTGAATTTAAATGAATAATTACAGTTTGTTCATTTTAACGGTCTACACCACACATGCGTGACAGGTACGCTGCGCTGCAGGTTATGAAATCGAGGTGTAACTCGCATTACCACCATATTGTAATTATGTATATATGTTTTCTTACTATTGTAATTTTTTATAAATTGGTTGGTAATAAAATTATTTTGAATTTGAATTTGAAATCAAGTAAAACACCGAATAAAAACAACAGAAGAAATCCCAGTATATTTATTCACAAATCTGAGGTAGAAAGACAAATAAATGAAATGTTACAACAAGGTATTATAGGCCAAGCAATTCCATGTGGTCCTATCCAGTTTGGGTAGTGCCAAAAAAAACAGATGCCTCTGGAAAACGCAAGTATCGAATTGTGTGCGATTTCCGTAAAATTAATTTTTAGACTAGTGATGTCAAATACGGAATTCCCAATATTTCAGACGATATAGACAAATTGGATAGATGTTTTGGCAAGTGGCTTCAACCAAATTGAAATGCATCCCGATAATATAAAAAGGGCAGCTTTTAGTGTTGAAAATGAACATTAAGAGTATTTAAGAATGCCTTTGGGTCTGAAAATCGTCCCCGCAACTTTCCAACGAATAATGGACAACGTTTTAAGAAACCTTAATAACAGAATGTTTTGTCTATATGGATGACATAATTTTCTTTTCCACTTCCCTGCAAGAACATATGGTTAATTTAAAACAAATATTATAAAAACTTCATGAAAGTAATCTAAAAATTCAGTTAGATAAATCCGCAATCCTTAAAAAGGAAGTAGCATTCTTAGGCCATATCATTACTTCTAAAGGCGTCAATCCAAATCCCGACAAAATGCCAGCTGTATTAAAATATCCAATTCCTAAAACTACGAAAGAAATTAAAGAATTTCTAGGACTCCTAGGTTATTACAGAAAGTTAACTCCTAATTTTGCTAAAATCACTAAGCCGTTCACAAATTGTTTAAAAAAGAATCCATCTATTAATATTAATGATCCATTATATATGAAAACATTCGAAGATTGTAAATCCCTGTTAATAAACGAACCTCTCTTACAGTATCACGACTTTTCTAAAGACTTTACTTTATCTGCAAACGCAAGCAATGTTGCCCTAGGTTGTGTACTCTCACAAGGTCCCATAGGTCAAGATAAACCTATCGCTTATGCTCAACTTTTAATGCATCTGAACAGAATTATGCCACTATCGAGAAAGATTTATTAGCTATCGCGTATGAAACTCGATACTTTAAGTTTAAGCTTTACTTATTCGGTAAACAATTTATAATAATAACCGATCATCAGCCGCTCCCATGACTTATAAATTTAAAAGAACCCAATTCGGGTTTAATTGGCTGGCGTCTTAAACTCTAATAATTTGAATATGAAATCATATATAAAAAAGGCAAGAAAAACACAAATGCCGATGCGCTATCCCGTGTCGAGATAAATGTAAACGATATAAATAACCCTTTGTTGTCAGCTGAAAGTGCTGACAATGCATAAAACTCTGACCTCACGCCTATTTTACGTTACATGCGACATTATAACAACAATCCTATGTTGATCCTATAAATGATTCTCTACCGATAAACAATCAATAATTTGAAAAATTGATCCTGACGAAAATAACGATAGTGAAACTATACATAGGAGTGCTGAATACCCTATTTTAACAATTAATATTCCATTTTTAAAAGAATATGCAGAACCAAAACGGCAATATTTATTTTATTTTCAAAATGATGACAATTAAACTTTCTATAAACAAATTTGTAATTTTATACCTCAAAATTATTAAAGTCTATTAAACTACTTTGCGATGTTGCAAAAGCAGAAAGACCAACAAGTCTTATAAAAAATCAACACGAAGATATCACTAATCATAGAGGTATTCATGAAACTATCGATCAACTTAAAATAAAATATTAATGACCCATATTAAACGATCACGTAAGAAAATTTGTAAATAATTGTTCTATTTGTCAACAAGTGAAATATGAACGTCACCCGCCATAATATAAAACTACAACTTACGCCCACTCCTTAAAAACTATTTGAAACAATTCATGTTGATACTTTTGGTATAATATAAATTTGGTAGTACCGTAGCTTTAACTATTTGTGATGGTTTTTCACCATTTGGACAAGCATTCATTCTACCTAGTTTATCTGCTTTACATGTTTATCAATCACACAATTTATTTCAAACTATAAAATACCCTAAACTATTTTCTCTGATAACGGTACTGAATTTAATCGAGACCTAATAAATAAATTTACGAAACTCTATAAAATTAGTTGGCATTACACTTTACCTTTGAATCCTAATAGCAATTCCATAGTCGAAAAATTTCATTTAACTATGGATCATTCAGTAACAAAACAAAAACCAATCAATTTGATTTTTAAACATCGATCACCAATCGATATAACCATACCCAATTAATTAATCACCAATTAAACGAACATAAAGAATTGATGAGTAAGTTATACAATAATATACACAAAAAAACATGTCAACATAAATAAAAGATCGCAAAAGCCAATGAAAAATGAAACGACCCCCCTGATATGCAACCCAACCTTATTGGCTATAGAAAACTTACTTAATGTTTTCACCATAGAAAATGAAATCGTTTTCTCGCTAGAATTTCCTCTGAAGCATTCAGATGTATTTAAGTATTATCATTTATTTTCCATTCCTAATAAAAATCAATCCATTATTATTCCACCCTCAACTTACCTTGTCCTAAACATGGACATCCAAAGCAGCTGTGTTGAAAACGAAATTGCATCATTAAAAGGGAGAGTTCTTTTTATTGTGCCTCCAAAATGTTCTTCGAAAACCGCAATTTACACTTATAAAAATGAATTTTTTTCAAGGTCACCCTTTAACTTTGCAAGGCATTAAAATAATTAATGTGCCATTACTTTAAGTTAAGAAGCTTAAACTCGAACAAATAACATTAGACAATCTCCATGAACTTCAGTTTCAAGCATCACAAGAAGAACCCCTAAAATTTCCAAAAATAAATTCTCTTTATTCCGAATGTTTTTTTTGAATTATAACTATTTTAATAATCATTATTGCCTTATGGTTTCTGTTTAGGAAGAAAGAAATTTTTATCAAGATTTTAGGAAGACAGAAGAATGGACCTGGTGACGAAACTCTAGTGTATCCACCCTCGAGTTCCTTCTAGGAATAGAGTTATGTGTGCCTTCAATACGTTCTCATAGGAACCAAGCTGAGTTGACAGTTGCAGGCTAAGCAGTTCCGCCTAAAATTGTTTTGATTATTGATTCAAGTTATAATTTATATATATATATATATATATATATATATATATATATATTTATTATATATATATATATATATATATATATATATAATATATATATATATATATATATATATATATATATATATATATATATATATATATATATATATATATATATATATATATATATATATATATATAATTATAATTGGAATTCGAATGCGGGAGAGAAACCATTTTCGCTATAATAATTATTTTCAAATGTAGAACTTGATGCTGTCGATGGCCTCATATTCGCTTTGATACTGATAGGTTTTCAAGTTCAGCATCTCCAACCAATGTTTTTTTCTGCATCCTAAGTGTGATTTGGGTTCATTCTGGTAATTTTTGAATTATTTTGTACATTGATAAAAAAAAGATCGTTTGTATCTAGTTCTTTATGTGTGTATGACAAATGTTTTTTCTTGTTGTCTTTTAGCTATATATTTTAAAATATTTAGGGGCTCTTTGTGTTTGCAGAAGATGTTACTTTCAAAAATCATGAACTTTCTGTTTCTATTCGAGAGACAGGGACGTTTACATTTGTGCCATTTTAAAGTTTTCAATTACTTCTGTTGACTCATCCTTTCTTCCTTCTACATTACTAATAGTACTAAAAATGTATTCTCCCTTACTTAAAGAAAAACTATATAAAAATGATAGCTACTCCTATCGCTTCTTAGCGGCTCCACCTCATAAACCCGTATTTGGTTTGCCCCTTCGTCGTACGTAATAATCTATACATAATCGTACATACGCCCATCTCTTGCTACATTCAATATCCATAAAAAAAAACTAGTTAGCATTATAATAGAAAGGTAAAAATGTTTGAACAATATAACTAATCAGTAGATCCTATTTTGTTTTTGGGTGCCTTAATTATACATTCAACGTCTCAAAATACGACTTCAAATAGATCAACTGATTTTTATTTTTTTATCTATAAGCTAAATCACAATAATGGTAGGATTATTCCCATAGTATCAAGTAAAAAGAAAGTTATTTGTATTTTTTATATTTAAAGTAAAATCGATGAACATTAAAATACACGTGAAATCATTATAGATACATTATTATTAGCAAGCATTTTATTTAGATTCCTAGCTACTCGAGAATCTTTCCGTTCTTTGGCGTTTCAGTTTAGGATATGCCTTTCACAGATTAGTTTTATAGTAAGGCAAGTTGCTGACAGTATCGTAATAGGAATGATGAATTTAGTTTTTCCACAACCAACTGAAGACATTTTTCAAATGATTTCTAACAAGTATCAGTCACTTTCGGAACTGTATCGGAGCTATTGATGGAAAGCAGAGTTTGATAAAAATGCCCAAAAATGGCGTATCTTATTATTATAATTTCAAGGAATTTTATTCACTAGTAATGTTAGCAATTGTAGATGCAGAAAATAGATTTGTAGCAGTTGACTTGAGGTTTGATGGAAGAGAAAGAGATACGGGGAAGATAAGTATATTAGCGCTATCTTTCTTAGGTAATTAAAGTATATTGCAGGAATCTGTACAAAAAGTAAAGCCCCTAAATATTTTAAAATATATAGCTAAAAGACAACAAGAAAAAACATCTGTTATACACACATAAAGAACCAGATGCAAACGATCTTTTTTATCAATGCACAAAATAATAAATTACCAGAATGAACCCAAATCACACTGAGGATGCAAAAAAAAAACATTGGTTGGAGATGCTGAACTTGAATACCTATCAGTATCAAAGAGAATATGAGGCCATCGACAACATCAAGTTCTACATTTGAAAATAATTATTATACCGAAAATGATTTCTCTCCCTCAGCACCATCTGCTAATGTAGTTATGCCAATGAGTGAAGAGTCTATCAGTTCACGACATTTTACACCGTATTTTTACGGTACTATATGATGGTACCGTTTCTAAGTAAACCGTTGTTTAAGTTAGCATTAGAGCACCATAAGTACATAAGTGTCTCTGGTTGTTGGTGATATGCCCAGCAAATCTTAAGAAGGCTTATGGTAAGCCCCCTTGATAAGTCCAAGAAATCGGCATTCTTATAGAATATGCCATTCTGACGTTTGTAGACTTGCTGGTTTAAGAGCAGCTGTTGTTTTGCTCTCTTAATGTGGTCCACAGCTCGAAGTTCTGATCTTTTAAGAGAGAGCATCCATGAGAAATCTAAAACCAACTTCATCCGCAGCTTCGCTGAGTTCGTTCGGCTATCGTAGCCGTTATAGGTAGTTATAGGGCATCTTTCCAAATGCCTATCGCAATCATAAGCATGATGCGGGATGTCAGTAGCTTGATCGTTATTAAGCCGTTTAGAAAGGATGCTATAAATTCAGTACTCTGCGATGTTACGACATTACTCTTGGCGGGAACATTATTACATGGGCTACTAATCCTCATTATTCCGGTATGAGATGTTGATTATTTTTATTGTTACTAGTACTATTATTATTTTTATTAATATTATTATTATCATTATTATCGAAATTGACACTAAATTTCTCAACAAATGTTGGGTTCCAAGCCCATCCCGGATGCCTGCATCAAAAGGAGTGGGCTGGTTTCTATTAGTTCTAAGTGTTATTCTGTAAAAATTTTCTTACTATGTGGCATGTACTGAGCAAACTGGCTTCTGGATGACGATGAAGGTGTTATTATGCAGTCAGATTCCGTTCTAGTATTTTTGGAGCTAGTCCAGTTGATAATACGATGATCTTTATCAAATATGTTTGTGTGTATCTATGTGTGACTGATTTGTCGGAGTCTAAAAGTAACTTTAGGATGTTGTTGAGATTGAGTGGAGAGGCGAGTTGTCACTTAAAGTCACTATGCGGTGGAGGCTTGATGTTTGAGTTCGCAAATTTGTTTTTTATTTAGCGATTGTATATCTCTAATTCTCTTCCCTCCTTCTATTCTCTCGATGGTGAGTCTTTCCTTACATGCGTTGGGATGTACCTTCCTATGTTTAGTGAATTCAGAGCGTATCAGAATGTGAATGTTTTCTATGTCTGTGTGTGACCATTTATTGATATCAAACGAATACGTAAGAATAGGTATGCCAAAAGTGTTAATAGCTTCCGTTAGATTTCTGGAGTTCAGTTTTGTTTTTAGTTGTTTTGTGAGTCTGGTTTTAAATTCCGTCTTGAGCTCTGATTTGAAATGAGTGTGGTTAATTTTGGTGGTTTGATGAAAGCCTAGGTATCTGTATGTTTCTTCTTTGAGCATGTTATCTATGATTTCAATCTTGATTGTTTCCGTCGTAGGGTGGTCTTTCCACTGCCCCTTGTTGATATGAAGTAGCATGCACTTACTTATACCAAATTCCATGTTGATAAGGAGGAGGATTAAGGAGTTCCTTTAGCTGTGCCTTTGTGCCTGCGTATAATTTTATGTCCTTCATGTACAAGAGATGGTTTATTTTGTGTAGGTTATTTTTTGGTGTTTAATATGGAATCCAAAGTTTGTGTTATTCAGTGTGTTTGAGAGTGGATTGAGACAGAGGCAGAACCACAAAGCGCTGAGTGAATCTCCCTGGAATATACCTCGTCTCATGTAGATCTCTTCTGTTTCGAAATGTTTTTTTGTATTCTCAGGTTGATTTTAATTTTCCACGTACTCTTGATTTGCGTAAGAAATTGCCTGATGTTTTCGTTGACTTTGTATAATTCTAGTACTCTGGTTAGCCAGCTGTGGGATATTGAATCAAAGGCTTTTTTATAATCTATGTAACGAGTATGAAGGTTTCTATAATTTCTCGTGGTTTGTTCCATGATGACGGTGTCTATAAATAGCTGCTCCTGCACCCTTTTTGCTCTTCCGTTCAGAATGTTTTTGTGTGCTAGATGTTGTTCTATTTTCCTGGTAATTGTGGCTGTGGTGATCTTATATAGGGTAGGAAGGCACGTAATAAGTCGGTAATTTGACGGGTTCTTAGTGTCTGAGTTTTTGGGTTTAAGGTATGTGATTCTTTGGGTGAGAAAACTGGGGAGTGTGCTAGGTTTTAAAATAATTTTATTAATTTGACGAGCGAGAGCTTCATGTGTGGAGGTAAACTGTTTGTACCAGAACTTTTGAATGTTATCTATTGCAGGACATCTCCAGTTATGCGTGTATTTGATTGTTTCTGCAACTTCTTGGGTTGTCATTGCAAAGTCCTCTTGTTCCTCCAAGCACTTGTGTCTGTCTTCTTCCGCTTTAATCCATGAAGCGTTATTATTGTGTAGTTTCGGTTCTGACCAAATGCTTTTCCAGTATTTTGTGATTTCTTATTTGGTCGGTGGTTCTATTACTCGTACCTTCTCATTGATTATGATTTTTTGGTAGGACTGTTTTTCGCTTCTTCAAAACAGGTTGTTAGCGTCCTTTCGTTCATTTAACTCTTTGTATCTTCGGAGTCTTGCAGCACTCACAGATAATTTTTGCTTCAGAGTGTCAAGGATTTCTGTGAGCGCGTATTCAGGAGATGTAGATTTGATTTTCTCTACAATTTGTGTGATACGTTTGGATTTGTTGCCGTTCCTGAATTGGGTAAGATGTCCCAATTTTTTCTAACTCTGTTAATTTTGTTTTCGATTCTTATCTGCGATTTGAATTTTCGTTTTATGCTGTTGATGTTTCTGTGTCGTGGCGGAAGTTTCTGTTTGTTCTGTGTTACCGTTGTTCTAGCTGCTGCGTAGACCACTGTATGAATGTCCTCAACTGTGATCGCATTCGTTATGTATTCGGATATTTGTGTTTATTATAGTCTTTAGGATTTTTATGTTTCCCGTTTGAAGATTACACGAGGAATAGGATCCGTTATTGTAGGATCGATGCCTAAACATTTGTTTAGATGTGACTCAATTTCTACTTTGATTGCTTGTGTGAGAGACAGTCCGAGGTGTAGCTCTATGTATGGTGCTTTGGGCGAATGATTCACTTATCCTGTGTGCTGTGTGGTGCTTGTCATCTATCGTGGGTTGTTGCTAGGAGCTTGGCCCCTACTGAGCATTGAGTAAGGTTGTAGATCCTCTTTCGCAAAGTTCGTCTGGTTTGTATGTATCCTGTCCTCAATGTTTGGTTGATGCATGTTTAGTTCAGCAGCTAGTTTTGAGGTTTTGCAGTGCGAATGGTGTGAGCTTACTGGTCTTAGTGGTGACTCTTTTTTGATCTATTACTCTCTGTTCTGTAACAAGTGATTTGTATTCTGGATATTGTGTTAAGAAAAGTGTATGCAGTTTATGTCCCTATCCTGATGAAATCGTCTCAAGTTTGGTAGCGGTGTAGTAGGAATGCATCACCGTTCGATTCATTTCGTCTGTCCATTTTAACCCTTTCCTTGGATTACCTGCCTTGGTAGTTGCAGATAGTCGTTGCGATATATCCGCTGTTGTAATGGGCTCAAGTTGTTGTGTTTGGCTAGCATCTGTGTCAGATGTATTTATGCATCCATTTTGGCAGCGCATGATCGGTTCGCTCGATTCTGTAATGCGGCTCATGCGTTCCCTGCCGTTTCCGCCTTGGTGGGTGCCAGCTTAGCCGACAAAACACTTTTGGACGGTCTATTTTTCTTTGCTTGGTAGTGATCGTTTTGGTCGAGCTGTCCTTTCCCGCGACGTCCTCGACCGTTACGCCGTTTCTTTTAATGATGCTTTGTTGTTTGGGGTTGATGTTTTGTGGTGTTAGAAGCTCAAAGTATCCCAACATTAAGCCGCCTGTTAGTAGAAGGTTGATCATTTTATTGTGTGTTTGTTTGCCTATTATTGTCTCTCCTTACCGCACATCTATTTTGTTCTTCTGTTCTAGGTTTTGAGAAAATATGAAAGATGTGTATCTGGGTTTCCGAGAGAGCAAATATCTCTAGGCTCCTTCCATATGTAGTAGTTTTGCTCATGAACATGAATAATACTTGTTGAAATCCTTCATTTCGTCGTCTTGAAATAAGGAAAATATCTGAATCTTATTATTATTATTAAGCTTATATGGGTGTGTTTAGAAATGGAGAGAGCTATTGATGTGGCCAGTATCACAACTGACCAGTATCACAACCTATTGAATACTAATACATTTACCGGAGATTCAGAGCTTTGATAGGTTTGACTTATATATTTTAGGTACAACCCCAGTGATCGAAATTATTATTAGAATGACAAACACAAATTCTGAAGACACATGTTTTAATTTTGGTTAATATTGAAATAATACGAATCTTTATATATTATGTATACAACAAATCTGCAACCTTAGAATATCTTCTGCTTTATATTATCAAATAAGAATATTTGTTACAGTAAGTTACAGAGTATTTTGAATAAGAGTATATCATATCTGCGACTGGAAAAAATGTGAGTCAAATGAGTACCTGCTGCTGTATGTTACAGAATCAGAATATTTTTATCTCTAAGCTATCTTTATAGCATGGTTTTGTATGCTTAATCTGGAAGATTGTTGGTATGGTAGTAATTACACCTCTTTTACTTCTAGTTATTCGAATATCTATGTTTATCTATAAGTCCTTAATATAATAAATAAGAACTGGAGTCCATTGAATACAAAATGCTGGTAAAACCACGCTAACTAATTTTGTATATAGGCGTGATTTGTATATATCTATTAATCTATAGGAAATGAGCAAAAGAAAATATGAAAAATCAAAATAATATATTCACATACATTATATGTGAACTTCATGTACCCGAAAGCTATATAAAAAACGATATTCTTGATAATTTTACTAAATATTTTTTTCTTAAACGGTAGTCCTATAAATCTTAATTTTGACTATATAAAATTATATTTGTAAGGACCTAAAAACGCAGTAAATACTAAAACAGAAAAAGCCTGAGAGCTCCGAAATTACTGTTCATCAGAAACATTTTGTGACACCTATTAGTAAAATTATTAAATACTTAGTAGCGCCATCCTTAACGAAGGATGCAAGTTTAATTGCAATATTCTCAAGGGAAAAGTCATCCAATTTCTCTTTTGTCTCAACTGTTACCTAATTGTGTATAATCGTAATTTGTTAATAATTTTGTAGCGTCTTTAAAAAAATCAGGTATCCTTTACTTGTAAGAAAAGACGTTTGTCTTCCGGATATACCTCAAAAGGACATATAAATATGGATGCACGACAACTGGACGTGGAAATAAGAACGCGGGAAAAAGGGACGCGCGCGACGTTTAAAAAAGGAAGCGTACAAAACTATATGTGTGCGTCAATCTTGGGACTCGTCCTTAGAAAATCTAACCGCGAATAACCCAGTTGCATCCCTAAATTCAACATTTCTTCCATGTATGCCTTTTTTTTTCAGAGGCCGGTTAAGGTTTCTCTCTAATGAGTTTTTTTCGCGGTAATATAATCTTTTGCGATGCAACGTTGATCGTTGCTTGTTTTAAGCCCTCCTAAAATAGAGGCTAATTTTAGATATTCTTTAAATTCTGATGGTAGAGTAGGTACTTGAAAATGCCATATAAACTTTCGATTTTCTTCTGTCCCCATATGCAACTTGTTTTGTCTTTTTTCCGAAATGGAACCATGGTATTCCCAAAACGACGTCTTCGTTTTTCCTCTAGTGGGATGGCTGTAGGTGCTACAGGCTGCTTCCAGGCCTGGTATTATTAGTCTACCTTGAATTCCTTCCGAGCATAAATCGCTTCCTATAGAGTTTCTTCAGTTCAAGTAGAGCCCTCAGTTCGAATCCTACTCTGTTCAAGAGCCTCTCAAATGTTGGTCCTCGTTGTCCGGTATACCAATGATAATCATTATTGTTGCGTAGTTTTCCGACCTTACAGTGGATCGTGTTCGATAAGGGTAGGTTATCTCTAAAGTTAAAACTGCTAAGCCTCTAATAGAGTACCCTTTAAGTTGGGCGCCATGTTGGAGTAAGTCATGGCAATGGGTCGTTGGGGCCATGTCCGAGTGAGACATGGTAATGGGTAACCGGTTGGATGCCATGTCCGAGTATGGTCTTGAACATAACCCTTGGGCGGCATGTCCGAATATGGCTTGGAAATCAGTATGTTGGACGCGATGTCTATACTTAGGGGGTGGAAATAGGCTAAATCATCATTTTGTCTTATACTTTCAGGATTTGGGTCTGATTTAGTTATGGCGGAAATGAATCTTCGATTTTTCATCAAACGGGCCGGATTAGATACGGAGCCGTTTGAATCGAGTCCCAATTCGCCCGTTAGTCTCTGCTAGCTCAGGGTGGCTCATCTGATTCCCCTGCTGGACCCTGGGGTGGCCTGGCGGACAGATCTAACTTTCCCCATCTCAATTTACCCGTTGCTACCGTCAAGAAGTGCTCAACTTACCTTAGATTTTTAAAATACATAAAAGATTACTATTCCATATTGTGACAAGTTGCTCTTTGTAACTTGTGTCCAAAGAAGAAATATATATTTAAATCAACCCAGCAAGTTTTATCCCCCGAAACTTTCAACTTTGCTTTGTGCGGGCACTCATTTTCCAGGGAGTGCCAGGTAATCGCCGCGGGTCCCCTTAATACTCAAGTAACTAACTCTAAAGACTAGAAGTCAATTAAATGAAGAACTTTATTGGAAACAATGAATATTTTGGTCCAATGAACAGTAGCAAACATAATAAATATCCTAAAAAACAGCATGTCAAACTCATTAATAGATATCGCAAACTTTTTCGAGATGGAAATCATCTCTCAAACTGCCTCACGAATTAGGAAAACAAACTTCAAATGACGAAATAGAAAATAAATGATTGTCTAATTGGGAAATTTCTAAAACTCTCATTTAATAAATTTAGATAACTGGAGGTCCGTCTATTCTGATATTTCAATAGTTATAGGTAACATAAAATATCCAAATTTAACCATACTACCTAACCATCAATCAGAACACAGTATATTAGAAGGGAAGCGTCCCAAAGGTTACTGTGGAGACGAGCAATTTAATTTAACAAAAATGAATGTCTCGAAGCAACGATTTCGGGGGGGGGGGGGGGGTGATCAATGCGGAACAAAACTTCAAAAATCCATTTTTCTCAACCGGAAAACACACCGATATGACTGCTAATTTGATCGCAGTCAATCCGGTAAGTAGTTTCTAAGCCATTCCTCGAACAGACAGATTCATAGACGGACAGCTAGACAGATGGACAAACTGAAATAGAAAATCATGTTTTTCATACCTAGGAACCCCAACACGTGAAGATATATAAATACGTGGAATAGTGATAACACAAAGTTATCTAGAGAAAAGGTTTACTCAGATTAATTCTTTTGAATGTCCGTACATATAATTTAATTATCTAATAATGTCAATTTTCAAACGACATATAATTAAGGGGTTCATTGATTTTTTGTAACCTAGGGAATTATAATCAGAGGTCTAAAACAATATTACAAAAAAACCCAAGAAAATAAGACACGTGCACTTGTTTATTGTCTAATTTAAGCTAAGGCTCTGTTAAAATGCAAAATGCAAATGATCAATTTGTTTTGTTTTTGTACCAGAGTACATTTTCACTTTTGCCATTATGCATTTTCACCTCATTTGAGAAATTTTATATTCCTGTTATAAGCGAGACGCAAGACGTAATATAAACTGTTCTTGAGAAAACTACTGGAAGATGTTTAGCATATTCTCGGAGATTTTTACAATTTATCGTTCAATCTGACTATAGTAGGTAGAAATTTGAAATTTGGTTTATTTCTCAGCTTTAAACTTGTAAAGCGGTGGCAGGAAATGTAGTCGAGAAATAATTCGATGATTTATGGAAAATACCACTATATCGGCCAAGTATTTTTTGCAAGACTTTTTTTACAATCAATCAAAAATCTTATTTTACTAGATAACGAAAAAGTCGGTAAATAAGTATTTGGTAATAACTCTATACAAACCCTAGAAACTACAATTTATTTAATTTTTTCTAAGTTTTTAATTTAATTATTTTTATTATTATTATCATTTTTATTATTAATTATTATTATTAATTTATTTTTCATAACATTTACGCAGTCTACAATAAATAAATTTTGTCCAATATTATTTTCCTTCACAAAAAGAAGCTTTTACATTTTACCGAATATTTAAACATTTTATTAGGCTGCCATTTTGTTTTGACATGGAGGATTCGCACTAAAAATTTACCAGTGTATTCCTCTGTAACATATAATTTTTGTGCAAAATTTTTAGTAAATTGGTTAAGTAGTTTTTTGGTACTGATTTTTTAAATATTTCATTAGATCGCCATTTTGTTCTGCCGTTATTGATTTATGCAAAAATTTTACCAGTTTATCCTACAAAACACTTTATTTTTGCTGAAAATTTGAAGATCATTCTATAAGTAGTAGTTTTTTAATAATATATTTTTTTTAATTGTGGGAGGTCTCCATTTTGTTCCGCCAAATTGGATTTTTACCAAAATGTAACCATTTTATCCCCATAGTCCTTGATCTTTTACGAACATCTGAACTCTAGCGGGCAAGTAATTTCTGAGTTATGATGCCGAACAAAACGACAGACCGACAGATGTTTTTCGGGGGTTCAGAGATCCTATAACGCCAACATCTGCAAAAATCTCGGAGGGTGATTTTTCACAACTACAATACTACTACAATCTCTCTTAGTAGGGAAATAAAAACCGAAAAATATTCACATATCGACAATTTGCTGTATATTATTTAAAATATTACTGACGCCTACTGTTGGTAGGACTAAAACGAGAAAAAGAAAATACGTTTTAACAGTAAATGATTTCCAAGAAGAACCCACGTAAACTGAAAAATTGCTGTTGTAAATTCTATGTTCATTTTATTTAAGAAGGAAATGTAAAGTGAATGCGAGGCGAGAAGATGACAAGAAAATCAGTACATTTAGTTTATAATGGAAAATATATTTTCTCTTCCCGTGCCTAATTTTCGTTTAGAAGGACGTTTTTGGATTTTGTTTTGTGCCCGGAAAAGAACAGGTGAATAAATATAAATGTTAATTAGCTTTTAGGTTTAATGTGTAATTTAATAATATACCTGGAGAAAATATATTAGCTAATGTTTAGAATTATAGACGGTTAGGTTATATTTTTTAGTTATTGCTTCTACCAAGACCGAACATGAAATTAAGTGTAACAGCTTGGTTACTTTCGAGAATATATAGTCATTCGAAATCGATTGGAGCCAATCTGAGTACGTTATTGTTCTCTTTTTAAACAAGTCAAAATTGGATCTTTTCAACGGATATTTCTTTTGTTGTAAAAAACAAAAATATACTAAATGTCTTTGGTAGCAAATAAGGTAGTTTTAAATAGGATATTGTCCCAAAACTCACAAGTAATTTTCAATCAAATTAATAGAAAGTTAAACACAAACAGTTGATATATTTCCGTTATCCGGAACTTCACTCGTTAAAAATAGTGAAATGTGGCCCAGTTTACTTTCGTACATAGTTATTTAGCAACATACTTTTTGGACGCCATTTTGTTCCACCATATTGGAATATCTTACTACTTTCTACCTATTGCACACTTGATTTTTGGGCATAATTTAAAGTTAATTGAATAAATAGCTTTTACACTGATTTTTTTGAGACCGCCATTTTGTTTCCTTATGTTGAGTTAAAACCAATTTATCCCTATATCACATTTAATTTTTCAGCAAAATTTAAAATCAATTGAATGAGAAGATTTTTTACGTTGATTTTTTAAACGTTTAACTTGGCCCCCATTTTGTTTCGCCATCTTAAATTCGTACCACAACTTTATCATCTTAACTCTATATGATATTTAATGCTTGCACAAAATTTGAAATTAATCTAATAAGTAGTTTTTCAGGCTGATTTTTTTAAATATTTTATTAGACCGACTTTGTTTTGCTATCTTGGACTCATACTAAAGTGTTACCAGTTGATTCCTATGTGACACTAGATTTTTGTGAAAAATTTTGTAAATTAAAGGTAAGTTGGATAATTTGTTTTTTAGTAATAATTTTTTAACGTTTCACTAAATCGCCATTATGTTCTTGATTTTTACCAAAATATTACCAGGGTCATATGGAGATATGACCCTTAATTTTTGGTCAAAATTTCAATCGGCCAAATATTTTGTCAATTAATCGGGTAAGTAGTTATCCCGCGAACTGACAGATAGACATACAGACCGACATAATCGAGAAAACATTTTTTTCATTTAGGGACGCTAAAGCGCGAAGATATCTAAAACCTGGCAGGGTGATTTTTTTCACGATTGCAAACAATTTATTTGGCCGTCATTTTATTCTGCCATCTTAATTCATACCACAATTTTACGAGTTCATCTCTATACAACAGTTAATTACGGTACAAAATTTGAAATCGAATCGATCTAGGAAGAAGTTTTTTTCGGCTAAATTTTTAAATATTTTTATTAAGCCGTTGATTTTACCTGTTGATTTCTACATAATACATGATTTTGGTGCAAAATTTGAGGTAAATTATATAAGTGGTTTTTAATAATACTTTTATCAAATTGTTACGAGACCATCTCTATATGAATCTTAATTTTGACCACAATTTGAAGTCAATCGGCTAAGTTGTTTTTTTAGCTATGCCGCGAAAAGACACAGACAGACAAACCGACAGACTGAAACGTAAATATCTGGAAAAATCTTGGAATGTGATTTTTTCACGATTTCATTACTTCCTTTTATGAGGGAAGTAAAAAGCCATGTAAAATTGTAATTTTTGATATTTTTTTTAAACAAAACGACTTGTACTTGCCTGTCTTAGTTTTTGATTATCTTTCCAATAATACCACCTTTTGGTTTAACCGGAAGTTCAAAATTGCAACCCTGGTTAACTTCCAGTTAAAGCGAAATTTGATGTGATTGGACATATAATTGCAACTAAGATAGAAACGTGTAAAATGTATAACATATATATTATGGTCAATATTAGATCCTTTATTGTTTTGTAACTCTATAGTTAATATCTCGTCATGTTTGAAATATGGTAATGTTCATCGGTACACCGAGAACACTCAGTTATACTACTGATGCAAATAGGGCTTTGGAGAGTGACATCGATAATTTAGTGCTATACTCAGAGCGTCATAACTTCGTCTATAGGTCGGATTCAAAAGTCATGCCTTAGATATATTTATGGAAAACGAAAATTCGATGTATCCCATTGTGCCCCACTACTGTTTATTTATGGTTGATTTTCGTTTCATGGTATCAGACAAACAAATATTTTTTTCTAGAATTCGACATAGTACGCACGTATAAAAGAAAAATCGATAATGCCCTAGTATCGGAAACAGATATGTCTTCCGCAGTACGTGATATGTTGGAAGGTTGCCTGTCACTGAGAAATGCAGCTGAAACATACACTGTGAAAAAGTCTACTCTGCGAAATCCGGGAAATCCAGTGGAGAATATTAAAAAGGAGGATTGGAGAAAATAAAGACAGAAAACAGGAATAGTCCCATGAGGAGGAGCAAAGAACCTCACTGACACTGGTTATATTATAAAGCCTAGAGGGGTTGCTACTACAATTAAAAGGCGACTCCAGTCGAAGTATTCATCACAACAGGTTTTCAATGTTGACCAAGAAAGGCTTCTTTGTAATTATTTGCTCCAAAGTTCCAAAATAAACTATGGTCTGACTTATTTACATCGGCAAAAATTGGAATTCGAGTATGCTAAGGAGCTCAAGAGACAATATCAATCAGCATGAGATAGAAACGAAAAAGCGGGGATGACTGGATGAAAAGTTTTATGACAAGGTTTCCAAATTTGACACTAAGGTAATCTGAAAACACCAGCCTAGCACGCGCTATAGGCTTTAACGAAACTAATGTTACCCAGTTTTTTAACAATTTGGAAAATGCTGTGAGAAAATATAAAATCCCAAATATTTCCACTACATTGCACCTATCGTGTTCAACCGTCAGATGTAGATCTTTATGGACCTTTTAAGACTTATTTAAAAGTTGCATTCAACGACTGGCTTTTAGGAAATCCAGACAAACGAATTTAAATTTATGAGATCGCTGAATTATCAACTTACCATAGAGCGTTTACGATGGATAATATTTGTTCTGCATTTAAAAAATGCGGCATCGTACCCCTTGATAAACAAGTTTTCAACAGAGATGACTTTGCAGCCGTATATGTTACTGATCGAGACCTATCTTGTACAATTAATCAAACACCATCCCATAATTCAGAAGACAATACCTTTAACGACCAGCTATCAGCTTTATTTCAAACTCTACGTCCAAAATGCAACACGCCTCCTGCTTCTCCTATGATTACGCCAGAAAGCATCCAACCTTTTCTTAAAGCTAAGGTCAAATTGCCAACAAGTAAAGGTAGAACGTTCGGAAGATCAAGGAGTCTTACTGAAACTCCAGAGAAGGACCGTTTGCAAGCAAGAGAAAAAGAAGAAAGAAAAAGGGAACGAGAAATGTTTTTCTGAATGAGGAAATAAAGAATATTGAAGGAAAGAAAATATTAAAAAACGTCCAGAGAAAAGAAAATCCACAAAAAATTACAATATGATTTAGAAGACAGTGACATATCAGAGGGAGGTGACAAAAGAATTCAGATGAAGAATTTATTTCATTACGGGATCCTGAAACTTGATTGGCAAACACACTTCCTGCTTGTCAGATATGCTTTAAAAAACGGACAATATCAACTAAATTTTTTTAGAAAAAAAAAAATAAAAGTTTTGTGTTTCCAATTGTTGTTGACAAGGACTTAATAGACTTTGATCAAATTGAACGAAAAACTACTGAAACCGAAAGATCAGTAGTAACAGCTCGTGCAAAATCAATAAAAAAGTTTTCTGTAGATTTAAGCGGTTATAATGTATCTACTATAAACTGACTAATATGTTTATAACTTATTAACATTTAAACTATAATATAGTTTTTTGTAGGTTTAAGTGGTTATAATATAAACTGATTCATGAGTTTATAATTTATTTTTATACTAAAATATAGTTTTTATGTTGTATTGTATTTTTTCAACATCGAATTGTCCACAAGTGCCCCTTGGGAGTCCAAATAAGCCCATCATTGGGGTACATTTGGACATTTGCAGCACGTTTTTAGTTTATGATAAAATATTTATTTTAAAAATAAGCACAGTTTAATTTGCTCGAATAACTTTATGCTCATCTTGATACATATAAGATTTACAAAAAAAAATAAGTTGAAACGTCGCAATCTGCCCTTCTCTCTCCTAAATGAAACTAATGGGTTGGACATTTTTTCGATTTTGTTTTATCTCTCTAAGTTCCGGTTTTACAATATACAGTCACTAAGTGGTTATGCGTAAACTAAAAATTACCACTTGACAGATGTTTGACAACTGAGGTTCAAGAACTGGTTATTCTTAACCAGCAGTCAATCCTTTCGTATATTGTGTACAAAACATAACCTACGAAGATTTTGTTAAGAACATGAAGGGATATTAAAAGTAAGGCAAACTTTTTATAATACAGCGCAATTCCTAAAATGTTTTGAAGCAATATGGGGAACAATTTTTGTCTTTCAATGAGCAAACTGTGACTGATGTAAACCTCAAAATCCGGGATATAGTATCAAGATGACCAGGATCAGCACATTATTCACTCTCTGGCGAGCGCATTTTTTTTAGGGGATAGTGCTTACCCCATTAAGTCTATATAATGGATCTCAAATAAGAATAAGGAAAGTTGTTGAAAAATAAATACTTGTTTAGAAAGGATAGTTCCTGTTCTCGCAATGGGAATGAGAGGTTGCAAGTATTTGAAGATACTGCACAATCAGTAATTCTGGCAACAGTAGTACTTTATAACATTGCTTATAATGAAAATACCTAATATAGCTGGTCAGAATGTTCGACTCAATAATAACAATATTGTTAGAAATAATTTAATTAATTATTTTGCAGATTTATAGTGATTTCGGCTTATTCTAAATATAATATCATATAGTACCATTTCAAACCAAATACTAGCTACATAAAACCTATTTAAATATTTAAATAATTTAATTTTATTAATATTAACCAAACTAAGACATAAAAATATAAAAAAAACCTTTAAAACTTCGCAAAAAATTTGAATTTGGATAAAAAAATATTTATCTCTCAAAGTAAATTCTTCTTCAATAATAAAGTAAAAATTACAAACTAAACTAGTATAAAAAATTACAAACCGTTTAAACTTTGCAAGATAAGTTGAACAAACAATATACAAAATTGATAAAAGCTTTTAAACTAAAAACTGGTAAAAAAACAGAACATGGTTAAAGCAAGCAAAATATTATAATTATTAAAAATCCTTTAAATCAACTACACATTTTATAAGACAAAATACAAACGTTTAAATAATTTTCTCCTATTTTCTTTCAGATATATGGAAGTCAAGCAAATTACATTGAATCACATTAAAACAAACGTCAATGTCTTGAAAACAGTTCAAAGTTTTATATAAGACATGCTGAATGAAATTATCTAAAATTTTGAGGATCTAATAGTTTCTATAATTTCTATAGAAAAAAATAATATATCATTAGTTTAACTACGCAACCACTTTTTTAAACTTTCACTGTGAGTGTTTTTCACATCATTTAATTTAAAATTCTTTATTTCAATTTTGTTTTGATGCAACTTCTTCTTAGTTTGTATGCTTTTCTAAAAATTTTTGCATATTTCTTTTAATTATGTGTTTAGTTCTTATTTATTTTTAATTATGCCTACACTGGTGTCTTTAAATCCTTGCTGGTTTAACCAGACTATTTTGTTTCCGCAGAGTTATTTACACAACTGCAACCTGGTTTGGATAAAACAGACATACTTGAATTTTTATTATCATTTGTGTTACACAACGGCACATTTGCATATGAATGCGCAATAAGGATTGCTTCTGGGAAAGGTCTATTTCTTGGACTAATTTGAAGATTCATTCATTCAATAACATTACTGTCATATTATGTAATGCGCGTAAGCTGCTCTCTCAGTATATCTTCGATATCAATTGCAGTGTCACCTCTTGAAGTTTTAGGCATATAACTACCTCCTCCAGTTTTTAATATAGTCTTTTTGTCTTCAGCAAATCTTTGCTTTGTGCTTTTTTTTTTAATTATTAACTTTTTTATCTCTCGCAATTTTTTCCGTGTGTCTTTTTTTATGCATCTATATCAGGGGACAAACTATTAATTTTTTATACTCCACTATGTGTTTGTATCTTTTGACCAAAAGTATAAGTAGATGCTTTTCTTCCTTTGAAAAATTTTATTCGATGATTTCAGAAACACTCCAAGTCCACTTTTTGTTATATTTGAGGTATCGATGGGATGACATTTTAAAAACAAATTTCTGTCGATTAAGCACAAAACTAACCTCAATATTTTTAACTCATATCAACCAGATTGAAATACACTTTTATATTCCTCCAATTTTCACAATATTAGAAGTAAGTAAGATTAATTTTGTTCTACTTCAAGTTTTTATAAAAATAATTAAAATTCTGAAATTAGTGATTAAATTATATTATTTGTATACCTACACGCAGAGCAACTTGTAAAAATCATATTCTTGATAGCAATATATTATAGCTTAGAGATATAGATGTGTCTAGATTTTTTATTTAAATTGGTGATATTACATATGTTGTCTAACTTACCATTATCGATATGAAATGAGGTGTGGTGATTTCAAATACTAAAACAACATCAAACCAAATGCAAAAGCAATGCAAACAGTAAACATGATAAAATAAAATGTAACACCCAAAAACTTTCTCTAAAAACAAATGTCATTCAATCAAAGGGTGTTTGCGTGAGTGAAAAAATTAGTCTCGTTACATTATTCCATGATTGGTTACGCTACCAACCTAAATAAATTAAACGATAACCATTAGTTACTTATCCAGAAGTAAATTCCGAAATGTGAAACGCTCTTCAGGGTTAACCACAGGTAACCAAAAAGGTCATGGTTAAGTGGCCAAACACTTTTTAAATATAAAAAATCCAAGTATGCAAGCCAATGACTTCTGTAAATTTTAGATGTCAAAACATTTACCCAACTATTTATTTTTTTATTTAGGTTGACTCCAATCTGTTTACGCATTCCCAAGAAATCAAATATTAATGCCCATGACATCCAAAACCGAATTAAGACTTGATGCAAATTTACTCCTGTCTCCGCGCACCAAAATGGTATGTTAAAAAAAAATTAAAAATTAGACTTCAAGATTCGTAAAATTTAAAAGAACAGACACAGAAAGTTATAAAAAATGTTAAGTGAAGTTTTTCATATCTAGTTTTGTTAGAGAGAAAAACGCCTTGTCATAAGTATACTTTTCACATGGCTCTTAAATAATTTATTATATGGTGTTTTACATTTTTATTACTTTAAATATTTGCAGGTATTTGTATTTGTGCTATCTCTCAAAACTAAGTTTAAAACTGAAACTGAAATTATAAACACTGGTTAGGTTTTTGTTACCATTTTAAAGCAACACGGCGACAATTATACAATCGGCTCTTATTCAAAAGTAAATCGACCACCTCGGAAATACTTAATTAAAATCTAGTTGGCAATTTTCACGTTTGATTTTAGGCTTCTAAGCTTCATTAGTTTTATTATACGCATACAAATACATAAATTACTAATTTGCTAGTAACAATCAAGTAGTATAAGTTTTCGAAAATTAAATTGAAATAAGTAAATTTTAGTAATAATACTAATTAATACGACGCAGATATAATTAACGACAACGAGCTTGAATGCACTCCTGATATTACAGAGAAAACCGCAGAAGTTTTCAAAAATTTGCTATCTATGACTTCAAAAGGACGGTATTTAAATGCATATCAAAAAATTAATGAATGGAGCAGTTTTTGAAAAAATGTCTGCATGCTGAAAAGCATATTAAATCTGAAACATAATATTATATATCTATCTATATCGAAATATCTTAAATTCTTAGCGTATCTTAAGGACAGGCGGAACATTACATGCCAAAAACTCAAGTATCCTTACTGCTGATGACTGCTCTAGACCAAATTTTTTTATTAATACAGGTAAGTTTAATTTCCTTAAAAAATAAATATAGATATACATTGTTATTTTTTTAAAACCCGACATATGTTTACTTTTTAGCTTAAAGAGGTAGATTTATAATTTCAAAAAAAAATTATAGCTAGTCCAATTAAGAAAAATAAGTAACATTTTTTCATCGTAACAGTATTTTTTTTAATAAAACTGGATACATCTCGCCAGTCTAAACAATAAATGAAAAGTTAAATTTTTTCATTAAATTTGCCAATTTTCAGCTATTAGCGTCTAAAATTCTATACTACAAATTATTGCCTACATCAAACCCAGATCTTTTACAGTAACAAGAAATGTTTTTTTATTCAAAAAATATATCAGCCTTCGCCTTCACAATATTGAGCAAAACCATTTTTCTTAAATTATAAACAAAGGAATGCACGAAGCCAGTCGTTGAAATAAATAAAATTATGGTTAACACAGGATGCGATCTATTGACACTCAAACGCCATGGTGGATGGCGTTCTACTACCCTTGTCAAAGGATATAAAGACGACAAATCGGACAAATTGCAAATCAAATTATGGAGTGGATGCAACGTATATACGAAGAACTACGAATATTATCAGTCCCCACCTTCATGTTCTAGCAATACAAATATATCTATTACAGAAATCTCATTTAAAAAGAAGAAATTCATTTGAATAATTTTCTAAATGTTACAATAAATTACGACTTTAAATAATAATCCACTTATACATATTGAAAACTATTCTAATATTTTCTATTTTGTAATTATTCAGTTACGTAGAAAGCAAACCTTAATGTAAATTTTAATTTAAAATCAATAAATAAAAGGTAAAACATTATAGATGCAGTCTTACTTTTGGTTTCGGCTACATAAATGATAAAACATATCCCAAAATTCTGAATTTGGTCACCTTTTAGCTTACTTAAAAAAATCTTTGGTAAACGATTGACACGGTAAATGTCTACAAAGAAATTAAAAATATGTTAAAAGTATAAATTATCTTTCAATGTCAAAACACACAAAAGCTACCTTTCTTTAACTAGAAAACGATATATTTAAACAATGTTTATATTTAAACAATGCTTTTTTAAATAACCCAATAAACGAAAACATTCAAAACTTTGTCTAAAAATATTGTATCTGTATTTAAATTTGCCTTGCGTATTTATGATGGAAGTCTTAAAAAATAGACTAAAAAATTATATATCCCTGTAGGTATACTACTATGTCACTAGACATAATTTGTTTACATGTATACCAGGAATACACGATTACAAATTCTATTCAAATTCACTGAAGCTAATAATAATCACAGTTTATCTCAGCATTTTAACAAAACTACGGTTCTATTTGATTAATGGTGTTATCCGCAGGGATATTTTGAATGGATTTATTCCCTTATTTAATTTATGACCTATGCCATTTATTTGTCTTATCTTGTTGGCCTCCAGAGAAGTATGCAAAAAAGAGCTCTTAGAATAGTTTGCAAAATTGGCCGTAGAGACTCTTGCCGGCCCGGTTTCGTAAATAAAAAATACTAACTCTTCCTAGCTTATTTATTCTCGAGTATGTGTGTCTAATGCACAGGAAGCGAAAGAGTGATATCTTGTCTGCAAGACCGGGGGGATACTCCTCTCGCCGCACCCATACTATTGCACTCCCAATTCCCACATCAGGACTTACGAAAAACTCTTTAGTATATAACAGCAAAAAGCTCTTTAACCATCTGCCCAATTCCATAAGGCGGATTGAAGAGGAAAAAAAGTTTAAATACGAAGTGAAGAGTATTCTAGTTGCGAAGGCCTATTATGGTGTGCAAGAATTTTTTGACGATACACTCTAAAATTTTAGCAAATTTTTATGTTTTGTTTTTGTCTTTTTATCTTTAACCGGGGTTAATTCGGCATTACTATTTTATCCCTTTTATTTTATTTATATTTTTATTTATGTTTTTATTGTACTGCCGGTTGTATAATTTTAGTAACTAGGTGTAGCTCTTAATTTTAATATTGACACCGTTATTTTTTCTGTTTGATTATTTTTTTAGTACTTTTATGCATATTATTGATTTGTCATTAAAAAAATTAATAATATACATTTTTTATATTGAATTTCATGGTGATAATTTTATATTGACTAGTTCTTGATTTTAATATTGACGTTGTTTTGTTTTATTTTTTAGTACCTGTATTTATTGACGGTTTTTAAATTCAATTATTTAAACTATCTTGTTTTTAATTGTAATTATTGTTTGCTATTATATTTTGTACTATAGAATTTTTCCCCTAGCTTTGTAAATGAGAACACTGTTCTTTGTACAATAAAGCATATTTGAAATTGAAATTGAAATTGAAATTGAAGTAACAGTAAAATTAATTAACAAGTAAGAAAAAAAATTAGCATCTCCCAGGATGTGTAGCAAAATTGTAAATTATATCAAAATTACTATCTAAGAAGTAATTAATAGGTATATTACCTTGACTCATTTGAAAACGGTTATTTTTCGAGTTTGTATATTTTGTAGTAGTAGATTAGTACTTCATGTAGAAATAAAAACGGTAGGATAACTCAAGGCTTTTAGACGAATAATTTACTTAAGATATTCTGTAAATTTTGTTAGTTATTTACAACTTCATCAGGCTGGGACGGATTAGCTTTTGATTATAGAAGGGGTAATTTGAAAAGACGATGTAAGTTAAAGGAGCATGCTAAGATTTAGTTCAGTGGGCTCATTATTTCTTAAATCTAATTGAATTAAAGTTCGGGCTTTAAATAATTTTTTACACATGTTTAAAAGCATGTTATATTTTATACAAAAACATGGAATCTAATATAAAATATAACCTAATTAAAAGCAAAAAACTACTTAAAAATAAAACTTCTAAAATCAATGTGTGGAATAAATTTAGAGTATTTAATTCTTACTCTAAGGAAATAAATAACAAAAGCAGTTACTCGTTGTTTAACGTTAGCATATTTGTAAGGTAAGTCCAGTAAATATTCAAATACCTTTCTTAGTAAATTTATTTTGTCTGTAAAGCCTAATTCTTGTGATTGTCGTAAATTCTCTAAATTGATTTCAATTCTCTCAGAGAGATTAAATATCTGACATCATCTTGAATTAAAATATTAAAAGTGTCTATAATAGAAAAACGACATCACAGCTGTTTGAAACCTTTCCACATACTGCACAGTCATACTAGAAGACAAATGATCTTGGAAACATACTGAAAATATTTTTTTTTTATTAATTTATATTTGCATACCTAAGAATTTCCTTTTAGTCATTGGCGACAAATGCTCAAAAGTTTTAAATTTACACATGTAAATTTTTTTGTATTACTCTACAACGATAGGAAAATATTAGAGATACCTCGAAAGTGGTTTGGTTTTTCTAACAATTTTAAATTTTGACTCTTTCACTACATTTCCCTGGGCAGTGGAGAAACAACCAAGGGTGATTCTGAACATGGTTATTAAATTGTTCACCTGCAACTATGGCTAAGGCATTTTTTTATGTTATAAAAGAACTTCTTGTTATATTATATAGGGACAGTTGATTAAGTGCTACCATATCAACGGTACACTGAATATACCCCACGATGTTTTGACCAGAGGATATTTCGGACAGTGTATGAGATTAGAAAAAAGTGTTCTAAGACCTTTTTTTGGGATCTACGAGCTGCATAAGTTGAACGTAATTTTGATCATACAGGGTAGTTCACACTGCCGTGGCAAACCAACCTCCTTTTTCTAAATGGGTCACCAGGTATATTCGTTAATTTTAAAAAGCAACTTTTGCTCGTACCGGGTGATGCAAAGCACAGTATCTGCTTGGATATCTAGAAAACCTATTTTTGAATGGTTTTCTGCAACTAAAGTTGTAATTTGTATTTTATTTAACGCAATAATGTAGGTACCTATTTATTTCATTGTTATTGATGCTTCTTCGAATTATTTATAAGAAACTGATACGATGAAAACGATAGATTAATAATAACTAACTTTTTATTATTTTGTATAACTAAAGTTGGTACTTTGTTTTATTTAACGTGATAATGTAGTTATGTATTCAGATATTATTGATATTATTTCTTAAAAGTACTTATAAGAAAATACATTTCTATCGCCTTTAGTGGAAGAAACTTCCCAAGAACGAAAGATTACACTATCCATACCTGAATTTTTATTACTGTTTATAACTAAAATTTCCAATTTGTATTTTACTTATATTAAACATTCCAATTTCAAAATTGTTTTACAATATATACCGCAAGTTTTCATAGACATATAAGACACCGTCAGGTATTTTCAATAAAAATAATTTGGTCGATTCACGAGTCAAAATCAATGAAGATCTAAAAAACTTTCTGAACTATCATTACAACACTCTCTAAAGTTGAATCCCAAAAAGTCCTCTGCTCTCTTGTTTGGTAGAAAAATGTAATATTATCAAAAATTCTATTCAAATCTAAATCCACTTAATACTAGACCAAACTTTGAGGTATCATCAGCATATAACAAAAAAATATACAAAGAGCGTATGCAGCTTTAAGAACGTTGTATCCACTTCGCCAGTGTCTTCATCATAAAACAAAGATAATGTTATCCGAGGCATTGGTACTGTCTCAATTTACTTATTGTGCGCCTGTCTACGGCCCTGGACTAGACCAAAGTACATGTTACCGAATACAGCGAGTTCAAAACTCTTGTGCCAGATTCATTTATACTATAAGAAAGTTTGAGCACATATCACACAAAATTACTGAGCTAAATTGGCTTAATGTCAAACAGACGAAAGCTTTTTGCTATCACTCTTTATCATAAGATTTTACAAACACAAAAGCCATGCTAGGTTTTTAATAAGCTCTCTTTTCGAGGCAATGTCCATAATATCAACATTAGATACAAGAGCCAACTCACCCCTCCAGCGCACAAAACAGCACTCTTTGAGTAGTCTTTTAGCTATGAAATCGTACATCTGTACAATCCGTTATCGGAGAAACTTAAATCCCTTAGCCAAAAAAAAGTTTCCTGTGGAAGCTCGAAAAATGCTGTTCAACAGTCAGCTAAACTGAAAAATTATTTACCTTCCTGTGTTAATATATATACATATTTATTTTATTTTTATCTTAATTTTATTTTATTATTAAGCTGTAATTATAAATGTGGAATAATTAATAGTTTTATTATAAATTTCGCTTGTAATATTATGTTGTAAGTGAGACTGTTGATAGTGACTTTTATACCCGGCTGTGACAACCGTATCCTAATCTGTGTCATTGTTTTCATGAACTGTGTCGATACTTATATGATTAGAATTTTATGACTTTAAAGGGTTAAGTGTTAAAGCACACTTTCCAAGTGTGAACTTTTTGGTAACTATTTTTTTTTAATTAAATGTAAATTGTATTAAATATTTCCTGTATGTTACCAAATAAAGGCATTTATTATTATTATTATTATTATATAGAGACGAACAGGTAAAATTGTACGAATTCAAGATGGTGGAGCAAAATAGCGGCCAAATAAAATGTACGTATTCGTCAAACATTTTTTTCTCCCAGGTTTTACATATATACACGTCGTAGCGTCCCTAGATACCAAAAAACATGTTTTCTAAATTCTGTCGGTTTGTTTGATCAAAAGTTAAGGGTCATATGGGGATGGCCCGGTAATTTTTTGATAAAAATCCAATATAGCGGAACCAAATGGCGGCTTAGTGAAATTTAAAAAAAAGTTACTAAAAACTAATTATCTAATTTAGTAATACTATGGTACGAATTCAAAATGGCGGAATAAATTGGCCCTCTTTAAAAATCAGTGTATAAACTACTTCAATTTATTTTAAATTATGGTCAAAAATCATGTGTTGTATATAGACAGAAACTAAGTGTATTTGTTTTGCATGATCTGATCGATTCGCCTTGATTCAAGTGATCCCGTTCGTGTTTGTTTGGCAAATTATCAGTTTGCTCATTCCACATGAATGCAGATCCAGTTCGCTGTAGAGTTATTCTGCTATTTTGTAAGATCAGTTAGATATAATTTAAAATATTGTTAATAGGTATATAAATAAAATTAAACATTATGGAAGCAATGGAAGATTTATTTCTTCAGGATGCATCTGTTGATACATGCCGATTTAGAGTAGATAAAAATACCGCAAAGCATGCTCGTTTTTGTAAGATTCATAAAAAAATATCTAATTTAATTAAAATAGTTGTATCGTTGTTTACTTAATAAGTGCCTAAATACACAAAGACAAAGCCTTTTCTGTACCCAAACCTTGCTTGAAAACCTTATTAAATTTTGTTTGGCAATCAGTGTCAGTGGCAAACTACTTGATTACCTAATTTTGCGAATGAATTTTATAATGTGCTTGTACTGAAACATAATAGATCAGTTTCAACTGAACCGTTTCTCAATCATATACTCCGACTGGTAAAATATTGGTACAAATCCAATATGGTGGAACAAAATAGCGCTCGATAAAAATGTTTGAAAAGACAGTATATGCGTTACTAAATGGTTATGTGCGGAACTAAATTGGATATGACTTGCTTATTTTGCAGTGTTTAATGTTCTAAAAAGATTAATATCATTTTCAGTTTCTCTGGTAACATTTTCTATTGAAATAAGAATACTTTTTGATTTCCCAGGATTACCATCATATGCCCCGTATAAAGAAATACGAGGGTAGTATTGGAATTAGAGGTAATATAAATACTCTCTTAAGATTTTACTTAAGAGAAAGGACACAGCAGGTAAAAGTAGGGAAGAGCGTAAGTACATCAACGGTCCTTGAATGTGGCGTACCTCATGGCACAATATTGGGTCCTTTACTTTTTAATATATATTTAAATGATCTACTGAACACTAAATACAATGATGCTACAGTTTTGTTTTATGCTCATGATACAGCAATTAGAATTCAGGGCAGCACATGGCAGGAATGCCAAAGAAAAGGGGACAACATATTAACCCATATTGCAGTACGGTTATGTAAAAATTTACATCACCTAAACTTTCAAAAAACACACTTTTTAACATTTTAATCGTATGTTACTAATCTACCAGATATTCCATTAATAAAAACGCACTCAAATAACTGTACAATTAATTTAGCAAATAATAATAAAAAAGCAATATGTGTAACTGTAACCTCGAAATAAGTAGGAGTTGAATATTCCAAATATTTGGGCATTATATGGATGAAAATATGCATTGGCAGAAACATTCACAGGAGTTGGTAAAGCGTTTGCGCAAAACAATATTTAAATTTAAATAACTAAAAGCAATTTGTTAGCATTCCTGTGTTCTAGTCTGTTTATTAGGCGCTGTTTTTGTCAAACCTACAGTATGGCATTGTTGCATGGGGAGAATTACCGAATATCCACTTGAATGCTATTATAGTTACTCAAAAAACGATATTAAAAATTATTCTCGGTAAAAATAGACTTTATCCAACAGAGCAACTCTTCCATGATGCGGGGGTATTAATCATTCGACAATTATTTTTTAAAATCATATTAATATTAGTCTATAAATACAAAACTTTTTTTAAAATAGATCATTAATACTACTATCTATACTAATCTATATCTACTAGATTTAGAACAAATTTGCAACCATTTTTAGTACCTATGCCTAAAAAATACATATTTAAAAGAGGCTTCTTATATATAGCTCCGTTACTTTTTAGCTTAATATCATTCCAATCAAGAAATAAAGTCAATTTCACTTTATAAAAAGAAAATTAAGTCTTGGATAGTAGGCAATAGCCATGCACTTAAAAACAATTTTCCTTAATTTTATTGACAATTATTCTCCTAATGATTTTAATAAAAAAGATAATACGGTAATTTAAAAAAAAAGTATAAAAGATAATAAATCCAACTGTTAGTGTTGAATATCTGCTGTACGTGAAGACTTTGGTTCCTGGCTTAGCTGGATTACTCTGCCTGACCGTCACATGCTAAAATTGCAATTTTTCCCTATGTATGTATCTGTGATAAGCAAAAAAAAATAATTAATGAGATGATATAATAATAATATTGAGTTACTTAATATAAAAATTTGGTATTTTAGGGGCAATTAATAGATTTGAACCTCATATGCAACTATTATAGTTATTGTGATTCTCTCACTATTTATTGTACTCTGGGTACCTACAATTATTGTATATTTCTTTAAAAAGATAAATATTATTTTTATAGTACTATATTCAGTAAAACATATTTTTCAGAATACACGCTATAGATATTTGATGGGTCATGAAACCTGAAAAATCATATAAAGATCATGAAATGAAACAAGGGTAAAGGATGTATCACCAAATTAGGAAGACTTTATGGAATTTATAAATAAAGTAAAACATCTTTGCAAAACCAGTCTTAACTGCAAAATCTTTGGAGGATTGACTGCCTGTAAAGTAGACAACAAACCCTCTGTAAGGCGGAGAGCAAAATCGGCACTACCTATATAAAATCGATCAAGAAGTGCTGCAAAATTTGATGCAGAGGCCTTCATAATGAGTTCTTCCAGAAAAATGTCGAAGAGACTACCCAAGCTCCTGGCTGATCTTTAGACAGATTTTCCCGGAGATCAACAGTTTCCTAATGACCATTCATGATTAGATGATATCAACAAGAAACTACCTAAAGTGGAGACGCATGTCAAACCTCGGAAACTATCTAACATGATTAGTCATTAGGCAAGTGTCTGCTCCAAATGTCTAAAAGGAAGAACGTAATTCCACTGCTAAGACTTCATGTTACCAATGAAGCTTAAGTTCTATTTGTATTAAAATCTCTCGACAAAAACTTCAAAGAAGCCGTTTTATGTTTGCCAAACTATATCAAATAAAATCTGATAACGAAATCAGTACTGAATTTTTCCCTACAAATACCCAACCTCATGAAATTCTACATCTTGTGAATTATTACCATTTGGAAAATTATTAGATTTAACTTTTTTCTCTGAGAGATATTTGTAACAACTTTTGTTTAATTCTAAATATGCTTTATTGTCAAAGTTATAAATTTGTCAGGAAAGCTTTTACAAATCCAAAATTAACAAAAGAAAATAAAACTTAGTTAAAATGAATCGAGATAGTATTTTTCCAGATTATAGATTATATTTCTCGGACAATAGTTTTTTAAATTAACTTTTAAATATTCTGATACAGGAACAATGCTTTATGTAAGAGGGAAGGTTATATCTTCCTGCTCTCATAAATGACCGAGCTGTGAATCAGAGGTCAATGAGGGTATTGGTAAACACGAGTTTCATGGCAGTGAGCCAGTTTAGTCTTCAACAACGGCGTGCATGAATTTGCACATTAAATTTATTACAACTATCAAAACGATAATAAGAAAACTTAAGCTATAAATGAGTAAATATAATGTACATCCCCAAATTAATATTATTAACACCATTATGCAAACCATAATGAATTAATGGGGGAACAAACATCTGTGACTAGACAAACATCAAACTATAAAAATACTAGCAATCAGTATCAAGACAGACGTTCCACCTATAAATAGAAGCGCTTACAGCATTTCAAAAGATGAGAATTGGATACATTTAACTTACTCATGGATACATGATGGAAGCTGGGGCCCATTAATTTGTGTGAACTATGATAGTACCTTAACAGTGCAGCACATATAGGATACGTAACAAGTCTTACAACGGCTTAAAATATCCCTAATTTGTTAGCCGATCTAAACCAAATTTGGTACAGTAGGGTAAGGAGATATTATGCATCCAATGATGTATCAGCGTGGTTGCCATATGTCTAATTTCTCATAAAATCTAATGTATTTTAATTTTTTAAATGGAATACCCTGTATATTTTTTAATTTTACATTTTACAGTAAACTTCTAATAATTTTGGTACAACATGTCTTATCCCTGATATCAATAATTTTTGAAATAAAGACGATCTAGGTCGTTAGGACACAAGTATGTAATCAAGCACCGTAGATTTGAATTATTACCGTCTTTGCTAATGAGACACCCATTGGTTGAAACATCAAATCGAAAATAAAGTCACAAAAAGTGTCAATCCAAAAGTGTCTTTAACCGAAAGGGAAAGAATTATTAGAGGTCTTACGAAGAAGTTAAAATTGCATTTATTGCCTCATTTCCAAACCGAAATCCCAATTCAAAATTCACCGCAAGTGCAAGAGTTACTGTAAGGAGATTTTGAGCAGACAATGGAATTTTGCGACATTGACATCATCAAGGTGGGAGTAAAATATCCAATTTTTCAACTTATAGTCTTTTTGGATGAAACACATTTATGTTAAACAGCAAAGTCAATAGGCACAACTGCAGATTTTGTACTGATGAAAATCTCCATTGGATGAGAGACTGTCATACACAGCGTCCTGAAAAACTGAATGTATGTTCTGGGTTCTTTGAAACGCACAAGATCGGACCATTTTTTATTGAAAAAAATTTGACATCACAGCTTTATTTTCAGCTCTTGGAAAATCAAATAGTGCCTACTATCCAAAACGTAATGGGTCTGAATTATGCAATTACATACTTTCAACAGAACAGAGCTTCACTGCATTTTGGAGCAAACCTGCGCAAATTTTTAAATAACACAATTTCGGACAAGTGGATTGGAAGAAGAGGCCCTATCGACTGGCCGCCTAGGTCCCCTGATTTGGCGCCAAATGACTACTTTTTATGGGGACACTTAAAGAATAATATTTATGCAACCAAACCTGAAGATCTGCCTGAATTACAGCTTCGAATACTGAATGAAATGGGATTAATAACACCAGAGGATTTACAATGCCATTCAACGGTTTTATTTTCAATTAGCTCGCTGTCAATCAGTTCAGGGAAAACAAGGTGAACCATTTGTTACTATTTAATTCTTTTGAAAAAGTTTTTATTTCAAAAATTAGTGGTATTAAGAACAAAACACTAAAGTGTATTAGAAATTTACTGTAACATCTGAAAAAAAAAGTATACAGGGTATTCCATTTACATTCCAAAATTAAAATTCATTAAATTTTCTGAAAAACTAGACATGTGACAACAAGGCCGATACCATTATTTGGTGCATAATATTCCACTACTTTAGCAAATTTGGTTTAGCCAACAAATTAGGGGATTTTAAGCCGTTTCTAAACACCCTGTATATATAGTGACACCATTATGCAGTAAGCCGGCACAACAAAATTAGTAAGTTCTTCAAAGGCAACTTTGGTTCTCCTAACAGAGTAGTGACATACCTAAAAAAAAATTAGACATCTTAAAAGCCTATAGTTTAGTTATTTCTCCTTAAGCATTTTCTTCAATATAAAGAATTATTTTGGTAATCATGTAAAATAGGCAATACATACATTTGGCCTGCTCTCCATTTTTTAAATCACACACAATTTAATAATACAATTATTAATACCTAGGTCCATTGTATATCTTGTTATACAATGCTAGGACTTTTTACTGCCACGTTTTATTTAGAACAAAATAAAACGAACTCTATACTATCGGAAAGTGTTCGCCTGTAAAATCAGCGTTGTATTGTCTTGCGAATATTTCGGCGCAGAAACAAAGCAAATAAAAGTTTTCCTTTTGCCACGTTTCCTTTGTTATGTATATTTGGTTTCCTTCAACGAGTAGTTGCAATTTGCTTTGTTGTCCTTCGGTAACATTATTATTATTTTTTGTCTTTTTAAATATAAACCCATTGCCTTGAACATTGTTATCAATGTTACGTAAAGCTATTATGTTTTCGTTAGAATTTTGCAAATTTATATTTTGATACATATTTAAAACATACGTCTTATCAATGACAAATAGTACTCCGAAAAGACGATCCTTCCAATGTAAAGTGAAAGTAGCTGGCTTGGTAGACCTTGTTCTGCCTTTTCCTTTAGATGGCGCGATGAGTTTTTAGTAGAATTATAAGAATATGGGGCGCATTCACCACATCGTCCAGAAATGTTATTGGAGAAAATCATATTGATTTTATAGAAAAAATATACAACAAAACAATACAAAATACAATATACAAAAAACAATACAAAAAATAGCGTCTTGGTAACCAGATGATCATTCAAAAAAATCATGTAAATTGATGCAGTACAACTCTCTCACGAACTTGCTGAAAAATCTGGCTTAGTGTTTTCAATATATAGGCTAGATACTTTCTAAATGGATCTCAACTTTGTATTGAATTCCGTATTGTCGGGATTCATTATGATTTCCGCGTAGCACAATGCTAAAAGTTGCCAATCTACGATGAACTGCATCCAATTGGCTGTTTATATTCGTTTTCAGATAAGCGTAATTTTTGTATTGTGTTTCTAAACAGCTCGAAGTTTCTGGCAACCCCGAGCCAAATATTGTTGCGTGCGTTTTAATTAAAAGGCGAGACGAGCAGCTGACGTGGTTAATTCATTTGTACTTGGTACATTATCTATTCGAAGTATAGTCGGTCTTTGTTTTATCAATAAATAGGAAATTAGTGAAAAATTCCCTTAAGACATTATATCACATAATCAGCTAATAGTCTTTTACTAGGTAACCATTAAATTAATGAAAACGTGGTAAACAAAAAATAACAGCTTGTGGTACTTTTAATGAAATAATGACCGAGGATGTCATTGTTTCCAACTGAAATCTAAACTATCTAAATTAGAACCTATACAAGTCATAAAAAAATTGTTCCTTTACCCGGAACTTCCTTTGTTATGAATTTTTTCGTTTATTAGGAACAGTGAAATGTGATTAAATTTAGTTCAGTACATAGTCATTTAGTAAAACAAATATTTTTATTATGTGCCATTTTGTTCCATCATATTGGATTCCTACCAATATTTTACCATTGTCTACCCATGCCACACTTAATTTTTTGATATAATTTAAAATAAATTCGATAAGTAGTTTTTACATTGACACACTGTTATTTTGTTACGTCATGTTAAATTCGTACCAGTTTCTCCCTATATCACATTTAATTTTTCTGCAAAATTTAAAGTAAAAAAAAATTTGGTCGCCATCTTGAATTCATACTATAACTTTACGAGCTCTCTATTACACTTAATGCTTGCATAAAATTTGGTGTTTTTTCAAGCTGATTTTTTTTAATTATTTTATTAGGCCGCCATTTTGTTTTGCTATCTTATATTTATTCCAAAATGATACCAATTCATTCCTATGTAACACTTAATTATTTGCAAAATTTGAGGAAATTGGATAATTAGTCTTTTTAGTACTAATTTTTTTAACGTTTTACTAGGCTGCCATCTTGTTCCTGAATATTTGATTTTTCATTTCATTTTTAACTGACCGACGGAACTGATAAAAATATTTTTTGGCATCTAAGGACGCTAAAACACCTGAAAATATGTAAAAGAAAAAATTTTCCGACTACAAAATATGTTATTTGAATCAGTATCACAGTTTTACTAGTTGATCTCTATACCACAATTAGTTATGGCACACAATTTGAAATCAGCCCATTAAGTAGTGTTTTCAGGCTGAGATTTTAAATATTTTATTAAGCCGCCATTTTGCTCCGCCACCTTTGATTCATTTTATAAGTTGATTTCTACATAATACTTGATTTTTGTCCAAAATCTAAGATAAATTGGATACATAGTTTTTTAGTAATAATTTTTTCACTAGGCCGCCTTTGTCTCTTGCAATATTGGATTTTTACCAAAATGTTACCAAGTTATGATCCTTAATTTTTGATTAAAATCTGAAGTCAACCGGATAAGCAGTTTTTAGCTATGCCGCGTAAAGACGGACCGACAGACAGACAGAATTGAGAAAACATGTTTTCCAGCATCTAGGGACCCTGAAATATAAAAATCTGAAAAAATCTGGGAGGGTTATTTTTTCACGATTACAATACTTCCTTTTTACGAGAGAAGTGATAATAAAAAAAATTGAAATAAAAATCAATAAAAATTGTTAACTGAAAATTGAAGTTTTCGGTAATAATCTCTGTTTAAAATATACTGCCATTTTCAGCACAGCCGGACGGATCCTGTTTTAAGTAAGCTTGACACGAAACCATATATCTTATCCTTAATTGTATTATCGTTTAAAACTATTTGACAAATCGTACATGTTCCCGGAATATCAACTGTGTACCAAATTTATACATATTTTGTATGTATGTCTCAATTTGATGATTAATATAAAGAAATATTACATTTTTGAAAATATGATGAAACTTTCTCTATTACTAAGTTTTTAAAAGCAGTGAATACATTTCAAATTCCAGATTTCGTAATATTTTGGGATGCTGTCAGATTTTGAATTCCACGTTTGGTGACCTCAAGTCCCTTAGCTTCAAACAAAACAAAATCATTAAAGAAGTGGAGAACGACTAAATATTTCATTATCTATCAGTTGTTTGACTCATGTAATGCGGTTCCTTATATCACTAGTGTTATAATGGTATGTTACATAACGAACTAATTACCATTCAAGTTGTATACTATACTTTTTCTACGACTATTTTTAAAATAAAATACTGGATGAAATAATGTCGCTGTCACCGGTCAATGCGGTCAATAAAAACAATAAAAAAAATCAAGGCTAATTTTATTGCCATACTATGTATCATAACGCACAACTGTGCGATATGCATAATAACTCACGACTGTGCGTTATTAAAACGCACAATTGTGCGGTATTATTCTTTACGCACAGTTGTGCGCCAGAATGGTTTTACTTGTTGAGTATAATGTATGTAAGAGAATGTTTACTAATACAGGAGTAGAAAAAGATTTTTATGCAACTAGTGATGTAATGAGCGCATTATGTAATTTATTCAAAAAGACAAATAAAGAAACATCGATTTATTTCTAATCAAAAGTAGTAGCAGGGCAAAAAATTTGGCTGTGACATAGTTGTTTCGACAAGATGTGTCAAAAATGTAAACTTCTAATTACCAATTTTTTTAATTTTTAAAATGTTGTACATCCCGTGCGAAAAAGCACACTACTGACCTCGTTTTATTACCACTAGTGACTGTAATAATGTTTATACTTACAGCACTATTATATTATTTGTTGCATACTATAACTATTATTTGTTGCAATACTTTTTTTATTTATGTATAAGGTAAAACAGGTTACAAATACTAAATAACGAAAAAACGCTTTCAAACCTTTAAAGAAACATGAAAACGGATAACTCGATTTTGATTTACATTGTCACAAATATGATGTTAAAATTAAAATGTGTTTTTCTTTTTGGCTAGCAAGTAATTTATTTGTAGAATACAAATATTGTTATTAGATTGATACGAGTTCTCTTTGTATTAAGCACTCCTTACAACAACACTAACTTTATTAAATACTCATTACAATATAACACGTTTACTCTACGTGAACACATCTATTGTAACACTAACTGTCAATGTCCCTGTCGTTATATATGCATTAGGATTTCAATCCAATCTTCTAGAATGCCTTCGACATAGCATATCGTATTTGTTTATTTCTAGTACACGTACATGTCATTTGATGACTCATTTAGGTAGTTTTCGCACGAACATCACATTACCTCGCTTTTAATTCTGATCGCCCCAGTCAGCTTCTTGGTCATAATACTTTTTTTCATGCAAAATTGGTTCAATATCGAGGTCTTCTAGCTGAACTGCTCGCCATTTTTCTGTTGACGACTCGTGATCAGGCTTATTGGTCTATCTTTCGACCATGCTTGCAGTTTTCTTTACATGGGTATCTGGCTAAGACATCAGCATTTTGATGATGTCTGCCAGGTCCATGTTTAATTTGGAAGTCGCGTTGTTATAACTTTTCTGTTATCGTGATGGGGCTGTATTACCTTGGTCTCCTTGGCGACCTGGAAACTAAATCTCTGGAAGGACAGTCCCATATTCTCATGAGGTATTTTCTTCGCAAATGACCAATTTTGTTACAACGGAAACATTTAATTTGTCTGTTCTGTGGTCTACCTCAAACCCTTTTCTTATATACTGCTGCATGTTAAAAACTGGATCCTCTAGCCAGGTCATGGGCCTGTATTACGTTAGTCTCCTTAGAGACTTAAAAACTGGATCTCTAGAAGGAAATCTAGACAATCTTACATGGGAGTCTCTTTACATATATCCAGTATTGTGACAACGAAAGCATTCCATTTGTTTCTTCTCTGCTCTATTAACGCCTTGATTTTTTTTTATTTCATTAACTTCTTCAAACCTTTTTCTGATATACTCGTGTATGGTATCGGTTGAATCCTCTACTGCAACTGATCTAACTTTTAGTTTTGGAACGTTGAACATAACCTCCAACCCTAAAGCACAAACAAATGCGCTGCTAAATTTGATCGTTTCTAAATTCTACTAAATTTTGAAAAGAAGAAGAAGAAATGCGGACACTGCCATCTATTCCTGCATATCACCTGATTAGAAAAAGCTAATTTTATTAACTTTTTAATGCCACACTCAAATTTTTGAAGGAATTTGCTGGGCGTTCTGGTTTCTTAATCATTTAGAATTTTCTCAAGCCGATCCTGTTCTTCCTGCTTTTCTTTTTGTCTTTTGACTTCTTTTTTTGTGTCTTTTTTATGCCGTTTGGCTTCTTCCTGTTTTTCGTTTAGTCTTTTAGCCTGTAAGTCTTGAAGATATTTTAATATTCCCTGTAGTTCTTGCTGTATTTTGTCCTCTTCAGCCTCTTTTTCTTGTTTTCTCTTAGTTTCTTGATCAGTTAATCTTTAGAAAAAACTCATTAAATTACAGCCTATAGCGCTAGATATAGAAACGCAAAAAAAATAGTAACATATTTAATTACACCCGTAATTTACCTAAGATACACATGTTATAAACAACACTATCAAATCCACTTATACTCAATTGCCATACAAAAATATTTGGGAACAAGAAATGCCTACATAATTAAACAATTATATAAAATATTAGTAAGTATCTGAGACAATAAATAAAAATAAAAATTTTAGGGCATCAAATGAGCATTTACGCAATAATAAATTCCACCGAATCGGGTCAATTTGAGTTAAAATGAAAAAATAAAAAAAAAATAGAATATTATTTTTCAAAAATAAAGACCCGTAGGGCATTGATGAATTACCAGAATTTAAGAGAATACTTGTGTAAAAAAATACGAAATTTCGGACACGAATAAAAAGATAAAACATCACAAAATATATTTAAGTTGAAATACTTAATTTAATAGGGTATATTTTTTTCAGCAATTTTTTTTCAAACGAAACAAAATAAAAATTACTAATTGCCTTAATTTAGCTAAGATCCATACACAAACAAATGCTCGCAGAGCTGTTTTAACTATTAACTGATTTTTTTAAAAGGAAAAAGTATGGGACTCAAATATAATACTTAGATTTAAACAAAGCAAATATGATATGCCCAGCATAAGTTAGATTTAATTACTAAATATTTCTATTTTTAAGTAGCACACCATGTTTTGTAACACAAAAAAATCTCTATGAAAAATCCACATTTCAGGGACACAATTTAATCCCAGCTAATTATGAAATTATGACATTACGTAACATATAGAAATCAAACAGTTAAATCAATAATTAAAAAAGTTATATCAAACCATAAACCTACTTATATATAAGTGTTAAAAATCACGCACAGAGGAAACCACACGGCTACAGGACACGCGTTAAGGTGGACGATGGCGGTCCGGCCGAAAATTCCAGCAACAAAAATCCTCTATATTAGAGAGATTCCTTGGTCGAAACAATAACTATTACAAAATTCAAATGGCCAAAGAAATTAAACTGATACTGGAGAAATAGATACGAATATATATTTAAATTTTAGTTCTCACCATCATCTATCTTAAAAACAATCCCTCATCAATTCATTAGACTTTAGGGCTTTGTCAATATGTGATACAAAATTCCGAACGAAAGAGAAAAAAGGACTGAAATTTTAAAACCAAATCGATATTGCACTGAAGATATTAGGCGTTCGATTAGGTATTATAATAATCCCAGATCAAAATCAGTATTGGATATTCAACCATTAAACCACAGATAAAATTGCAAGAATTCTGCCGAGATCCAACATTCGCACAATCTTTAATACTCACAAAAAATTGGGCAATAATTAAGGGCACCAAAAGATATAATTCCTTTGTAATCAGAAGGGTTTTGTAATATTTCTTGGTCTTGCGGTAAAGTGTATAGAGGTAAAACTGGACGGTTTGTTTCTACTAGACTTAAGGAACATGACAGATGTGTAAGTAAGAAACAAATTGTTCAATCCGCTGGCGCTGAACACCAGCACCGAACAGGATACATGACTAACGTAAAATATACCAAGATTCTTGCATTACTGGTTATTATAAACGCAAAATTAAAGTATCCTTTGAAATTATCAAGCACTCTGCAAATTTAAAATAGAGACGCGGGTTACGTGCTACATTATGCATGGAAACGAATCATCACAGTGAGTCACGCGTCGATGGGCACAAGTCGGGTATAAATATCTGAACTCTGCTCATCCGACCTCATTCAGTGTTTTGACCTTGTGCAGTGAATATCCCTGAAGATGCCTTATGCAATCGCAGGCGAAAGGTCGGAAAGTAACTCCAATTTGACGCAGTCTAAACTCAAGAATAATGATTTCTTAACTAGTGTGCTTGTGAATTTTGTATGTGCTGTCCCCTATACAATATTGATCAAACGTACGTGCATTTAACGGCTAATACGGATAAATTGTTTCAACTAAATGTAGTACTATAAAATTACAACTAAATCAAAAACTATAGATGCAAATGGTATTAAACTTACCTGATTAATATGACCAATCTCTATTCTATAATTTAATTATAGAAAATATACTTAGTAGGAATTCAACATGTCATGTTAATTTATGTCTTTCGGTATATACTAACGCTTAAGCTTTTGTGCTATTTCTACTTAATTATTTTCATTTTCTTTCTAATGGCTCTTACTAATGAAGATAAAATCGAGATAATTCTAATCTGGTACATCTGCTATTCAACCAAAATAATCGCTTAGACTAGCTGATATGGGTGTGAGTAAAACAACAGGTCACAAAATTAAAAAAAAAACAAACATTTCATACTCAGAACGTTTACCTTGTACAAAAACTTAATGAAGATGACTCAGATCTCATATTACAGTTTTGTGAAAAAATGTTACATTTAATTGAATTACTTGTAGTGGACATGTTTTAGTAATGTAGCACCTTTCTTTTTCTGAACAGCACGGTCAATAGATATAATTTTCGTTACTGAAGTGGTTCTCACTGGTTTGACAAGCTCACACAGAACATCCTTAGATAATTAACGTACAAACTACAGTTATAAATAAGGTAATTGGTCCATTTTTCATTAATGAGAATCCGGCAGGATCCTTATGCTTGCAATTGATGGAAGAAACTGTTATACCTGCAATTTTATAAACTATTGCAGACGACGATATTGACTATGGCCAGTTTTCAGCAGGATGGAGCGTCCCCGCTGTTTTATTTCCCCGTTAGAAAGTACCTTCATAATGAATTTCTTGAGCGCTAGGACCCTGCAGCACTTAATTTCTTTACTTAAGGTTGCTTAAAAAATGAGTGCTTTTTACAAAACCCAATAATTTTTAAGATCTATGACAAAAAATTACTGTTTTTTTGCTTTAAGAATCAACAACCGCTACAGAAAATTTCAATTTTCTAGACAATTTCATTTAGCTTTGTATTACGTCTGCAAAGATTGACTACTGTGATTTCCTGTTTCCTATTTGACGGCCTGAACGTCAGTACACTACGGCTCTCCTTGTCTGACTAAAAGCACCGACCGACCTAGACCCAGATATGTGGCTGCCGCTAAACAAATAGAATTACTTTTATTCGAAGCAGCTAGGCAGGACCGACATTGTTGTTGAGTACAGATCTTATGACATCTTATAACATTATGACAATTTTTTTGTTTTTTATATATAGGTTAGATATATATCTGAATTGTAAAAATCAGATTAAGTCGAATATAAGCCGATGGACACTTTAAGCGGAACACAAATTTTTAATCAAAATCCAAAATTACATATTTTCAAAACCAATTAGAATAGGTATTTAATGGCCAATTTCTAAATATGTTTGCCATACCATACGTATATTACTTAGTAAATAGGACTATTAGCAAATATACGGGATTGGGGTTTGGAACCCCCGTCCTACCTCATTTACCTCATGACATACTAAAAAATGTATTAATGATATTTTTATTTGAAATTCATTGACATAGTTACCCTTGTTTTTTGTTGCAAGCTTTATTATATATATTACTTATTTATGGGATCAGTCCCATTCCCGCCCTTAAATGCAAAAAAATCTCTTTGGACGATAGATCCGATGTAGCAAACTTTAGCCGTGTTTAGTAATTAGTATTCAAGTAATTCTACATGTATTGGGCAAATAACTTGCAAAGCTGCAATAAAGTATTGTAATTCGCTTTGAACATTACTTGTATTTTGGCTAAAAATGTGCATGTTGCATAGAGGAAAGGGATACATGTCCGCGTCATCAGCTTACGGGACGCTGCGGCTTACGAATATTTCAGCCTGATATGTTATTTGCTATTCTGGCTGTATGTAGGGTTACAAGTTCGCTTTTTAATTCCCTTATAGAAGAGAAGTATTGTAATGCAGCTCTTCACGTTTTAGGGTCCCTAGATGCCGAAAAACATGTTTTTTCAATTTCGTCGGTCTGTCTGTCTGCCTGTCGGTCTGTCTGTCCGCGGCATAACTACGTACCCGATTGACTTTAAATTTTGGTAAACAATTAACGGTCATATGAGGCTCGCCTGGTAACATTTTGGTAAAAATTCAATATAGCGAAATTAAATGGCGTTCTAGTGAAATGTTAAAAAAATAATTATTATAAAAGCCAATTTATCTTAAATTTTGCAAAAAAAATAAATTATTATATTGGAATCAACTGGTAAAATTTTGGTATGAATCCAAGATGGCGGAACAAAATGGCGGTTTAATAAAATATTTAAAAATGTATCCTGAAAAACTACTAAATGGATTTCAAATTGTTTGCTATAGCATGGGTCAACTAGTTATATTGTAGTACTACAAGATGGCCGAACAAAATGGCGGCCATATAAAATGTTTGAATTTGTGAAAAAAATCACCCTCTCAGGTTTTACACATCTTCACGTTTTAGCGTCCCTAGATGCCAAATATTATGTTTTATCATTTTTGTCGGTGTGTCAGTTCGCGGCATAGCTTGAAGACTACTTACATGATTGACTTCAAATTTTGATCAAAAGTTAAGGGTCATAATAACCTGGTAATATTTTGGTAAAAATCTAATATGGCGAAACAAATGGCGGCCTAGTGAAATGTTAAAAATAATATTAAAAATTACTTATCTCAAATTTTGCACAAACATCAAAGTATTACGTTGTAATCAACTGGTAAAATTTTGGTACGAATCCAAGATGGCGGAACAGAACAGAAAATTTAGCTTGAAAAACTACTTAATGGACTGATTTCAAATTGTGCGCCATAGCTAATTGTGGTATAGGGGTCAATTAGAAAATTGTGATACTAATTAAACAGTCGAGCAAAATGGCGGCCAAATAACTGTTTGTAATCGTGAAAAAATCACCCTCTCAGGTTACGTTTTTGCGTCCTTGGATGCCAAAAAAACATATTTTATCAATTCCGTCTGTCTGTCAGTTCGCGGCATAGCTTAAAAACTATTAACCCGATTAAAATTTAAAAAAAAATAAAAAATCCAATATGGCGGAAAAATGTTAAAAAAATGTTGTTAGAGTGGTGGATTATTTGAGTTTAAGATCCAGTAAAAAAAAAAGAAAAATCTTTTTTTAAATAGTTGCTGCCTCGCAACTTTATTGTTGCATCCTGACACATATAGATTCTATATTCTGCTTGGAAGCCATATTATCAGTCTTTACCTACTTCGTTGGACCGCAGATATTTCCCAGAGATTAAGTTTCTAAATGGTTTTCGTTAACGACCCTCTTGTTATTATGTTGGAGTGGTGTATTATTTGGGGTTAGGATCCAGTAAATAAAAAACAAAAGTCCTTTTTGAAATTGTTGGCGTTTTACAGCTTTATTGTTGCATCCTCAAGACACAGATTTTATATCCTGCATGAAACCCATATTATCAGTCGCAATCTACTCCGTTGGTCCGCAGATATTTTCTAACCCCAAATAATACACCACCCTAACATACCAACAAGATCGTTAACGAAAACCATTTATCCATGATCTATGAAATCTAAACACTCGGTGTTCCGATCTCGTAGAGTAAAGATCTCTGGAGATGCCTCGTGCAATCGAAGGCGAAACTTCGGAAAATAATTCCATTTTGACATGGTCTACTACTTATTCGTAGAAAAACTGTAGTAACAAAAACATGTTGGCATTATATTTTAGACAAAACTATTGGCATTAACTAAATTTACTGTAATCAATTAATATAATTTATTCTAAATGATGCGGACTTTATGGGCGAAACTGTATAATTAAGTTTTAACCATAAAATTTAAACAATATTCGTATTATTTACGAAGAAATATTTCAGTTGACCAGAATATTTTCAATCTTTTACATTTCTTATATAAAAACCGAATTCCTGCGGCACTCTGAATTATTTATGTTGCGTCTTTATGAAATAAAGATGGAAATTATAAAACATTTTTATTAAAAGTTAAACAAAATCGGAATTTTTAATACCCATTTTTTCAATTATTAATGTAAAATAATAATTTATATCTATTTAAGTACTTTTATTTTGCTCATAACCTTATAAATAATTTGTTTTAACAAGAATAATATTTTTGCTCTGTAACATTCGTTTTCATCCAAAAACTATGACAAAAGTCTTGTTTACTTTAGATTATATTTTCAAAAACTACTAATAGAGCAAATTAGATATTCCCTACTTCACATCTTAAACACACAAAAGTATTTCAGAAAAGTATTCTTAGCTGTAAATGTAAATTGAGAAAATTACTATATTTTCTATATTTAAAAATATAAATTATATTTTAAAACCAAATACTCTAACTATATAACCTCTAAAGGTTGAAAAAAAGAACTACTGTTTAACTTGCAAAACGTCACCAAATCTTTTTAACCCACCTCTGCTCGGAAAAGTTCTAAAACAAATGTTGTGTACTCCCCAATGCCCCTATAAAATTTGTCGATTTCAAGAAATAAGAATAGCACGTACCAAAAGATTGCGATGCGTTATCGGCTGTTCAGAAGACTTATAACATGACGAGCTATTGACCGTTACATTCAACCCCAACAATAAACTAATGAAAGAAATTAATTTCATTAGTTTGTTGTTGGGTTTCACGTAATAATTCTATCCATTAATTAATTTATGGTCACTAATATGATCTACTAGTTTACTATTTACATCTTGGCTGCTGTCTAGCTTTACTCGTAATATTTCAAGTTCAATGTTTTGTTTTACATAGGTATTTTGTACACAAAATACCTTCACATAGTAGTTTATTAGTCTCACAAGCACTTAGTAGTTTTTGATTTACTATTAGTGCGATTATTTCTGACTTTTTAATTTATTTAGTCCCACACCAAGTGACAGTACACATCGGCCGTATTGGATAGTTTTTTTTAATGTCTTATAAAATAAAATTAAAAATAACAGTTTTAACTCTTCGTCTGGAATTCTTATTTCAATATGTTACTTTTATATATATATATATATATATATATATATATATATATATATATATATATATATGTATATATATATATACATATATATATATATATATATATATATATATATATATATATATATAGTATATTATATGTATATATAAGGGATGGAAACGTGGTGCCTTGTTTTGATCTCAAGTTTAATACCGTCGATTTCTTCTTAGCAACCATACAAGCGTTACTGAATCCAGCTTTTCAGTGCAGGACCAATTTGTTGTTTTGATATTCTAGTACAAGTACAGGGTCGACGAAAGGGACACTGGATCTCAGCCTTTTTTGGGAGAGCCACTCTAGGGCGTCTCCCTACTTCCTGACAAGAGCGGAGATTGCTCTAATCTCATTTAAAACAGCTCAACTGTAGACCTTGCTTTCCCGACCATCCTTGGCCTTATGTATTTCTATTGCCCTGAAGGTAAACTAACGAATACTTCGGACTGAAACATACAAATTAACTTGTGTTGAATTATTTAAAATCATGTGTGAAATTGAAGACATTACTTTTATACTTAGTGGCAAAGCGTGATTATTCAAAATTTAACAGTGTTCTTTATTATAAAAATTTTGTCTTGGTTTGCTCCCCGCTCCTCATTTAGCTGGTCCCTGATTGAGATAAGTTTTGCCTCCCCTAAGCGAATTACTGGTTACTCCTTTGAAAATAGTCATTATACTGGCATTAATGATTAAGCATTTTAGAATTTACTTGCTTTGCATTTAGACTTTTCTTTACCAGTTTCTATCTACGCCATACTTGATTTTTTTGGTGTAATTTAAAATATATTGAACAAGTAGTTTTTCCACTGTTTTTTTAAAACCGTCATATTGTTCAGTCTTGTTGTATTCGACCAGTTTATTCTTATATCAAATTTAATTTTTCTGCAAAATTTGAAGTCAACAACATGTTTTTTTTAATTGATTTTTTTTTTAATTTTTTGCCGCCATCTTGTTCTGCGGTCTTGAATTTGTACCACAATTTTGCCAGTTTATCTCTGTATCCCTCTTAATGCTTGCATAACATTTGTAATTAACCTAATAAGTAGTTTTTTTTGCTGATTTTTTTAATCATTTTATTACGCCGCCATTTTGGTTTACCACCTTGGATTTGTATCAAAATGTTCAGTTCATGCGTATGTTACACTTGATTTTCTGCAAAGTTGAAGAACGTGAAGATATGTAAAACCTGAAAGGGCGTTTTTTTACCATTACATTTTATTTCTCCGCCATTTTGTTCCTCCATTTTGAATTCCTACCAGAATTCTATCAGTTCGTCTGTATACCACCATTAATTCTCGCACAAAAAACCAGTTGATTCCTACGTGATACTTGATTTTAGTGTAAAATTTTTTAGTATTAATTTTTTACCATTTCGTTAGGCCGGCATTTTGTTTCGTCGTATTGGATTTTTACCAAAATGTTACCAGATTATCCCCATGTTACCCTAAATTTTTGACCAAAATTGGAAGTCAATCGCGTAAGTAATTTTTTATGCTATGCCGCGAACACACAGTCAGACCGGCAGACCGACGGAATTTAGAAAACATGTTTTTAGGCAACTAGGGACTTTGAAACGTAAATATCTGAAACAATCTCGGAGGGTAATTTTTTCACGATTACGATACTTCCCTTTTACGAGGAAAATAAAAATAAACAAACTAAAGGAATATCATATTAAATGTTTACTGGGAAAAATCGTTCAAATTAAGAAAAAACAGAGATACTATCACCGATCCTAATGTTCATCCATTCTACTGTGCGTCGGGCATCATCGTGTGCTCCTTTGACGCGAAGAAAGCTTTATTTGAGCCACAGTACCTAGAAAACATATGTTCGTTGCGTTCAAATGTCAACATCATAACATAACCTATTATTTTATCAGGTTAATTTTTGTATGTACATAATTATGTTCCTTAGATCCAAATATATATAACAAAAATGCAATAAAAAACGGAGTTTAACAGTTCAGATTTTGAGTACGTAGCCCGCCGTCAAAATGCGCCCCAAACTAGTGACGTCGATTGTGATAGTTTTGTTGGGTATTAAGGTATTTTCTACAGGCTCTAGAAGGTTTGTTTGTACAAACGTTCTCAATGCTTTTACATATTGGCAATTTTGTTATTTTTACATTTTTTCAGATTCTCTCTAGGTATTTACAGATTTCCATTAATTGTACGGTATTTGTAAGTATTGATGTATTTTTTCTCCATATTGCAAAAATGGATCCCCATGAATTGGTCAACTCTTTTCCCCAAGATGGATTTTTGTACAAAAGCGGGACAAAAATTGATATAAGGTAAATATTTTTGCATACGTAATTTACAATTAGTTTTTGAAGATAACTAACCTCAAAACTTTTACCGGAAAACCTTCAGTCAAACCTTAATTTTTGATTATACACTAAGCTATTATGTTTGTACCTACTTCTTGTTTTCACAATGAAAATGTGTGTATCATTTCTTTAGTAATGTCTGAATACAAAATCAAAGACCTGGCTGAAAAGTTGTCTAAAAACTCTGGATAATAATTACAAAAAACCAATTTTGTTCTCAATCAATACAGAATTATCTTTAAACCAAGGCTTCAACTCATTTTTGATTTTTTTAATGGTTTGACTTTCTTTTTGTATCTGTTTACCTCCACCAGTTAAATAAAGTTGAAAAACAAGTATATATTTAATAATTCAGATGTACACCCTATACCAAGTAGGTACTCAATGCTTTAATCATGGTTCTTGAGAATAGTATACTATACTAGTTGTAAAATTCCTAATTTTAAATTAAGATTTTTGTTTGGTTCTATCTAGTGGGGTCATTTGGAAAGAGTATTACTCTTAGAAAACAATAAGAAAAAGAAAGGGGATATATCCTAAAATTTATTTGTTCACTAAATTCTTGATGCAATGGTGGATTCAAGTTCTACCTATTTTAATGTTCTACTTTCCTCAAAAAAAGTTGTATATAATCTTTATAGGCGTTAGTTTATATTTTTAGGAATATTTTTTCATTGGGAGTGGCAGCAGCTATATTTTATTTTACCTGTTTTTGAAATGTTCTATATTTTTATTTTTCATAGTTTATTATTTCTGTAAAACTTACCTTTAATTTTTCTCGATTTGGTTTTTACCTTTACCTGTTTTAAATATGATGTATGCTTGTTTATAATTATTTTTAAAACTCTACGAAAACCAAACGACAACTTGCGAAAGAACTCTCTGTATAAAATCTCACATTTTCTGTTTATATAAATTAATTAAACAAGTGTTTTTATTTATATTTTTTAAAATTTCAGGTGAAGACTGGCAAGCCCCCCCTCCTTTTTTCACTGCCTTATGGACAGGTATAAAAGTAGTAGAGCAGTAAATTAAACTTTAAAATTTAATTAAAAAATACTGTTAAAAAGCAATGAGCCAAATACAAGTTTTCGAGTGGTTGTTCAGTTATTCCCTCTAACTCGGTTTCTCGAGTTTTCAAGCTTAAAAATTTTATGTTTTTCTAATAAAAATATGTTCAAAGTGTGAGCAATATGAATATATTTTATACATTTTTCCTAGTCTAGTGTATTATTTCTCCTGTAAAGCATTATTCATCAAGCACCATACCTACAATGCTTTTAAAATGTCTGCTAACCACACAAAGTTTTAATAAAGTGGGTTTTCTAAAGGATAATTTGTTGGTCAGTTTCAATATAGAGTATATTCATGTACCTACCCCTAGGAAAATAAATAAAGTTGCATACTTTGAGGAGCATAAGGCAAAATAGTAAGGTAACTAGAATCAAGTCTCATTAGATCTATTAACTGACAAAATCTTATTTGAAAATATAGATTCTTTTTATTTTGAGGCAAAAGTAATTTTTTAATATGAACATTACTTTCTCCAACTGTATTTTATTAACATAAAGTGATTTTTTTAGGTTTTTTTTTGTTAAAAAAAATATTTTTTTTCTTATTTCCAATTTAAATCAAAACTAAATTTAATACATTAATTATATTTCAATAAACAAATCATAGAGAAAAAAACTGCAGTAGTATTTCCTAGTATTTATGTGGAAATCATACAAAAAAAGCCTCGTACAGGAGGCAATGGAGTACCTAATTTTCAGGGCATTTCACTCCTTTGAGGAGAACTTTTTAAAACATTACAATCAGTAAAATAAAACCCAATTTCTTTAAGAAAACTCTTTATTCTTTCATAAAATGTATGTTTCTCTATAAATCTAAAATACTGATTACAATATATATATATATATATATATATATATATATATATATATATATATATATATATATATATACACATGACAATTATCAATGATATGACAAAAAAAACTATATAGAAAAACAATCTAAAACATTCTACATACTAAAGTACTCAAACACTGCACTTTACATCCCATGTTACTAGACCTTATATTATTATAGTATCTTGTGTTACATTTGTTATTCTATTTTTTAAACCAGACAGTGTGCCGCCATATTTTAGTATGATGGCCCAGTACACGAAGAGTTTTATCGATAGGTGCTTGCCTACCATAGCTTGTAGTATCGAAAGGCAGCAAATGTTCAAAGTGATGAAGATTACATTTAGGGACATTAAAACTAATCCTAGAAAGTAACTGTTGACAATCAATTAGACTATAATGAAATTTATAGATATAGAAAGGTCTTATCTCAAAACTGTTCAATCCAAGTCTAACAAGCATGTCCACTCTATGATACTCCTTAATATTCAGTGGAAGTTCAAAAGTATTGAGAGTGATAAGCCCAAGCATTTTTTGGAACCCTGCAAACTTATATTGGAAATATGCTGAAAGAAGCTCAATTTCTCATGAACCACATACTCCAAGGTCCTTCACTGATTCAGAGAAACTGAGGTTGATACTGTGTAGCTTGTAATTTGAGTTAAACTTTATGCCCCCTATGAAATCAGATAAAGCAGTATTTTCCTATGTTGAGTTGTAAGTTTTGTTTATTTGCGACCACTCTCATAAAGCATCCAAATCATTCTGCAGCAACAAAATGTCATCAATATCGTGGATCCTTTTATACACTTTAAATCATCCCCAAAAATAATCACCGTGGAAGGTTTTATGATCCTTATTGTCATTCACAAATAATGTAAACAACATTATTTGTGAATGACAATAAGGATCATAAAACCTTCCATGGTTATTATTTTTGGGGATGATTTAAAAGTGTATAAAAGTTTCGGGCATCAGTTTTACTCTCTAAAAATACAGTATTAGGTAAACTATTATAGTTACGCTTGTCTTTGATGAACCTCCCAAAAATATCTAACACTGAGCTGTAATGAGGATTCAGTTTCACGAATATACTCAGCATAACATATATCATGCTCCTCCCTACGCAATGATCTAAGGTTTACAAATTATTCATAATACCAGTGGAATTGCGATGACATATACTTTCTGTGCATTCTTTTTTTCTTACAGATAAGATGTTTCAATGTAGGACTAAACGGTTTCAAAAGTGAAGAACTTTTAATGTGTTTTTAGGGAACAACCAGTTTATACCCACCTAGATTATTTGACTCAGTCTTTCTGCAGCCAAGCTCGTACTCAGATGTCAACATTTTGCTCAATCAATATCATCATGAAATCAGCATTACTGAAGTCTCAATAGAATTCATCATATTGTAAATACTTAAATTCGGTTAAATAATTAACAAAATATGCTAAGTGGTGCACATTATTTGGTAAGATATTACCTAAAGCAATATATACATCATGAATACTTGGTACATTGGAAAACGGTAAAAAGGAAATACACTTTAAGCTGGAACCTGGGTAATCCTCGCAATATAGCACTGCTGTCTGATCGTTCTTTAGAGTTACTAGGCCAGATTGCATTTGGGAGATTAAAAATAAAAACATGGCATGGATGTTTATCATGTATCTTAAAAACTGAAGAACAATGACAATCATACTTATCCTTTCCCGAATTACGTCGAATGTATTTTAGATATAAAATACCGAATACAAAAAAAATGGTGTAGGATACCCCTGAAAAGCAAGTTATGATATATTACCTATTATGCTTACAAAATAAAAATTAGTATAATTCAACTTTTTTGAGAATATCTTATGCAAAAATAATCTAAAATAAAACAAATATTCGTGAGAAATACACAATCAATAATTGGAGCAATAAATATTAGGTAGGTCATGTTTATATTGATAAAAACAACTTCTGAAAAAATTCCCACATTATTTATATTCTGCACGTCAGCACATTTGATTGTCCATAAATCCATCACATGTTCTATCCTTGTCAGACAAAGCTTCTATTCTGGTGGAGGGACAGATGAACATTAGGACAAATGCGACAATACCGAAAAAACGTATTATTATTTATTATATTCAAAAGCAATTCCTTTTACATATTTCATTTGTGTTATCTTTTTAGGGTATTTTTTTAATTTTACCAGTTTTCAGATTCCTAACATTTAACATTTCAATAGGCCTCCAATTCGTTTCGCAATACTGTTTTATTACCTAAATATTACAGGTCATCCCCAAGCGCCTCTTAATTTTTGAGTAAAATTTGAAGTCAATCGGGTAAGTAGTTTATTTAGTTATGTCGCCAACACACAGCCAGATAGACAGAGACACCGTCAGTTTTTCGATATTTTGGGGTCTCGAAACGTAAAGATCTGAAAAAATCATTGAGGGTGATTTTTTCACGATTACCATACTTCTCTTTTACGAAGGAAGTAAAAATAAATAAAATAAAGTTTGATTTTATATCATATTAAATATTTACTGGGCAAAATCGGGTAAATTAAGAAAAAAAATCGCATTCATATATATTATGCTTGCAATTCCATTTATATATTTCATTTGTGTTATCTTTTTAGGGTATTTCAGGAAAACTAGCTTTATTGAAGCATGAAATAAGCAGTCAAATCGATTGGTGGCATTTTCCTTTCCGAATTTAAGGAAATTTATTTGGTTTGTTTCGCTTATATATTCTAAATTACCTCGGCCGTTTTTGGCAAATTTAGCACCCTACAACATAAGCACAACTTATATCGAATAGAAATGTTACGACTTTTCAAGGCTGGAATACTATATGAAGATAAAAATGAAGAGTTTGTTTAATTCTTTATAGGAATGTGTATAATATTAATTTTAAGTGTATTAATAAAGTATGTGACACGGTTTTGTCGGACTGGGGTGTTTATCGTAGAATTTTTTATCAGATGAAGCTAAACAATATGGAAGTCTTTTCGTCATGGGTTTTGCAGTTTTTCGAAAATGGTAGACCTGGAGAAGCGTATACGATCGCAACAGGTGTTAGTGGGAATATTTCTACTTTACCTTTCCGAGCATGTTTGGAGATTAGGTATCCAGCAGATCCCAAAAATAGATTAACGTGGTTATGTTATTAATGTCTATATCACTTTGCCCTTTCAACCAGTTCAACATACACATGTAATTTTATAACTAAACTAACTTATAACAACAAATTCAATGTTTGTAACAAGAAGAGTCTTATTTTTTCGGCACTCTGTAGGATCCAATTGTTTCGGATTTACTTAGCATATTAGACAGAAATTTAATTTACTCACTATTTACTAAATCTTTTTTGACAGATAACTATATTTTACATGGCAGCGCCAGTAAAAGCGAGTTTTTACATGTAATCCTTGAAAAACACAGTGGTTGCGGCCAGTTGGCAAGATTCATGTAAAAGTTGCCAATGCTGATTAATTCCTATCCTATAGATATCCTATTCTTAGAGATATCTGCACCCTAGAATCAAACTATATTAAGTCCCAAATCAGACATTTTGAGAAAATCGGCTTAAAAAAACTTTTTCTGCAAAATCATACTTCACTCATAGTTTTTTTTAAATACAGAGGTGTAATTCGGTATGGTATCATATATGGTAATTTACCATTTGACCTAGACTCCAGAAAAACTAATCCTGAAAAACACGCATATTTTTTAAGTGACTTTTTAGTTTGCATTGTAGAAAAATGTGTTTCACTGGACTTAATCTATTTTAAGTCACCTATTATGGAATATTGAACAAAAGCAAACAAGCTTAAGTCCAAAACTAGGGATTTTATTTCATATTTATTTTAACAAGAAATATATTACAAAACAATAAACCTTATCTGGTATTTAGTCGTTTTCATCGTCGCGTTACTCTCCATGTGGAAGATTTTTTAAAAATATATGGCACTGTTTCGAGATAAATGGTAAGTTTTAGTAGGTGATTGAATTTCTTTGTTGAATTTTTTTGAGCCATCTCTCATTTGAGACAGCAATTCAGGCATCTGATTAGCTTTCCTCGTATTCCTGTTTAAATTTTGAGATAAAAAAGCATTGTTGAATTTGGTTTTATAGAATAACACTCCAGGCGTATCTCGTCTTCTTGACTTGAAAATTCACTCTCTGAGATATTACAAAATTTTCACCAGAATCGGTTTTCTTCCGTATGACAAACGGTGCTGAATTTCCATTATATAGTTTAAAATTGAAAAGGTCATTTGTTTTCATGTTTGTCAAATGCTTTTGGTTTGACTTATTAACACCACATAATCTGACAATCTGCTGCCAGTCCCAGGGTGTAACTATCTTTAACTGACCCACACTGTTTCTTTTCCCTTCAAAGAGAGTGGTGTACATTTGCCTCTAAGTGAATATAGCCTTTGGTTAAGAATTTATGATTAATTATTTTAATATCCAGATTTATCTTAAGGAGAAAAAAGGAGCACATCATCATTTGAGAGTCCCTACTCTGCGAAGGGCAGTTATCAGGCTATATTGTTAATTCTTGAATATTGTCGGGAATATCACACACTTTAGACCAATTAACTAAACATGATCCCAATTCATTACCTCCACGATCGTCTGTGGATTCATCTCACATCATGCTTTTTCCACTTTAAAATCGTGTATGACCAAATTATATGTCTACTTAAGGCTATAAACACTTTGGGAGTGAATTTCTGGAGTTGGCAAATATTTTTGTAAATCTATCATAAAGATTTTTTCGGTTCCGTTATGCCTTGAGCGTTTTTTGTCTTCCGCTTTTAGTTTATCTATCTCCTTCAACTTTCAAATTAGTGTTATACTCTTCTTGTATCAAGCGTCTAATATTTTGAGTTTCAGTTTCAACTGAAAAATATTACAATCATCGCAGGTACCGTTATCTGGGTTCTCAAAACCATAATTGAACTCGTATTTAAAGACATCTGAGTACACCCATTTTTTAGCAATATCTTCTTCTGAGACGCCATGTTTGGTACCCTACTCGACATAGTTTGTACATTTTTGAAATATTCAGATGACTCCCAAGGTATCAATTCTTTAATCTTTCTGGGATCTTCGAAATATGGTTTCGGACGCTTTCACGGAGCTCAGGTGGAGTTTTGTTAACAGGTACATGCCTTCCTCTTTTATCAGGCGATGGTATACTTATATATATCTCTTCTTAGCAATAGCCGTCTCAATCGACTGCTGCCATATAAATAGGGTATTCAGGATAATTTTCTTGGTTGTGGTTAATTGCGTGTCATTGACCTCAAAACTATATCTGTTTGTATATTGCTTTCTACCTTCTCGCTAATTGTTTCTTTTCTGTCTCCGTTTAACACCAATTTGTTTGTTGTACGTGGGAAGCAATGAATTGTCTCTTCATATCGATTGATTTATTGTCTGTCCAAAACTGTTTATTTATGTCCTTCCTCGTTGTTCCTTATATGTTTTCTGAACATTCAAGCTTACAAGTGTTTTCGCAAGCTCATTTTACAGATTTTTCTCCGACAAATCTATTATTTTTTGTTACATGCTCCAAGCCAGAATGTCATTTTCCTTTCTCTAGATTTCTTTGCCGTGTCTCTGGATTCAATTTTTTTCTTCTTATTATGCTGTCGCGTTATCTTTTGGTACCATGAAGATGGTATGTTTTTCGAAATGAAATATTTTTTCAAATTCTAATTTTATTGCTGAGCAGGAAGGACCTTCTGCCACAGATACAGATGGTGGCACTGCCGGAATTTTGGGCTCCTCCAAAGTTTCTGCTTGGATTGTAGGGAACATCTTCCAGACATTTGTTCTAAAGCATATCATTGGTATTCAAGTAGAACTTGAGATATATTAATAGTTCGGGGCTACAAGCACATCTGCACACACTAGATGAACGTACATACCTTAGCCATACTAAACATCAATGAAAGTAAGAAAGCAATAAATGGGTATTATTTGTTATAAACCCGATCACGTAAAAAACGTCAAGCCACACTAGAAAATTAGACAACCAAGACCGAAACAATGTTAGGTCCAAGAGATAGATTAATACCTACCTCATATGAGCAAACGCAAATAATAACACAATCACGTCCTCCTCACACTAAATACCATAAAATATGATAATCAGTGATTATTCCTATTTGCTTGCTTATCGTAAAACAAGAACTAAAACAAAATATTTGAGTTACTGGGTTTAGTGCAGCATGGTGCCATCGTTGTCACTTTCTTGTCCAAAGTTACTTTGCCATCGTTAATTAACAAACGACCTAAGACAAACTATGTTAAAATCACTTAACTTAATTTGGTTCTAAGCAGAGTATGTATTCGACATTATTCGTCATCTGCTAATTCCTTTATTTATGAGTTTAGAACCAAATTAAAAATAGCAATTGAAAGGGCATGTCTTTCTGAGTGGCTTAACATATTTAACTCATTTTTGAAAATACTGGACTTAACATAGCTTGATTCTAGGGTACAGATATGTATATACGCTTTTATATTATAAAAGTAATATTTTTAAACTTCATACTACGACCGAAATTAAAGAAAATGCTTCAACAGAAAATGCTTCAACTCTTAGGGTAAGAAAGAATTCAACTCGTCACACAGAAAAACAATTATTTTTGAAAATTCAAGTGGTAATACAATTATGGTCCATGCGGAATCGTAGAGTGATCACTTTTCTTGATAATGTAATGAACTACTATTTTTTATTTTATCATTTACCAGTGTTATTGGTAAATAAACATACTTGTACTGAAATATTCATGTTCTTTAACCTGGATACGTTCTGTTAAATTGTTTATTCCTAATAAGATTTGCAACAGACCTTTCAAAATACATCCTAATATCTCTTAATAGTAAATCAATAATAGTTGGGTCAGGGATTTTTATTTCTTCCGAGTACTTAGTACATCATTTTTTTAGTAATTGTATTTTTTTTGTTTTATTACAATTCCGTAGACATTTAAATATGTACGTGGTTTTAATGTCACGACCTCTTAAAATGATTTTTTTTTGCTATTAAATAAATATCATTTTATAACAGACAGTAGGGCAGAAAAAATATAAGAATGGTTGGGTTTTGGTGATGATTTGGAAGTTTTTTTTTTAATTTTATTAGTTTTGATGTAAAATTTGCCTTATCTGTGGCTATGGGTTTAACTTGGATAGTTATTGGGGAGTAGTACTCGTCTGATATTTGCTGCTGTGATGCAAATGACCATGAAGAAGTCTGTTAGTTATACGACTAGCCATATTCATTACACTAGCTCTACACCCATGTCGTATCTTTCAGAACAGACAAGTTAGTTTATTTAATTACAATTTTTGATTTTGCGTATATATATATATATATATATATATATATATATATATATATATATATATATATATATATATATATATATATATATATATATATATATATATATATATATATATATATATATATATATATATATATATATATATATATATAATTCTATACTTGTTTCTATGCTTCAAGCGAATGCATGGCATAAATTAAATACCTTAAGTACTGCTGGCCAGATGAAACCGATTACCCAAGTTTTTACGAACATTTCAGACTGAGTAAATTCGGACGTCGAAAGTAATACCAACATGAAGTTTTCGGGAGTTATTAGGAAATGCTCTTTAAATTCGTAAATTAATGTGTCCATCTTGCTGTTTTTTAAAGGGAACTGGAAAAATCTATTGATTCCGAAAATGAAAAATAATAATTTTAAGCTATATCTGGTTTCACCAAAATTATTATGGGACTTCTAAGAAAAATCAGTTTTGGGGTTTCTTGATATCTCAGTTATTTTCAAAAATATAATTATTTTTTAAGTTTGTTAATTTTTACTTTCCTCGTAAAAGGGAAGTATTGTAGTCATGAAAAAATCACTCTCCGAGATTTTTTCAGATCTTCACGTTTCAGGGTCCCTAAATGTTTTCTTAATTCCGTCGGTCTATTTGTGTGTCTGTCTGCCTGTTCGCGGCGTAGCTAAAAATCTACTTACTCGATTGACTTTAAATTTTGGTTAAAAATTAACGGTTATATGGGGATGACCTGATAACATTTTGGTAAAAATCCAATATGGCGAAACAAAATGACGTGAATTGTTAAAATAATTATTATTAAAAAACTACTCATCTACTTTATCCCAAATTTTGCAAAAACATCAAGTATTACGTTGGTATCAACTGGTAATATCCAAGATGGCAAAACGAAATGGCGACTTAATAAAATATTTAAAAATTAAGCCTCAAAAAACTGCTTTATGGTTGGATTTCAAATTGTGTGCCATAATTAACTGTGGTATAGGGATCAACTAGTAAAATTGTGGTACTAATTCGAGATGGCTAAACAAAACGGCGACCAAATAAAATGTTTGTAATCGTGAAAAAATCACCCTTTCTGGTTTTACACATTTTTACGTTTTGGGGTCCCTACACTCCAAAAAATATGTTTTAGCAATTCTGTCGGCCGTGTGTTGGTCTGTCTGTCCGTCTGTCAGTTCGGAGCATTGCTTAAACACACCAATCTGACGAAACAAAATGGCGGCCTAGTGATATGTTAGAAAGTTATTAAAAAACTACTCTTGCAATTTATCTCCAATTTTGCAAAAACATTAGGTATTATCTTGGAATCAACTGGTAACAGTTTGGTACGAAGCCAAGATGGCGGAACAAAATGGCGGCTTAATAAAATATTTAAAAGGTCAACCTGAAAAAAATGCTTAATGGTTTGATTTCAAATTATGTGTCATAACTAATTGTGGTATAGGGATCAACTAGTCAAATTGTAGTACTAATTCAAGATTGCCGAACAAAATGGCGGCTAAATAAAATGTTTGTAATTGTGAAAAAAATCACCTTCTCAAGTTGTACATATCTTCACGTTTAAGCGTCTCTAGATGCTAAAAAATGTATTTTATCAATTTCGTCGGCCCATCTGTCTGTCAGTTCGAGGCATAACTTAAAAACTAACCCAAATGACTTCAAATTTCGACCAAAAATTAAGAGTCATAAAGGGATGATCTGGTAATATTTTGGTAAAAATACAGTATGGCAAAACAAAATAGCGGCCTAGCGAAATGTTAAAAAAAGCATTATGAAAAAACTACTAATCCAATTTATTTCAAATTTTGCGTAAACATAAAGCAATATGTTGGAATCAACTGGTAATATTTTATTACGAATCAAAGATGACGGAACAAATTGACGGTGTAATAAATTATTTAAAAATTAGACCTGAAAAGAACTACTTAATGGATTGATTTCAAATTTTGTGCCATAACTGATTGTGGTATAGTGATCAACTAGTAAAACTGTGTTACTAATTCAAAATTACGAAATAAAATGGCGGCCAAATAAAGTGTTTGTAATAGTGAAAAAAATCACCCTCTTAGCTTTTACATATCTTCACGTTTTAGCGTCCCTAGATGCCGAAAAACATGTTTTATTAATTTCGTCGATCCATCTGTCAGTCTGTGTGTCTCTCTGTCAGTTCGCGACATAGCTTAAATGCGGCTTATATATATATATATATATATATATATATATATATATATATATATATATATATATATATATATATATATATATATATATATATATATATATATATATATATATATATATGTATATACTATATATATATATATATATATATATATATATATATATATATATATATATATATATATATATATATATATATATATATATATATATATATATATATATATATATATATATATCCTGCACGAAACGCATATTATCACTTTTACCTATTGCGTAGGTCCGCATATATTTCAGAGATATTAAATTTCTAAATGGTTTTCGTTAACAATCCTTTTGTTGTTATGTTAGAGTAGTGTATTATATGGGGTTAGAATCCAGTAAGAAAAACGAAAGTCTATTTTTAAATAGTCCACGTTTCGCAACTTTATTGTTGCATCCTCAGGATACATAGATTTTATATCCTGCATGAAACCCATATTATCGGTCTTTACCTACTTCGTTGGTTCCCAGATATTGTAGTGGTTATTTGGGGTTAGGAAATATCTGCGGATCAACGGAGTAGTCTGATAATATAGATTTCATGCAGGTTATAAAATTTATATCAAAAAAGGCTTTTGTTGTTTATTTACTGGATCCTTACCCCAAATAATGGGGAATATTTGCGGACCAACGGTATAGGTAAATACTGATAACATGGGTTTCAGTTTAAGATGGCCAAACGAAATGGCGGCCAAAAAAATTTTTTAAAAAATTCAACGTAAAAAAATCGTGTTCAATTGACAAATTTTGCAGAAAAATTAAATGTGAAAATGGGATAAACTGGTACGAATTCAGCATGACGCAAATTATATATCCATTATTTAGAAACTATACACACTTTCTAGTAATTAATGACGTCGTATGTTTAGATTAGAATGCACATATAAATACCGCCATTTCTAATTAGTCGTCAGCCTAAGTCTGTACTTCGTCGTGTAAACTTATATTCGTAACATTTAAGAAAGTTGTAATTTTGGAATTCGATCGAATAAATTCATTTTAAATAGTAATAAATGTTTTTTAAAAACGGTCTTTCCTGAAAATTACACGTAAATGGCGCAGTCGTTGTAGGATCCTCAAAGTTCCAGATTTTCACTATCCAGAAGTCTTGCTTTCGCTGCAACAAGAATTTCTACGAGTGGAGGTCCAGATCTTCAGTTTCAACTGTCAATTGAGGATACAAGAACATCATAAGTCTCCAAGAAGCATTTTTGTAAGTTACCTTTCTTTCCTAAAGTGCTATTATAATTTTGTGAATTGGTGTTCTTTAAACTATTAAGTCCTTTTGTAAATTTTCACCCGTAAAATTTTCAAGTTTATTTACGTTCTTTTGGAAAATTTTCATACGAAAAATTTTCAAGCTTTAGATTTTTAGAAATCCTCATACCAAAAAGTTCTTTATGCGAGTGTTAAATTTTCATAAATAGAAATTTCTAAATTCTATTAACCTTATTTTAATATTTCATACAAAACTTTAATTTTATGAATCTTGAATCAATCTTAGAAGATCTCCAGGATCTTAGTTTGACAGACAATAAAATGGCTGAAAGTTTAAGAGCAACTGTCCAACTCTTAAAATCTTTTAATGGTAACCCCGATCATTTAGAATATTTTATACACGCAATAGACGAATTTTATACACGTTATTATACTGGTGATGAATCACAGAAAGAATTTGTTTTACTTTCCATAAAATCCAAATTAATCGATCAAGCCGGAAACTTTCTTATGAGTCGACCCGATTTAACAACATGGACAGATATTAAAAATGCTTTAAGACAAAAATTCGGCGACCCCATTTCTAGACAGAACTTAACAAACCAATTAACCTTTTGTGCAAAATACAAAAACGAATCTCTCTTAGAATTTATTGATAGACTTAAAATTTTAGTACATAGAATAACCTCTAAATTACACTCAGAACACTTGTCACAGGTAGTAAAAAATGCCTTTATTGAACAAGCGGAACAAACGGCAAATGTGCCCTCTGAACTAAAAACCATTTTGTTAATTCATAACCCTGCAAATTTAAGTTTAGCTACTAGCCATGTTATGAATTTTACAATGTTAGAAAATCAAATTAATTTTAGGCCTAACCCAAATAATAATAATAATAATATTCCCCAAAGACAGATACAAAAAACGCCTAACTTCTTTAAGTCAAATCTATTTCAACAAATGCCAAATAATTTTCCTTCCCCAAATAGCAATTTTCGCCCTCAGCAAACGCAATTCCCTAGCCAACCTATAAATGTTCAACCTCGCAGGCCATTCCCGCAACAAAGATTCCCGACTAATTCGCAAGTTTTTGGAAAACCAAAAAATGTTTTTGCACATCAAAATTCAAATAAAAACTCAAGCCAACCTACACCAATGTCCGGAGTTAGTGTCCAACAAAAACATTTTAGGCCGAATAATTCAGGTCCACAACAAAACCAATTTTCTCAAGTGCCTAACAATAATTTCCAAAGACCAACAAACTCCGCTTCACAAAACTTTTGGCAGAAAAATCCCTATGCTAACCCCTTACGATTTCAGGAAATCACTTATATGAATGATTATCCCGAACCAGAATCCGAATATTTTGACAATTCAGATCTTTACAATCCTGATAACCCAGATGATATAGAATATAATTACAGCCAGTTTTCTAATGACCATGAAAATTGCGAAGAACAGACCTTAGAGGAAAATGAAAATTTTCCATCGGAGGCCTCTGGAATAGACCATCCAGTTTAACCTTAAATAGCTTTCAAATTAATGCCCTTCCATATATCGAAATAAAAAACCCCCCTTGTAAACTTCTAATAGATACAGGTAGTCACACCTCCCTAATTAGACCAGCTATTGCAGAAAAATATTTTGCAAATAAAATACGAAATTCCAAACACACCCTAGTTACATGTATGGGAAAGCAAACAACACAAAGTAAAGCTGAAATAAATATTTTATCAGACTTTGGTATTTCCCAACCACTTGAATATATACTCTACAACTTTCATGATTATTTCGATGGCATAATAGGCGTTAGAGATTTGAAAAAACTACAACTGAATATAGACTTAATGAACCAATCGCTATATAATAACAAATATACCATACCTTTTTATTTTCGTACAAATTTTGAAGTTCAAAAAATAGAAATTCCACCTAATAATAGTTTATTAGCAAAAATTAATACTGATTTGCCTGAAAACACGGAAATAACCATTCCTTATATAAAAACTAATCAAGTTGAAGTATCTCCTTGCATAACAATGGTAAATAATAACCAAATTCTTCTCGAGTTAAAAAACTTTACTGATAAAAGTGTAATTCTTGAGTTTTTGCCATATCATATAAGAGAAATTAGTTCACCGTTTCACTCCGAACAATTTGAATTATTTAATTTAGAACAAGTCCGAAACGAGGTATATCAAACTGACGACTATATAAAACTTAATAACCCCTTTTCATTAATACGTTCAGACCATCTCAATTTCGAAGAAAAGAGTGCATTAGAAAAATTAATTAATCAATTTCCTAATGTCTTACATAAACCAGGCGATAAACTTACATTTACCAACCGTGTTAAGCATGAGATAAAAACAACAGATGAAATTCCTATACATAATAAAACATATCGGTATCCCTATGTCCACCAACAAGAAGTTAAAAGACAAATATCTCAGTTGCTAGAAGACAATATTATTAGACCTTCCCAAAGCCCCTGGTCCTCTCCTGTTTGGATTGTTCCAAAAAAAATGGACGCATCTGGCAAACAAAAATGGCGTATGGACATCGATTACCGCAAGGTCAATGAAAAGACCATTGATAATAGGTATCCTTTGCCTAATATCTCTGATATCCTTGATAAATTAGGCAGAGCTCAATATTTTACTACGCTAGATCTCGCATCAGGATTCCACCAGATTGAAATGCATCCGAATTCTATTCAAAAAACAGCTTTTAATGTAGAAAAAGGTCATTACGAATATACTCGTATGCCATTTGGTCTAAAAAACGCCCCAGCCACTTTCCAGTGTGTCATGGACAACGTCCTCCAAGGCCTTCAAGGTAAAATTTGCCTCGTCTATATGGACGACATAATTATTTTTGCAACATCCCTTCAAGAACATGTTAAAAACCTAAAATTAGTATTCCAAAGGTTAGTAGAGAATAACATGAAAATTCAGTTAGATAAATCAGAGTTTCTTCAAAAATCCGTTGAATTCCTTGGTCATGTCATTACGCCAGAGGGAATAAAACCAAATCCCCGAAAAATAGAGGCTATAAAAAAATTTCCAATTCCTAAAAACCCAAAAGAAATAAAATCTTTCTTAGGTCTTATTGGATATTATAGGAAATTCATAAAAGGTTTTGCAAAACTCACTAAACCAATGACAAATTGTTTAAAAAAGGATAGAAAAGTAGTTCATACGCCCGAATTTGTCAAAAGTTTTCAGATATGCAAAGAACTTCTTATGAATGACCCAATACTCCAACACCCCGATTTTTCAAAACCATTTCTGCTAACCACTGATGCTTCTAATTACGCCATAGGAGCAGTCTTATCCCAAGGCCCAGTAGGTCAAGATCTACCTATTGCTTATGCCTCTCGTACCCTCAACCCCGCTGAATGCAATTATTCAACGATCGAAAAAGAATTATTAGCTATAGTGTGGGCAACCAAATATTTTCGACTCTATTTATTTGGAGTAAAATTTAAAATCCTCTCTGATCACAAACCATTATAGTGGCTAATGTCAATTAAAGAGCCAAACTCTAAACTCGTACGATGGAGATTAAAATTAGCAGAATTTGAATACGAGATCCAATATAAAAAAGGCTCTCAAAACATGAATGCAGATGCATTATCTAGGCCCCCTGTACAAATAAATACCCTAGAAAATAATGACTTTCCGGAAATACACATACCGGAAGATAACTTAACTTTAGCCGACATAAGTGACTTTGAAGAAACTTTCGAAGAACTTATACAAGACAATTTACCTAACCTTCCACCAACACCGTTTGGGTATAGACACCCAGTACAACATTTAAAACCCCCTTGTATAAAAGCCCCTGTTAAAGTTCTAAAACAACCTGACAATTTAGAAATACCAGAATTTTCAGACGCAAGTTCAAGTACCACTAGTCGACATTCTTCTGAAAAATCTGCAAATAACCCTAGAAATAAACTTCCTCCAGATCAAGATGATAACCAAACTGTACATACATCTGAGGAAAATCCCATCTTAGGAGCACCCTATACAATAAAACACCTTAATACCTTCAAAAACCAAATAATCTTTCGTTATTCAAATAATAATTCTAACAGAAAAGAAACACAGTACCCATTTGAAGGAAAGAAAAGAATAATATTCTTTCTACAAAATGATCCTTGTGAAAATATAATTTTGAAATTAATTAAAGAAAATATGCCTCCAGGTAACTACTGTATGCATTTCAAAGATAAAACTCTGGAACCCATTATACTAAGAACATTTCGGAAATTCTTTAATGCTAATTCGTTCCAGTTAAAAATAAGCAACACCCTTGTCGAAGACATCACCGACGAAGACGAACAAACTCACAAGATACAAATATATCATGAAACAAAAACATCTCACCGAGGAATTACTGAAAACATTACGTCACTAAAAAGAACTTGTTATTGGCCGAATATGGAAAAGGACGTACAACACATGTGAGATTTGTCAAAAATCCAAATATGAAAGACAGCCACATAAAATTAAATTAAAACCAACCCCGATCGGTAACGAACCTTTTGACCACTTGTATATTGACGTTTACCAATTTGACAAACATAAATTTTTAACAATAATTGACAGCTTTTCGAAATTAGCACAAGCTTATCACATCTCTTCAGAAACAAGCCCCGAGATAGCCGGTAGACTAATTGACTATATTAAACACTACGGTATCCCAGGAAAAATAACAACAGACAATCACTCATCTTTTAAAAATGCATTGATACAAGACCTTTGTAAATTGCATCATATCCAATTGCATTTTATTACTCCCCACAATCCAAATTCCAATAGTCGGATAGAACGTTTTCACTCGACAATCAGAGAAACGCTACTTTCTATACTCGAGAAAAATCCCAAAGAACCTGTAGAAAAATTAATGTCACTGGCAATCCTCTCATATAACAACTCAGTACATTCAACAACGAAATATACGCCCTTTCAAATAATTAAGGCAAAATTAGATTGTAAAAATCCCCTCGAACTTTCAGAAGAAGAATTACAAACACAATTCATGACTGAACACCGCGAAAACATAGACTTTATCAATAAACAAATTTACGACAAATTAAAAGATTCTCAAAAGAAAACTTTAGAAAAACGAAATGAAAATTTAGATGACCCTCCAGAAATCAACACGTCTAAATCTGTGTACGTAAAAACACCCAGTAGACAAAAACGAATGCCCCTGTATAGAAAACTTAAAAACCCTCGTAACTCATCACAAAAAGAGAAAATTTTTGACAATAAAACTCCTATTCACAAGAGACGTCTTAAGAAACAAAGTAAATAAAAAAATGATTTCATTGTTTCAGACGATGCTCAAGATATGGATTCTGCTGTTTGCCCTAGCCACAATGAAAAGCATTAGTTATGAAATAGAGGAACTTCGGAACCTTTTATTACCCATTTCTTTAGGAAATAGTTATTTAATTAATGATCAACATACTGCCTTTTATCATGTAAACATTTCAATAATTAGATCATGTTTACAAAGCATAGAAAAATCCTTAATACAAATTCAAAAGGCCATTTCACAAGACCTTAAACATGATGCGTTATCATTCATGATTCAAAGTAAAGTAAATCAAAGCTTATATTTGTATGACCAATTAAATCGAACCATCTCTTTATTCAAAGAAAAGAGACAAAAACGTGGTCTTATTAATATTGTAGGGAATGCACAAAAATGGTTATTTGGAACTTTAGATGCCGATGACGAATTAAAATACGATAATTACATACACATTCTTAATAACAATCAAAAAACCCTTAGCGACGATTTAAAACAAAATAAAGACGCACTAAAAGCTATTACGAATACTTTCACAACTCAAATCGAGACGTTAGAAAATAACCAAAAACAAATTAAAAATCGTTTAGACTCGTTAGAAAGCCAGGAAGCAGGCTTCGCAAACACTTTCTATATATCTGTGATAATCGACAACACTAATTTGCAAATACAAAGAGTTAATGAGCTTTTACAGAATTTAGAAATCGCAATTAGTTTCGCGAAAGTTGGTGTTATGCATCATTCCATATTAAAGCCGTCCGATTTAAAAGAAATCATTGAACACATTCCTAACGAAAGAATTATAAAATTTAATAACTTAGTTAATTACTATGAGATAATGTCAACCCAAGTGTTAATACAAAATGACTTAATAATATTTTCAATACATACACCAATGGTATATCCAACCCTTTATATATTGTATAAAATATATCCTATTCCTATCCTTAACCATACTATTAGAATCCAACACCCTTATATATTACTTACAAGAGAAGACTTCTACAATAGCCCATACGAGTGTCCACGGATCGAGAACAGTCATCTTTGCAAACTAGACGATTTGACCAAAGATGAACCTTGCCTGTACAACACTCTAACAAAAGCCAGAAGTGAGTGCCCCACTCTAGAAATTACATACACCTCTAGTACTATTAGGAAAATACAAGACAATACTGTACTGGTTATTCCTGAAAAACCTATTTTATTGAAAAGTCAGTGTCAGTTTTCAACCAAACAAGAGTTGATAAACTCCCCTTCTTTGATATCTCTCGATGAATGTAAAATAGAAATTAATAATTTCTCATTTAAAAGAGATGTAAATGAAATTGTTGATTTTCAGTTAAAATTACCTGTACTCAAGTTTAAGCTAAATTCTACTTCTAAGAAAACACTTATTTTAAAAGAAGTAGATCACCTGGCTATAAAGCAAGCTCAACACTTAGTTGACCAAATAAAAAATCATAAATTGGAAAATTTAAAAATAATATCTCAACCGAATCATGTTTGGACATTTATAACAATAATCTTAATTATAATAATAATATTGTTCACTTTATTATTTTTATATTATAAGTATAATCCAAAGAAAATTGTTACTAAAGATATTGAACTCCATATTGTAAAAGATTCAGAAAAAAGTGATGAACCCTTGTTTTCTGAAACTTGAGGAGGGAGGAATTATATATCCATTATTTAGAAACTATACACACTTTCTAGTAATTAATGACGTCGTATGTTTAGATTAGAATGCACATATAAATACCGCCATTTCTAATTAGTCGTCAGCCTAAGTCTGTACTTCGTCGTGTAAACTTATATTCGTAACATTTAAGAAAGTTGTAATTTTGGAATTCGATCGAATAAATTCATTTTAAATAGTAATAAATGTTTTTTAAAAACGGTCTTTCCTGAAAATTACACGTAAATCGCAACAAAATGGCGGTATGCGTTAATGTAAAAACTACTTATTGAATTTATTTTAAATTATGCCCAAAAGTCAAGTGTAACATAGGTAGAAAGAAAATAGTAAAATATTGGTAGGAATCCAATATGATGGATCAAAATGGCGTCTAATAAAAATGAAAAGACAGTGTATATAACACATATATACTGTGACTATGTACTGAACTAAACTGGGTCACACTTCACTATTCCTAACAAATGTAAAAAAAATCATAACGAGGGAAGTTGTAGGTAAAGGAAATTTACCGATTTTTTTTTAAGTTACGTGTCTTCAACTTACCCAAAAACATTCAGCAGGCAGTTTTTCAATATTATTCATTTCATCCCACATATCTTTACTGCCTCATTAGCCAGTAGCTTAAATTTAATATAAAAGGTAATTGCAAGATTAGTGAATTTAAGTTGTAATCGATATCTGGCAATTCAGCCACAACCTCTCTTGTTAATGGTCTGCCACAAATAAAGCAATTATATTTTTTAAAGTTTTGGGTTTGATTTCGATAGATCTATTTATTATGATAGGATGGTTTTGATATTATTACATGGTGTTTCATACCCTTTTTTTTGACCATTCACCCAATATAGAGTTTAATTTTGTAGATCATTCCCTGTGTCTAAATCCAGTATTTACTATGATATACGTTATTTTATAAGCAATAATACTAATATTTAAGTTTTAAGTTAAAATCAAAGTTACCATGGAAAAAAATAATTTCGTACCTGGCAAGTCCCTGTCAATTTGTAAATTGCAACTAGCAAGTATGCCGCTCCTTAACGAGGCAGAAAAACTAAACTACATTCGACTTTTAAATAACGGAATAGCCCAAAGAACTCATGGAGACATATATAGTCCAAGTATAATAAGTCAAATATAAAGGCTTTACAATGAAACTAGAAGTATTGCTTACCGTCATAGTGAGGGACCTCCAAAGACGAAGAGAATTAAGTTACGTAATGTCAGAGAAAAGCGAATATAAAATCCTTGTCCGTTGAATGTTTGTTATAACATTACATTTCATAGAACTTTAACTTGTTTAAGGAAATGGCGGAATTTACATCGTTTATATCGACTCTGTCATTTCGTTAAACTATCTAAACTCTCACTAGATTTACCGCCGGTTGAACAAAACTTAACAGATAGTGAAACCTAATGAAAGTTTAAAATATTTAATGAGATGTGATACGCTTTAAAGTTTTGAATGCAGTGCCGAATTTGGTATTTCGTTAAACATTATTAACGCCTGTATTAGATTTAATGGCATGCTAAAACTTTTGTGTTGTCGGGGGATACGAATATTGTCCATAGCTATCATTGTATCGAATTGTTTCCGTAGCAAATAATAATCGTATAAGCAATATGGAGAGAATGTTCTCGTGCTTAATGATCGGTCAAAAGTCTTATATGATCGGTGAGGCACCTAACATGTTAAATTTTTTCTTTTTTTTCTAACAAGACGCCGCGCTGTACAATAGATCGAAGCATAAGAAAATAGGGATATTGACCTATTTCAAAATTAATACTTGCATTTTGTTGCTTTTTATGTACGATTTCAATAAATATAACAAAAATCTAAATTAGTATGGCCTTTAAATGTACCAGGTAGTGTACAAAATACACAGGATGTCTCAAAAGTATTTCATCGTCAGTGGATCTCTTAAGCTTTAGAGAGCAAACTAATAAAATTTTGCCTACACCAAACATTTTTGAAGGGCGAACATGCTACATTTATTTTATGGGAGGTATAGGCGGTCAGTATAAAAATTATGGGTATACATTTCTATCTATCGGTGGTCAAGTATTTATTTGAGAGGTTGTAAAAGGCCTAACATTTTGAGACAACTTTTCTTAAATCTCCTAGCTAAAGAAAAGTTGAATTAGGGCAATGAGAAAATAAAAAAGTTTGGCGTCAGGTGTTAGTTGAACAAGACTGATCTTTGCATTTCTAGTGCGTGCTTTTATCAATAATTATAAATTGATATTGAATTAACTTGCTCTTACCAAGCTTACAGAAATCGCAGCTTCGAGTCCCACTGCATGCAGTACTTTTTAATTCTCTATTTGCTTTAATTCTGCTTTCCAAATCCTAGATGTGTGTGTCATGTCAAAAAAACAAACATGTGAACATTTAAATCGACAACATTTTATTTCGCAATCCGCCTTTCCATTTTTTTTCAAGATGACGCTCGTCCACCATTTTGTAAGTCAGGGCTGTCATTTTTACGTCAGAAAGTAGTTTGCTTTCGTCACTGGCTAAATAAAACAATAGCGACTCAAAAATTAGGTCAAAAATTAATCGAGGAAGAAGGACATTAAAGACGTGCACTGTGCCGTGTGCACGTCATACTCAAGAATTTTCACATTAAAATCCATATATATTTTTGGCAGTGGCACTTTGTGGCAGCCAAATTTTGTACGTTGTATGTTAGTAAAATTGGCTCTTTACATTGCACATAACGTCTCCACTTACATCCGCTTACATTTTTTTGTAAGTCAAAAATACTTTGTATTTTAAGTCTTATGACATAAGAAAAAACAATGAGTACTTCACTTCTGGCGTGACTTTTTTTTAAATTATCAATCCAATACTATAGCTCCAGAACGCCTCTAATAAGTCGTTATATATAACAAGTTAATATCTTTTACATCCATCCCTGCAATTGCAGTCGAATGTAAGACGCTTTATCTACCAATTTGAACGAGTCTTCAGTTTGCTTCAAATGTTGATCGCGTGCTCAATAAGTAAACCACAAATAGACATACTGTAAATGTTTTACAAAACATCAGTATGTCTTTAACGCAAATGTATAAAAGAAAGTTTAAATTTGGCAGTTTTCAAAAACAGCCAATGTCCGAATTGTCTTATGCTTCGATCCATAGTGCCCCGGCGCACAGTGGATCGAAGCATAGGGAAGCTCGGGGTACTGGTCATATTTTTTTACTATGCATCCGATCTTGAAGATTTTGGAATTCCTGAAAAGCTGAAGCCTTAACCTTACAAAGGTAGTCATTGAATTTGACATTTTTCAAATATTCAAGATGGCGAGTTCTGGGTTTTAATAGATTTTTCTAGTTTTTTTCTATGTTTACATAAACACCAGAGAATCTTTTATACTTTACAGATAAAATCAAGCAATAGGTAATAATACAATAGTATATATCCTACGTAACTATTTTAATACATAAAAGATAACATTATCGTATTTCTACATATAAGCCTGTTTTTCAAATTTTTCGATTTTACATTAATAACGTTCTATGTTACTTAGTTCGATCTTATTCTAATTGTTATATAAATTCCTTATGTTATCTACTTTATCACTAATTAGTAACACGGCTATTATGTTTTTGAAAAAGTATGAATAAAGATACGGGACGTCGCACAGAAATTAATCAGTGTGTTTTGTATACCTTCTCCTAACCAATGAGTTTAAAAATGTTTATTTGAAGTGTTATTTTTAAGGTCAGGCTTAAAGTTTTTAAAATCTAGGTTTAAATGTCGAACGTCCCTAATAAATGAAACAAGTACCGAGTTCTATTACAATTAAAATTTTACTAAAATCATGATTACCATAAAAATCGATATCATATTTACGAAAATCATAAATGCAAATTATCAAAAATGAAAATGACTAGTAGAACTGAACTTTGTTTCTAGAATAAAGTCACATAATATTATTAACATTCATTAAAATTAACAATTTCATAACGAAATAGCCTGACGAGAAAAAAATGCCTCATTAAGACGGGAATGCACCTCCAGACATAACAAAATTACTTTTTTTGGTTAATTACGAGTCAACAGTGCTATAAGAGAAATATTTAAAATGACACCATCATGCCATTCCATATTTATTTAATATGCTCGCTGTGGGATGACCCTGGCAATGCTCTAAATAATTCTTTAAAAAATCATCCAAGTTGATGAAATCTTCCGAGAGTAATCGATGTATATGGAACCATGATAAGCGGTCCATGTAGATTCAGATATTCCAAGGATATTTCTGTAACAGTTGTAGTTGAACTATCTTTGGACCTAAAAAAATGAAAAATGTTCAAATACAAAGTGACTCCCTATAATTTAGTGAAGAGGTGAGAGCGTATAGTTTAAAGGATCTTCGATATAATACCTGCTGACCTAAGAAGGTTTAAAATTTAAGTGCATTAAACTGTAGGCTTTCATAGAACCATTTTAATAATTTATATCTTTGTTATGCTAAATAGTTAATAACTGTTGGAAATCACAATTGCTAAAAATTTGTTTTCGTATGATGTTTATTACAATGTTGTCAATGGTCTGTTTAAAGCTCTCTGAATAAATGCACATATCGAACAATTTTTCATAAAAATATTAAGTATTACTTATAAAAGTTTAAGAAAGAAATTATCTGTATTATCAAGAGTTCCATTTATTAGCTGCAACTTTATTTAAATAACTTAAGATAGAATTGTCAAAAAATATTCATTATTTGGCATGTATATGCTCTCATAGAACCATTTTAATCTTTTTATATAACTTTATTCTGAGTAGTTTATTATTGTTAGAACTGTTTCTATTATATTTATTACAAAGTTGTCATCGGACTGCTTAAAGCTCTCTGAACGATAAATGCACATAACAATTTAGCAAAAAAAAGTTTTTAAATAAAATTGCAACTTTTTTTTCATAAATATGGATCGTAAACGGGTTTAAAAATGCCTAATATTTACAAGTTTGCTGTGTTAGGGAGCTTAAGTATCATGCGTTCCATTTATTAGCTACAACTTTGTTTAAATAACTTAAGATTGGAATGCCAAAAATTGTTCATTTTTATTGGTTGACAAAAACAAAAAAAATCATTCTTTATAAAAACAACAGCTTGTTTTGAAACCCTTAAAAATATACAAACAGTAAAAAAGCTGGGTGGTGACTGGGGCGGAACAGCCGCCGCGTCGCAGCGCCTTAGTAAGGATTGTATTGACGATTGCTGCGCACGCCAACTGGAAAAACGATAAAAGTTGGTTTCGCTTTGTATCAAGAAGATTCCCATCTGGCAGGTGTAATCTGTGCCATTTTTTTCTATTAGTGTAAAATGTTAATTAGTCAATACCTTCTCTTAAACAACTTTTCTTTATATCGTTTCGACATGACCCCAAAAGCGAAGATAGTTTACTTTTATAGTATTCTAGTATATACATATACTATCAAGGTTGCATACATTAGAAACTAACTACTCTCGGAAGCACAAGCACTATTTAATTTTAGAAAATGTACACTAATGTTTTCTTTTTATTTTTTTTGCATCAAAAGGTCATGGTAAAATATTACAAAAAGAAAACAATTATTCAATGAAAAATAAATGTAAAAAAACTAATTACTATACCACATCTAAAAAACCAACAAGGAACTTACCTACTTAAAATTATGTATAATAGCAGAAATATATAATTTCTGCAGGTGCAAAACGGCCTAGAAGAAGAATTGCTTTCGATTATGTCACAGGGTACCCTCCTGCGATCATGATTTCTGGGCCTCTACCATCATCAGGCAGGCTTGTACCCAGGGAGATCTGAAATAAAAGATTGCTCGATATGACAAAATCGAAAACGAAACGTCTATCATACTGAAACAGTACTACAAGTTAAACGTAACATTTAGGACCACCTATCGGGGCTCCGGTGATTTCCTATGCGGAGAATAGATACTAAAAATCGATAAAAATGCGCTCTCACACATCTTTACCAAAAGTTCTTGGCCGGAAAACATATATGTATAATAGCAGAAATATATAATTTCTGCAGGTACAAAACGGCCTAAAAGAAGAATTGCTTGGTAAAGATGTGTGAGAGCGCATTTTTAGCGATTTTTAGTATCTACTTAAAATTAGTTTTTTGGGAATAGCAGCATAGTACTCTATAAAATCCTATCCTTACTAGTAGAGGGTCTTATAAAAAAACTTGGAACAGGATTTTGTACAACCTTCAAAAGAAATGAAACCCATTAAATATTAAAGATGTTGGGGAACACTTTAATATCATATGGGTAAATATACAAATAACAATGGTCAATTTGATTTTATGTAGCGCATACTCTATTATAACAACAAACCTGGATCTTATCTGCAGCAAATTCCTGACCCAAAATAGGAACTGTATTGACTTTTAATACTTCGACCTGATTTGTTTATAACAAAAATCATTGGGTGGAAAATGTCTCGAACATACAGAATTCCATCTTTTAACACTATCCATATCCAAAGCTCTTTACCATTCCTGTTTCTTTTCTATATTCCTAGGAAATCTAAAATTGATGGGATTTAAAAGCCATATTTACAGAGATGACAGCATACTCGTAATAAAGTTCTTACATGATTGGAATATCGTATAATGAAAACATAAGAATTAAAATATTACTTTATTTTTAAAGTTTCCCAATTTGTTATCTATGTGCCGACAATGGAACTTACCTGTAGAAAGATAAAAAAGCTCCAGTTTTCCGGACCTGACCATCAACAGTGACCTGTTTAGTCATTATGAGGCTATAAATAGAATTTAATCGTTCACAAAAACTACAAACACTAGAAAAAAATGCAAAAAACTTGGGAAAAACGCTAACCGATCGACGGAATCAATATGACAAACATCAGTGACTTTGCCATCATGCTTTTCAATTGATTGACACCATGCATTTCAAACTGATTTAATTAGCACCAGAAGGCAATAGAATATGAAAACTAATCTACAAAGGGGTATTTTTTAAACAAACATATGTTTACGAGGCGGTTTGGGGGAAAATAATCACTCAGTCACGTTTTATTGTGTTGTTATGTATCTTCCTGTGTACTTAATCTAAGATATTAATCCATCCCAAAAATACACTTCCCTTTTGATTAGTGTCATGCTGACAACATCTATAAGTTGATGTTCCCTAAGAGACTCTTTGACATGACAATGAGTTACATTTTTGCCGCCATCCATTTGAGTTTCCGTTAGCCGTCGAAAAGATGGCGACTTTTAACATTGACGAAAGCGTCTAGCGTAACTAGACGTTTGTGTTAAGCTGCAACCAATGAAATTGCTGGATTTTAGAGGGCCTTTCAAAACATTCGCTCTTTGTAATAAATTTAACATTAATATATTATGCACATAACATCCTCGCCTATTTAAAAAAAACTGCTTGGGGCCATTGTCTTTAATTTTAAGAAAATACTGATAGGAGTTTTGTGTATTTTTAACACAATAGGCCGAATTCCCCACCCACTTTGCTGCCTTCTCTTCAAGTTTACAGCTGCGGCACACATTAATACGTCCACAATGTCTGGCCTTTACTAGGCATCATTACTATGATTTTGATGATCCATTCTCAATAAGTTAAAAAAACACACATAAACTTAAAAACAAGCAAGATAGAATTACATTACACAAAAAGGCGATACATATAAACATAAATTATATAAGACGGGCTAAGAACTAGCGTAAACGCATAGCTCAAACGGACGACGCAAGACGCAAACTTTTTCAATCTATAACCCAGGCTTTATGGTTCTAATTCTCCAAATCCTCTTTATGTTTTCCTAAATATCCCCCTTCAGTTGTTATTATTATATTGTTATTTGGTATGTCGAAAGTTTAACTAGCTTCTACAACCCGCTAATTCGTTAGTAAGCGCATTCGATTACAGTACAGTTTAAATGTATTATTTACAAGAGCTGGTTCGGGGTATATTTTTAATATTAATAATAATATTTATGTAAATATGGCAGTAATATTACAAATGTATTGAAGATCAAAATCAAAGTACTGAATATTAACTTATGTACTAAGTTGAGTAAATGTGTATTTAAACATCCCCTGGCTAATTTACAGTAGGACTCTAGTAGATTATGGAGCTGATCACAAAACCGGTGTCAATTTTTTTCGACAGATTCGTTTTCGTGTATTCAAATTCCAAAATTTAGTTCTTACGTTTTTGCCCTTCTTTTTAAAGATATTTAATAATGACTATATTAAATAGGCAGAAATACAATAATTAAAGCAACAATCTTAGTTTATTATTTTATTCCTGAATTCGAACAGTTTTTTTTCTCTGATTAGACATCCAGGTATGCAATGTAATGTTTAATTGTTTAATCGTTGTTCAAAGAAGTTACCAATAATTTAACAAACTCGTTTCCTAACGTGTAATTAAATATAAAATATACCAAAAAAACCACTTTTAATAAACTAAGAAATATCTATCATTAGGACGCTCCAAGTGAATCATTATCAGAATTGTTTAAAATTTAATTTTCGTTACTATGCAGTATGCACATGATATTTTATTATTATATTACAAAAAAATGTAACGTGTCATGAAAATCACAAGACAGTGATATGACGATTTGAAATATTCAGATTTTCTTCTTTATTTATACTAAATTTCACTCTTCGTTTATTTTTAAATGCTTTGCTACCAGGATTACGATACTTCGTGGTTATTCTGATTGAATATTGTTCTTGTCCCTCTTTGTAAAACCAGATGTTTCTTAATATAAAAAGTACTTTTTCTAGATCACCAGATTCGATCAGAAAGTACTAGATCTAGTACAAATGTAGTGGCTGTGGCAATACTGCAATGTAATAGTTAATTGCTAGTTCCTGATGCAGAATCTGGGACGTCGAGAAGTGTTGCGAGCTAGTGTCCTTAAAAATAAGTTGCTGGGTTGAGTACCTATTTTAATTTCTCGTATGTTTTCTCCAACCGCGTAAACAATTTCTTGTGCTTCTTACTGATTATTGCCGATCTTGCATGTTCGTGGTTTTCCTAAAGACAAGAAAGTATTTGTTGGAATTTTATGGTGTCAAGGAACTGCAGGGGTGTCTGATTTATTGGTTGCTGACGAAACCCAGAATTTCTTCTGTGCTTTTTTGAATTTTACCCATTATTTTTACGAATAATTTATCAGTTAGCCGTTACCTGATGGAAATTAATTATCACTAGTACAATAAATAAACATACTATATTTGCTTAGTAATTTCCACTATTTTTTTTTCCGGTTGACAGCTTTTTCGACATACTGTGTCTTTACAAAAATCAACTTAATACTAAACAAATATAGTTTGTTTATTTATTATACTCATTATCATTATTACTCATTATTTTTACTTTTGCATATAATATTATTATTATTCCTAGTATGTCACTTTTTAACTGACTTCATAAAAGGAGGAGGTTAATTGTGCTTAAACTATCGTAAGCCTTTCTTGTAATACCATTCACCTCTACCCGCATAATTTAGTAATTATTATCTAAAATAATGTAACAACGCATTAACACCGCAGATGTGCTTGACATAGTATGTTGTGCACAGTTGCGAATATTCGAATGTGTATCCTTTTCAATGTCTATTACAAGAGTGCAATATTTGCTTTCAAAGATGTGTTGATTTCGAGTCGCATTTTGTCAATCAGCGCTCCGATTTGTATTGAGGTTGAATGCGGCATAGCGGAGAAATTGACAAAAACCTTGCTTGAATCATCAGCTTATATGAATAAAAAACCCAGACACGACACAGTTTTTTTTAAAACCTTTTCACGATAGATCCGCATTTTCAACAACGCCAAACAAAGATGCCTACAGTGGTGCATTCAGATTTTAAGTTGTAAATATTTTTAAAATATTAATCAATGGACTAAGAATTGGAAGATACGAAAAAAAGTAACTCTTGATATAAGTTTTTGATTGAATAATAAATACGGTTCGTGTGAAAAGCATACTTCGTTTATAATTTTCTATCGAAAGGCAATTATTTACACAGACACTTTCTACTATTTATAAAAAATATGAATCTATGTGCGGAGTCAGCGGAGAAACAGAAAACACATTTTTTTCTAGAAAATTATGAAAATATCGAAAATTCAGTATACAAATGCTGTTTTCATTAAACTTTCAGTCGCTATCTACCCAACCTTTTTCTACTTATTATAAAGGCATAATAAGGTATGTCTTAACCAGCAGCATTTCCAGTCCATCTGTTTTCTTCTCGAAAGCGTCGTTGTCAAATTATTTCTTGAAATTTCGAGTGTATTGTTTAATCATATAAATAGAGACAAGTAAAGCTATTTTTCCAATTTTTAAAAAACTTGTTTATTATGCTATTTTTATTAAGAAATTGGATGTTCTTTTAGGTTAAGTTAGGATTAGTTAGGGTTCCTGTAAAGAAAGCAGCGCGCTAACAAGAGAGTCTCTTTTAAAAAAACTGAATTTATGTGTTATGAAACTTTTTTTCGTCTATTTTGGATCATTCATCCAAAAAAATCAGTAATATTTAGTGAATATGGTTGTGTTTAGTGACTCTTATATGTCTAATTATTGCCTGTTGTTTTATATCTCACACAGTACCCCAATTTCACTTCCTGGTTCTGAAAGTTTCTTAATTTTTATTTATTGAAAAAAACATAAAATTTTACAAAGGTAAGCGGATTTGGACTGTTAATTAACACTATGCGTAATAAGTGAGTAAAAGTAGGTGTTTTAAAAATTGCAATAATAGCGAAAAATTTTACTTTGAGCTTGTTTGTTTTTGCATTTTTTAGTTTATTCACAACTCATTTATTGTTTATTTGAAATTTGAGTGTTAATTTTGTTTGGTAAAAAAATGTTTTTCCATTAAATGTATTATAAAAATAGTTATAGTGATTACGTTATATTTGGTTAGTTTTCCTGTAAAAAATCGCGCGATAGCACGTCACGTATCTAGCCAATATAATTCCAGCGACTTTTCAATTTTTGAAAAAAAAAAAATCCAATAAATATATTTTGAAAATAATAAGTGTTTTTTACGCAATTAAGACATTTTTTGTCGATATAAAGGCAAACGATGGAGCGGTCATATTGGTTGGCGCGCGTTCAGTCGCAAAATCTTCTAAATAAAAAAAAATATATTGATCTATATCAAAGGTCGAAAGAGGATTTCTGGCACACGTTTTTCCTGTTGTATTGTGATCTTTTTGAATAAAACAGCTGGCAACGTCGCAAGAGAAATTACGACAGTTCGAAAAATCGTGCGCTTAGGTTTGGATCAGAGTTGAAAAGTAGTGCAGAAATATTTAATTGTGCTCTTTTTTTTTGGTACCAAACGTTTTTATACATATTTGTTTCTTTAGATTGTTTTCCATTTTGTGTCGTTTTACACCACCCAGCACCCTTAGTCCCTGCCAAGTCCCGCAAGCTTCGAAAGAATACTAAGAAGCCAGTGTTTTCTTTATCTCCGCAGGTAATTTAAAAAAACTTATTTATTTTTCAAGCAAAAACTTTTATCAGGAGCGACTTTTTCGTTTCTTTCAATTCTTAGCTTATTAGATCTATCTTAGAAACTATAAGAGTTACAGATTCAGTTAAATGGGGAAAGTTGTAGGGCATCATTAGGTTAACACAAAACTGTTTTGAACAGAATTCTAGCTCTTTTAGTTTTTGAGATATTTTTGAACATTTGAAAAGGTATCATAATTCTGAAAACACTTTTTCCCAGCAGTTTTTTCCGAAGAATACAAAGGTGCTATTAGATTTTTGATTCGCCGTTTCGATATTTTTAACCATCATCAGATTTGTTTTTCTTATAGTCGTCGTAAGTAGTATATCTGACGGGGTTCTAGACGCAATGGTGCTTCGGATGGCATATGTTCCATCCGCAGCAAAAAAAGATTGGGTGTAACTAGACTTCTTCACTGAAGAAGTGACGTAATTTTCTGCAAGAAGTAAAGAAGTCAACAATGACTTATTTTACCAGTGGTTGTTGAGACAGGCTTGTTGAAGAAAAATATATACCTGTACCTATCACCTGTTTTTACGTGTCATCTGATTACCTGTACCTATCACTTGTTTTTTTATGTGTCATCTGATTACCTGATTTTACCTGTCATCTGTTTACCCTAGCACCTGTCATCTTTTTACATATTACCTATTTCCTGTTACTTGTGTCAACTGTTGTTACCTATCCCGCTGACGTCACTTTTTTGAACGGACCAGCTGTGGATTCGAACCTGGCGTTTTGTGAGGTTATGTTAACCGATCTTCCAGCAGAGATACTTTGGGGCCCAATATTTCGTTGGGGGGGCTCTGCTGAACTTTGGAGCCCAATATTTTGTTGTGGGGGCTCCGCTGGACAAAGTTGACGTAATGGGACCCCATTCATCAACAAAGAAAGGTAGGTAACCTCACTTTAAAATCTTTTTAAAGGATAAATTACGTGTTTACTTCGAAATCAAAAATGCCCTGTGTGCTTTACACACGCTACGAATAGATTTACTTAGCCCTTATTAATAAAAGACATTTGCTATTTCATTCAAGTCTATTACACCAAGTACACAATCCCATATTAGACCATGATAAAAAATTTGAGTTTTAACGTATACTTTTGGGGCATCATATCTGTTATAACATGTTCTAAGACATTTGCTATTTCGTTTTTAAATCCTGATCTTTTAACATGTTTTTATTATATGGTGGTTTGAAAAGAAAATTTGAACAACGTGTTCCATCATACACAGCTAGTTCTTTCGGAATAAAGCCAGAAACACAATTAAATCCTTGGATATCAAGACATAAAACTGAATTTTCTCCTGCCATATTCGAAGTTAAGAGACACTACTGCTACCTAGTTTAATCTACTTTCTTTTATAAATAAAATTCCACCACTTTTTTCTAAATTACTATTTCATTGGAGCCTTATCAAAACAAAGTTCAACTCGTCTTGACCTATTATAGATAAAACCAAACTAATTGGTATATTCAAAGAGGGAATAATGGTTAAATAATGACTGAATTTATACAAGTTTAAAATAGAAAAGCCTAAATAAATTGATTTATCAAATTTTATTTCTAGGTAGATAGGTGAAAAAAAAAACAACACAACAGCAATATAACAAGTAGTATTTATTAAACATATTTATTAAAAAATTACAAAACATTTTTGTTGAAATATTCCTGAATAAAACATTTTATTTCTTTACAGTTATAACAAAAATATTTTCAACATATTTATTATTAATTACAATTCACTATTAGTAATTAACATATATTACCCATAAACACATTCTAGCTTTCAGGCATTTTTTCTTTACAATATAAATTAGTTGCAGTGCTTGATAATGGTGCATACAATAAATCAATAAAATTATGTCTAGCAATCGACTTACTACAAAAACAAAAATATTTTGAACAAGTATTACAACTCAATGTACCTCTTAAATATGATCGGTGACTCTGAAATGCAAAAAACAATTATATTTTAGTATATCCCCAAGGGTTGGTGTCAGTATATAAATAATTTAGAATTCGTTTATCGTCTAATGGATTTAGTGCTACTTTTCTCTGATCAATAGTGTAAACATCGTGCTTAAAATATTTAATTAATTTTTTAGAACACTCAGTAATTTGGTGATTAAAAAGACATAATAATAATAATCTTCAAATGTTATTGTTTTCAAAGAGCTTGATTTTATTCCTTTTGCCTTTTTATGTTCTTTTTCATTTAAATTTGTGTTGGAATCAGTACTAACTTTATAAGAATACATCTTGGAGCGTAAGCCAATAAATTCAGTCATGATCTGTCCATGGTTTTCATCTTTCATTAAACCAATTACTTTTTTATTTTTTAGAGGTATACCAAAAACATTGTTTTCATGATAATCTGAAGTATCAAATTTATCTATATCTTCTTTAATATGATTATATATGTTGTCAATAGAAAAATGATAAATCAATGAATCGGTGTCTGTATATAGTAATTTTGCAGAGTCGCCAAACTTTTTTTTAATATAGTTATAATGGAAATCATACACTATTGTTTTCGAAATATCTAAAATTGAAAAACCTGAATAGATTGGTTTATTGAAAGTTACATTTAATTTGGACATTTCAATTAAAACCATATTATTATCAAAAATTGTTAAACTGTGAAAATTTGGTTTTGAAATATAATAGTTTGCTCCATATCTACCTGACCATTGTGTAACTAATTTTACATCTTTATATTTCCTCACGTTTTCCATAGCTGTTCCGAAATTAGCGTTATTGATTAATTTATAAAAGTTTTTATCATGATCGTTTTTACTTTGTTTTCTTAGTTCCGTATTTAAGTCAATAAATTTTTTATAGTAGGCTGATTGTTTAAATTTAAGAACTCTATGAATTTTAATAATTTTTAAACCTAGTTGAAGGGCTTGTTTTAGATTTCTATAATGAATAATATAGTTCTTTTTATTGTATAACGTTGTAAGTAATTTTGGAACTTTAGATTTGGAAATAGGTGGAATACAATGTTCAGGACAGATAGGTAAATCTTTGTGTAATTCATATAGTTCTCTAGGGTATAAAAGATCTAATTCAAATATATATATCCAATCACCATCATCAGGAATATTTAAAATATCAATGTTTTCCTGATAAAAATCGTTTACCCATTGAAATTCTGCTTGAGGTAAAGGTACACTCATTGCAGCACCATATAGATTATTGACATCATAATACATAATATATGAAGTTGCTTCATTACTATTATATTGTTTCCCCATAAATTTATTATTTGCTTTAGCATACCTGTTCGAACATTGAGAAATTCCTCCTCGTATACCCCTCTCTATAAACATAAACATGTTAGAGTCTGTAATTAATTCCAGTTCGGTTTTTGTCATTTTTAAAAAGGCATCAAGTGCTAATGAAGGAGTAGTAACATAATGTAAACAGTCAAGATTGTAAGTTGTCATACAAGTAGCACGAAAATTTTCAAAGATATCTGCCAATAAAAGTACATCTGTTTTTAAGTAAAGTTCAGTATATTCTTTTAAATTTTTAATTTTGAAAGTTTCCCAAACAATACAAGCATGTTGATAGTCATCATCTGTTATATTTTGATTATTTAAAGAACTATAAAATTCTTCTATTGCAGGTAAATGATCCTCTTTTAATTTGTCCCAGTTATTTAAATATTCGTACGGAAATACACCTTTTCGAGTTAACAAATTGAATTCATTATCATTTGAATAAAAAGTTCTAGTTATTTTTTTACAGTCGTCTGTTAAATAGGAAGCTAATTTTTCAATACTTGATGACATAAAGCGAAACGAATCGATAAATCTAAAAGAAACATTTGTGTTTTCTATGTTTTTGGTGAAAGAAATGTATCGTTCTTTGTTTACAGGTAGTAAAGTAATTTTTCCCTTTATATCGGTGCTAAGGGCTTTAATAAAAAAATGACTATCGTATCCGGATAAATTATGGAAAACAACAGGTATATGATGATTATCAGTATACATAACGTTACAGTGCTGGTGACTGGGACCTCTGAAAATAGATGTCAAGTGATTATGGTCTTTAACACGCTTTTCTCCTTTTAAAAATGGTTTTTCACACACATGACAATTTGGTGCGCTCTGAAAATACTCTAATTCTTCAATAGTTAGTTTTTTCATGGGCAGAGGATTTGCAAATATCTCTGAAATTTCATCAGCTAATTTTTTAAGTTGATTTATAAACCAAGTAATACAATCGGGACCAGTATAACAATTAAATCTCGATAATTGACTATTATATGAACATTTTAGATAATAAGCTATGCTGCATGGAACATGTTTCTGAATTTTTTTTGTTCTTAATTGCGTAATATTTACATCACTTTCACATTTAGTAAGAATACATTCAAGATCAGCATAAATTGTGAAAGAAACCTGTTCTTTGTTCTTAAAATTTTTAAATTTTTTCATGTTCTTTAGGCATTGTTATTTTGGTTGTATTTAATTTTTTACAGTCTATAGAATGTTTTAATAAATTTTGTTCAGACACAAAGTGATTTAAACAACGTTCACATATCCAGGATTTGTTATGTATGTTACCAATTTGAGAATTAACTAACCTAGATAAATTTTTTATGTATGCAAAATGAAAAAATCTAGTATTTAAAATTTTCATATTTTGATTTAAATTAAATTCATCACTGTCGGAATTATTACAATCATCACATTAAAACAGGGAATAATAAGTAAATGAATTTTTGTTTCGAAGTTTGTTTTACTTAAACTTACAGGAAAAATTTCTTTCTTTCCAAAAGTGTAAATAATAATAGAAAGTGAATTCATAGTTTCGAATTTTGAAACATCTTTTAAACTAATTGGAAAACTAAGACCTTCATAATGTGGTTTTTTTATCTGTTTAAAATGTGGATATGAACTAGTTAAACTAGAATTTCTATGGGGTGCAGCAGGATATAATGCACACACTATTGACCATAAGAAGCAATATTTATCATTATTTTTAATATTAATAACTGCTTTAGTTTTTTTAATAAATTTCGGTAAATCTACATAAGTCGACCAGCCTCCACTAATGGGGTTATACTTATTAATGTTAATTTTTAAATGAATAATTTCATATAAAGCCCACCCACTGTCCCTTTCTTCAAAACATTCTAATTTTGCTAAAATTTTATTTTTAATATTTTCATTATACCAATTTTTTAAATTAGTTGTATTATCAATTATTTCATTTTTTGTAGAAAATGTTTTAATATCTGTTTCAGCAGTGTGTGGCTTTACAAAGTTTGCAGAAAAAATGCCATTGACTTTAATTAAAGAATGTTTTAATTCCTTCTTAATTTTAATGGAAAAACTTTTAAATGCCTTTGAAAAAAATTCTTTTGGGCCCTTAATATTAATATTAGTTATAACACCAGTCCTAATTCTCTTATTAAAGCAAGATTCAACATCCTGCCATATAACATTGTTTGAGCTATTTCTACATTGCTTAGATTTACCAAATTTAGATTTTTTACAATTTTTTAAGGTACATTGATAATGTTTTAAAAGTGCTAAACTTGTTTCTATTCGAGAAAAATTTTTAATACAATCTGCTTTAGTTTTTATGCTTTTCTTTACAATAAAAATGTTTTTTTTTTCAAAATTTTACTCCACCTATTATATTCTAGCGTTTTAATTATTCTAATAGCTTTTTCAAATTTTTTAATTACTACACCTACTAATTTATCTAAGTGTTCATGGTTGCAATTTTTTGTCTCTGAAAACTAAAAATAAAATATATATATATATTTCTATATTTCGAAATATCTCTAGGTAATGAATTATTTATATGTATGTCACATTTCCAACTCAAAAAATTAAATTTACAGTTAGGATGTTTTTTAAAGTTTTAATCTATTCTTCTAATGTTACTACAGGTACTAGTTTATCTGAGATTAAAAAAGCAATTAGCCCGTAACAAAATATTCAAAGATTCATGAAATAAATTTCATGCTATTGTTGTTGCTTCTACTTACATCATATTTTCTATTGTGGCTCGAAGAGGCTAGTACAGGATCTTGCTGACCATTGCTGTTGTCATTTTGAGAGGTATTTTGAGAAGTCGATGGGACTTCAGTTTTAATTTTTTTAGGAAAACTCATTTTTAGTTTGAAATATTAAAATAGCTTTTATAAAGACTTTTGCTTTTGCACAAGAAATACTTTTGAACGAATGAAGACAAACGTCTTAAAAACCAAATAAGTAAATTCACTAATTGGTGATTTATTTAAAAAAAACAATAAATAAATTAGGGATATTCAGTAATATAATAATACTTTCTTATGGTTTTATTATATATAACAAATTTGTTATTAACCATAACGCTCTAATAGTGATATCAACTTGTTTAATAAACAGCGATGATAAAAGTAATTTTTATGAGATAAAGCATTTTTGAAATTTAATCTACATTTTGGTTTATTTTACCTCTAACCTTTATTATTTTTTACAGACATCATGGCTCCTTCTAATGAATTTTTTATAGATTGTGCGGTTGCATATGTTTCTTGTAGGGGAATGTTGTTTAAAATATTACGTTGCATATTATACATAGGTTTGCATTTATTTCGCTATAAAATTATTTAAAATATTAAATATTTTGCACTAGTTGCCGTTAAACGTGACTTGGAAATAAATACATTTTTCACATTCTAAATGTGTATAAATATCATTAGACTTCTTCATCATTATTATTAGTTATTACAAGTTGAAGAAGTTAAAGTTAAAAGAAAAGATGTCTAACGTTCCATCAACAATAATAATTAAGTCAACAGACAAATTAAACTTTCCTATAAAAATGGCTTTGGTGGTGATGAGGGAACTATTCAGGTAAGTCATATTTTTTTTCTTCTTTTTATGTGAGGTATGTAAATTTTTAATGTTTTTTAAAATATTTCAGTTTGAAAGAATTTTTGTTAACAAAATTATAGTTTTAGAAAAAAGTTTATGTACTGATTTAATTTTGTTTGAAAGAATTTTTGTTAACAAAATAGCTTTGGAGTTAAAAAAAAAAATTGAGGTTAAAGGAGAGAAAATTTTCATTATGCTGTCCTACACTCCGAAGCATGAAACCCTACTTACAAAATTTGGTAACCTTCCGTTGAATTACATTCGAACTAAAATGGAGGACGATTCGGACCTGCAAATGTTTGAAAAAGCCCTTAAACAATACCATTTCAATCTAAAGGATGAAGAGAATGGTTTAGCGGCGATTGAGAATTCAGGGTCTCCACCCAAAAAGCTGAAGATTTCCTCCTCTTCCTCCAGTGTGAAGGAGCTGAAGTCTCTTTCAACAGCAGCAGCGGGTTCTAGTTCCAGTTCCTTACCACCACCAACAGCAGCAGCAAAAGTAAGTCAGGAGGTAGAATGGCCAGACATACTAACCCTATCGGAGGAAGAGGGTGAAGAAAGCCAAAGATTTGATACACAGTTTTAAGGTACTAACCACATAACAGCAGAACATAGTTTAATATATTATTAGTTATAATGGTAAAAATTAAATTTATAACGACATATTATAAGGATTTTTTTCTTTGTAATATGTGTAATACTGTGTACTCAAATATTAGGAAAGAAACCCATGTACCAACGAATAATATTTTACTAACGTGTAATTTGTGTCAATGTGTTAGGCTTTTAGTTTATTTAAAATCAGAATTATTTGGTTACCGAACAAGAATTTATAATTATGAAAATAATGATAACACTACATTCACTTTAACATCATTATTGTTTCGTAGATAAAAAGCATTGAGTTTTAATGGTATATTATTGTAGGTTTTAAGTGTATTTTTGTAAAGTTCTGGTAATAAAATAAAAAAAATATATATATTTAATCGTTTTATTAACTTTTTAAATCCTAAAATGTTATATTTCAGATAATGAACAACAGGCAAGCTTGTGTGACGCCAGATCATATGGGTAATGGTGTATGGACACCACCAAGATTGTCTGAACTGAGTGCTAATATTATAAGTTATTGTATAGGAAATAAAAGTAATATAAAAAAATTAGAGATACCGGTAAGTTGTAAAAAACTTATCGGTATCCAATATTATAAAAATGGATTTAAAGATGTATAATATCTTATAATAAAACAAAAAAAAAACGTTTTCATAAGTTTCATAAGTTTTTTATTTAATACTTAGAGTATTACAAAACATTATTTTTATCTATCCAACTATTATGTTTGTCACTAAAACCTAACCAGCGAACAAGTACTTTATTTTTATTACGTTTTAAAATTTTCTCAACTAAATAGGCATCTGGAAATTTAACTTTTTGTAATTGTTGCTCATAAAAGCCTTCTTTAATTTCCTGCTTGTTGGAATCTTCTAATATGTAGGTAGTAGGATTTGTGAGTTGTACCTTTTTTACAGCAAAAATTCCAGTAGACCAATTCGCCATATATTTCTTATCAAAAACACCACGAGTTTTAGATATTCTTACATGATCTCTAACTTGAAATTTAGGTTTCGACGCCAATTTTATGTGACTGTAAACTGTATTAAGCAAATGTTTTTTATTTTTTTTCACTTACTTCAGACGGTTTCATACCAATTGTTCTATGTTTTTTATTATTATAAGTATATACAACGTGCGGCAATAGGTTATACCATTTAAAAGTTCCATTCAAATTTATTTGTTTCCATATCATACTTTTTAGTGTTCGTATTACACGTTCAACTATTGAAGCCTTTTTTTCACTATAAGTATAGTAATGTATAACATTATATTTTTTATACAATGTTTGACAAGGTTTCGATAAAAATTCTGTTCCTTGATCTGTTTGTAAAAGTTTAGGTGAATGCTCCTTAAAAACCTTTTCCAGGGCTCTTGTTGCTTCCTGACCAGTTTTTGTTTATAACGGATATGCCCAAACGTATTTGGAAAAACAATCAATAACGACTAAAATATATTTAAAACCATTGTTCCCTTTTACATAGGGTCCTAATTCACAAAGATCTGCTTGATACAATTCACGATAGCTCTTTATTATAACACGACGTCTTTTAAAGTTAATTTTTGCAGGTCTATGAATTTCATTCACAATTTGTTCTTTAATTACACTAATAGGTTTTTTACGGTGCTGGGGTGTCACAACTAAAAGCGTACCGTTTTCTTCTTAATAATGTTTGCTTCTTGAAGTTCTTCAATGATTGAAGTAATTTCGTTATTATGGTTATTATTTCCAGCACTTTGTGATGCTAACAGGAGCTTCAATCTTTGAACGAGTTCGTTCGGGTCGTCCCAATGCACGTATTCGATTGGCTTTTTGGAATATTGCATAAATATGTTTTTCGGTGTGTATTTCTTAACGCCACTACCTGATATGAGTCTTGTTGATGGTGCAATGATTGTTTTATACTTATTTAAATTACTACCTTGTATTTGTTCTGTTCCTTTATAATATCTTCTATTAGCGTTAGTCTTTAAGACTATTTCAATGTAGTTTTTTTTGATCTTGAGGTGTAAAATTTTTGGGTTGTTTTTTAAACAATAACTCATACAAACCAGGTGTGCCCTTATATCGTTTCCCTTGAACTATAACATCTGAATCTATTATTTTCATTTGAGAATCTCCAATATAAAATTTATTAGTTACTTCATTAAAAACCACCCCATACCTATGATCAAATTCTTTATTTGTGTCTGTAATCATATCATGAATATACTTTCTGGGTAAAGCATCATATTGATCTAGATAATCGTAAAAAGCCATTTCATCAATGTCTTGATTTCTTGTTCGCTCAAAATTTCTCTGCAAAGTTGTTTCCAATTAATTTTCTTGATTACCAGCTTCATTGATTATCGATTGTTTAATGAAACTAGATTCATCGTCATCATCATCATCAGAAACTTTTGGTATTGATTGAAATTGTAACCGTCGTTTAAGTCCTCCTCTACTATACGATAACAATGGTGTTTTTACATTAACGTTTTTTTCATTATAACGAACATTGTCAGGATCATAAATTTGCATTTTGTCTTCTTCTTCTTCTTCTTGGGGTGTTGCATCATTTTTTAACAATTTTGATGTATTTTCTCCAGAGGGTTGAGACAGGGTGGTGATTAGTTTGTTTTCAATAGTTTTTAAATGTTTTGTTATTGGTGAAAAAATATCTTCATGTGCCAATTCACCCTGTTTCAATATATTAAGTTTCTGTTTAACGATCTTTCGTTTTTCTATTAGTTTTCTTTTGATCTCTTTTTCACTAGCATCCATATTTCTTGTTGTCACTATTTTGTGTTTTTTATACTAGAACTTGAAAGTAGGACTAACACATTTTTTACTTCTCACAAATATATGTATTTATCAAAACAACAACGATATCGTCCTTCATCTATCTTATTATCTTTAAAAATTGATAAAAAATTATATGGTTTTTGCCAACAAATACCACATAGAGCTTTAAATTTTTCGAATATCATATCGGTACCTACATGATCATTATAAACATGCTTTAAATTCATATCATCCTGTTTAAACAGAATTAGTGCGTTTGCATTATCCCTTATTAAATGCTTTGGAATTTTTGCATACGTCTGAGACAGATAAAAACAATCAACATGACTATGACGTCCCATACTAAAATATTCTCGAATCACATCTTGTTTATCGCAAGCTACGTCATCAAAAATAAAAATTGAATGTTGTTTTGCTTGTGCGGGTGGCAAAATTTGTTCACTATTGTTAAACGCAAAATAACCAATTTCTTTAATGGGTTTTAATAATTTTTCTAAATACAAGTATTTCGGTTGGTACAAAGATTTTGAGTATAAATAAACATTTTTAAATTTTAATCCATTAGGATGCTCTATTAGGGTAAGCATTAGGTTTGTTTTTCCACAATTTGATGGTCCAACAATAATACATCTAATTGATGAAGGTAAAAGTAAGCTATGTTTTCGAAGAGAATTTTTTTCCACATAGTGATTATTAACAGGTAGAGTAGTACGTTGCTGAACTATTTTCATATCACTTTCTAAGTGTGTTTACTGTTAAAGACAAAATAAAACTATTTATTACTACACAGTTCATAGTAATTTATTAGTTTGTTTTTAACCTTCTTAGGGTAAAGATGAAATTTTATACTGATGCCAATAGTAGTCCCATCGAAGGAGAAGGTCTCCTAAATACGGTTATTAATAAATTACCTGTAGAATTACACATAAGAGGGTATAACTATTGTGGTCCGGGAACGAAGCTGGAAAACCGCCTAGCTAGAGGCGATCGAGGCATTAATGAGTTGGATGAAGCATGTAAAGAACATGACATTGCTTATGCAACATATAAGGATCTTAATTTTAGACATAAAGCAGATAAAAAATTATCAGAGAAGGCCATGGAAAGGTTTAGGGCTAAAAATGCTACGTTTGGTGAAAAAATGGCTGCATTAGGGGTTGCTGGCGCAATGAAAACAAAAGTCAAACTAGGAATGGGTCTTGATGGTAATAAAGATCAAAGGACTGCTAATAGAATTAGAAAATGTACTACAACATTGAAAAGGGGTACACATATGTTAAAAAATGCTCTTATAATAATGGAAACTGGTTTAGAGGCTGCCGTTAAAGATGTACACAAAAATAAAAAAAGAAACATTACTAAGTCTACAATACAACAACCACAAAAAGATAGATTTCTAAATGCTACTGAAAAGGAAATTCAGAAAAAAATTGATGAGCGTAAAAAATTAAAAGCAATCAAATCTCGTAAACAAAAGTTAAACATTTTTGAAAAAAAAGATACAAGTAATGAATCTGCAGAGAATTTAGTCATGTTGAAAAGAAAACGACAACGACAAGGTAGTGAATCTGATGAGGATAGCAGTTTAAGAAAAAAATTTAATATCTCAAGTTACAATGATGATGATTATGATAATAACGAAAACAAACAAACGCGAGGTATAAAAAGAGCATTGGAATTACCTGAGGATTCAACAGAAGCTTCCTTAGTACTTAAGAAACAAAAATTATTTACTTAAACAATTATATATAGAGCATATTAATAAGTTTTTAATTAGTTTAAGAAAGACCTTTCAAGAGATTGGTTCTAAATTATTATTATTACAATGGCATCACGCAGAAAAACAGAGTCAGGTAAACGTCAACGGAGTAGTAGTAAACCTCGCCATCGTCGTCGTCGTCGTCATCGTAATGGTATTAAAAAGAGAAGAAATTTTAGAAAAGTTAGTTTTAAGGAAGCAACTAAGCAAATAAAAAAAGCATAGTAAACGAAAAACCAAAAGATTTTACTAGTGCCTTAAAAATTGCAATAAAAAAAGCAAACCAGTTCAAAAATAAAATAGGACCACCTAGAATTATAAATGTACCAAAACAAGGTGGTTTTTTACCGCTAATACCCATCTTTGCTGGGCTCAGTGCTCTTGGAGCCTTATCTGGGGGCGCTGGGGCTATAGCAAAAGCTGTAAACGATGCTAAGACTGCTAGCGAACAATTGAAAGAAGCCCAACGTCACAATCAGTCAATGGAAGCAATAGCTCTAGGCAAAGGAATGTGTTTAAAAGCTCACAAAAAAGGATTGGGTCTTTTTTTACGACCTCCAAAGCCTCGAGAAAACTACCATTAAAACTCCCATCTCGACCACTAACCAATGTTGACTTAGAACAATATGTAAAAAAATTAAAAATTTTCGAGGAATTTTCATGAAAGATGCATTACCAAGAAAAATACATGTTTATGAATGTGGTATTGTTAATATGGACAATAGCAACGGTCCAGGAACTCATTGGACTGCATATAAAAAATATGGCTGTAACGTTAACTATTTTGACAGTTTTGGTAACCTTGCACCTCCAGTTCAATTAGTTAAATATTTTCATTCTAATGGTACTTGTAAGATCTTCTATAATCACGATTGTTATCAGTCTTATGATTCTGTAAATTGTGGACATTTATGTTTAGCTTTCCTGTATATAAACTAATAAAAAAACGTAAAAATATTATTCAGTGTTTGGTTGTTAAATAGCTAACATGTCTTATACCTTTACTTTATCTGATAGAAATGCACTTCTATCTGCTAAAATTTATCCACCAATTATATTGAACGAAAACGAAGAATACGTATTAGGTTTAATTAATTTTGAAAGTTATAATTCCATACCTAACATTGATAGTTCAAATAATAAATTTCATTTTAATGATACGTTGAGTATTACCATTCCTGAAGGTTCATACGATGTCAAAGACATCAATAATTATCTTGGGGAACAAGTGGAAAATGAGCTCAAGGAAAACGAGGGAACCGAGAATGAAAAACCTTTCCTTTCAATTAAGGCTAACTACAATACTTTAAAGTGTGAAATAAAAAGTAACTTAGATATTGATTTTTCAATAAAAAATTCTATAGGGTCATTGTTGGAATCTGATAAAAGAAAACTTGATACAAACAAGGAAAACGTATCGGATCATCCTATAGATATTTTTAAAGTTAATAGTATTTGTGTGGAATGTAATTTAGTAACAAATTCTTTTAATAATGGTAAACCAGTTCACATAATACACATGTTTTACCCATCATGTTTACCTGGTGAAAAAATAATTGAAAAACCATCAAACGTTATCTATCTACCAATTAACACTCGGTATATTGATGAAATTATACTTAAAATAATAGATCAAGATGGAAACTTGGTTAATTTCAGACAAGAAGTGGTCACAGCAAGATTGCACCTGAAGAAAGCATATTAAAAAAAAATGGTATTTTTATATAATATTAATAAGCAACCTATATTTAGTAGAGTGATTAAAGAAAAATTGTCTATAAATAAAAGGGTACCTCATCGAATCAGGATCAGTAAAACCAATAAGCTGAAACAGTTAACACGCTCAAAGAAAGACTTTCTAATCTCTCTGGGATTTGAACTTAAGAAAAAAAATTAAGAAATTTAAAATACTCTGGTACAATTTTAAATTAAATATTAGAGTAAAATTTCAAAAAATTCTAGTATTTATAAAGTGCAATTGTAACTTTTTATCAGAAGAAAAAAAATGAGTTTTAATATTTTAAA